>JAVDPK010001041.1:603583-638464 GCA_034780415.1 Cichlasoma orientale | reverse complement strand
TTTATGACACACAAATTTTCAAGTGGATCGCCGATATTTTCTCCAAGTGTATTTTGGGTAAAACTTCTACATTTAGTGAGGTTTGCACCGCCCTCCTTTTATTTTTGACTCTTCCCAACACTCAAGACTGAGCGCTCATTCTCCAAGTTAAAACTCATTAAAAACCACTTGAGGACCACAGTGGGACAGGAGAGACTGAGTGGACTTGCCATGTTGTCCATAGAGAATGAGAGGGCAAAGAAAATGGACATACAGTGCACCGTGGACGAGTTCGCGGAGCGCAAGGCTTGTTGTATGCCCTTCAAATAGTTGTGAGTAGGCCTAAAGTACTTCATTTTGAAATTGTGTTTGTGAACATGTGGGCCGCTGTGCCAGTTTTACCAAACTTAAAAGCTACTGATGCAGGCTCTGAGCTGAAACAGATAAAGTGGGCGTCAAAATGATCCGATCGCTATCCGTGGTGCTGAACTGCTTTGAATTTGTGGTGTTTTATCATTAGTTACCATGTAGCCTAGTGTACGTTAGTGTGAGGGTAACATAGCCACCTTTTTATGGCAAGTTGCTGCCGTAAAAATGTCAGCTGCACCACTCGCTTTTGATGTGGATTTAACAGAAACACACAAAAAAACAAGGCAATAGCCAAAATGCTCAAGTCAAACAAACTACATGACCAGCAGGTGACATCACGTTGGTTACATAACTCACATGAAAGCATAGATTCTGTTTTTTGTTTTTTTTTGACTGCAGCAATTTAGATTCTATTCGAGGCCCAAAGTTGTTTCCGTATAAATTTATTGTACAATTTGGTGGCTTAAAAGAAATATTTTATAAGTTTGTTAATGAAATCTTTGTTTTTTTTTTTAATGTTCACTTAACTACTTAAGCAATTCAGGGTCATGGCAGGGCTGGTCCCTATCCCAGCAGCCACTGGGTGAAAAGCAAGAGACAGGACGCCAGAACTATAGACAATAACTTAGTTTTGTCTTTTTTTTAAAACAGGCCTATTTAAATGAATAACATTACTGTTTATTGGTGTCAGATATCGTTAGCTTATATTAGTCTCTTCATCAGCTTGCGCACATCCTACTCTTTCACTTTTTCTCTCTCTGCAATTTTGCACCCCATGAAACACTGTTAGAATATAGTTAATGTTGCTTATGCTTTAAAATAACACAATTTTATTAAAGGTATAATGCACTTGATAAAGATCCATTTAGATCTCTAAATCTGTAAATGTACCTTTTATAGAACTAGTTATGTGCAGTTATGGCATAGAAGAGGCATAAAATATAATAAAATGCTTTCTGTTTACGGTATTTTTGAAGATTTAGCTATCCCAGTTGAAAATTATTTAGAATACGGACCATTTAATAGCTATATATAACCAGGCTTTATGGTTTGATTCCTCAGGCCTCCTAAGTAATTACTTAGTCAGTAATTTTCTTGACACAAACCTCCTGCAGTACAGGACCATGCATTTCTAAAAGATGGAACTGGCTGGTCTCTGCAGCCGGGCTTTGTGCAGTAAGCTTTTGCGTATGAAATGGATTGCCTGGACTCTCATGAGAGTGCGGTATTGTCTGAAAGCGGTTCACCTGCCGTTGCCGTTTCCGATTATCCGCTGCTATATATTCCATTATTTTCCTAACGGTTTTTGTTCTGCTTCGGGAGCAGTGGTGAGCTTCATCAGCCCGGTGTCACTATCAGCACTTTCATCCAGGGATGAGGCATTAGGACCAGTGTACCCCAGCTGCTTTGTTGATTACTACTGCTTCTTATTCACAGGATGAGGCAGCCTGTTAAACCTGCTGCCCTCCCACCGCTACCTCTATTACCCTCCATCGTTCCTTTTTCTCCTTGTGTGTCATGTTGCCCCGATGCCCTGCTCTCCCTCTTCTCATTGCGTCTAAACACTACTCATTTTGCCTTCGCCCTCTATTTCCTCTAAATGCAGTCAAGATTCTCAGACCAGCACACACAATGATCAGGCCTGCTTGGAGCTATAAATCAAAAAGATGCTGTGTGCATGCGGGTTGGAAAAGAAACCAGTCCACCCCTGGACCAAGTAATCACTGCACAAAACCCCAGAAAACTGTGTCAGTTACAAGAAAAAGTTTTGTAAAACCTTTTGAATTAGGATCTTCATCTTTGTCACAGTCATCGACAAACAAAGTCTGACCAAACTAATAAAAAACAAGCAGTTGGACTTGCCATGGCTTGACTGAAAACAGTACTTAGTGAATAATCACTTATAGGCTGGACAGGATAAGTAAACACTTGAGTTTAGTAGCTTGGAGGTTGTTGCTGCGAAAGGAGGACATACAGCAAACAGAGGTTTTGTAGCTGCTTATGAAGCAAATACATTACAAAACAGCCCCAAAATGTCACCAAGATGAAGTTAAAATAGCCACACTAAAGTAAAAATAGGATGGCAACCTTCTTGCAGCTATGAAAAATCTGTGATTGCAGTAAAAATTTGCATAAACAAAATGGTCATACAGACGTTGGTACCCTCAACCTGGGTGAGTGACCACTTTTGATTGCAAGGCAGTTGCATAGGTTGCCTGGTAGCAGTCAACCTGTCTCCAAACAGCTGCGGCCTGACTCAGACTGACTGCAACAACTTTTTTATAAATGCAGAGATATTGCCAGCAAATTGCAATCAATCTAAGTCAGTCTGCACTGATGAGCACAACAGATTTATGACATACAGTATCTCAATTCAGCTGGTTGCCATCTGTCTGTATTCTAATTATCTTCTTATATAAAAGCACGGCTACTGTGTCATTTGTGTCTAATCTATGAGGTTCTGGCTGGACTCTGGAGTAGTTTATGTGAATTTCTGTTTAATGTGAACTTGTGTGTGTGTGTGGCAACAGAATTGCAACTGATGGCAACAGATTTGATATTTTTACTGATTTATTACAGTTAATTACCATATTATTACAAACAGATTGCATTTAATTGCCAACTTAAACTCATTCCACCTCAAACTGTTTGCATACATTTCTGTTTTATCTCTGTCTCGATGCACCAAAGTCACTTTGAAGATGGCAACTGACCGCGAGTGGTTGCACACCTGGTCCCCATCTTTGAAGCAACTATTTCTAACTACTGTTTGCCCTAGTGTGACTGCAGGGTTACAGTATAGAGAAGGTTTTGGTGTGGGTGTGCAATACTTTTTTTTTTTTTTCCCCTCCAGCCCATGGGCACTTGTGTTTTTGCCAAAAATTTTAACTTTTGTCTCTAACGAGCTTATAGCAGTGCCTTTCAGGATTGCACATTCTGCTCTTAATGCGATCTTTGCAAGCTTCACAGTCCTGGAAAGAGTACTGAATTTCCATTTGTCTTATTGCAAAGTAATAAACAGTCAGCTCTTAAGATCTCTGTAAAGCTACTTGTAAGATCATGTGTGGGTTCATCAAGCAACTGTCAGTGACCAGACTTTGTATGCACCTCTAGAATTAACACTTGCAGCCTCATCTCATCAAATGAAACACCTGACTCCAACTTGCTTTTAGAGCTTAGCGCAGGGTTTCACATACTTGTCCAACTTGCTCTTTATGTAATTATTCAGTGTGTTAATGAAGACATGAGGAGTGCAGCCATTTGTGTGTGTCGTAATATTAGTTAAAGGCTGTTTGGTTATAATTGTGACTTAGATGAAAATCACACCACATTTTATGAGTAATGCAGAAATCTTCATCCCCAAAAAACATTTTTTTGAAAATATAATTAACTGCTTTAGATTATGGATGGTGCGGTGCATTCAGAGTCTTTTGAATAAAATTTTAAAGATTCTGCAGTGATATAATCACTGTGCAATACAAATTTCTGTCCTCCCCTCTAATAACTATAATTGTAATTATGGCTGTGCCCCAGTTCTACAGTAATGTCCTACATTATTCACCATGCTTGCAGGTGGTATAGGAAAATTAATTTACTTTACTGTTTTTGTGCTGTTGTAGTACTGATGGACTTCAGTGAAACTCAGCAATGCCGACTAAACAATGAATGAAACATTTTTAGATCTGTTCTGTTTTTTATTTATTTATTTTTTTAAATATCAACCTGCAAACTGCCATTGTGATTATGTTTTGGTTCCCCTGGGGCCCCCTGGTGATGTCTGCTGGCTCAGACGGATGCGACACATTTCAAGTGCTCCTGACAATATGCACTCTTCAAATCAAGGAGATTTTTTTTTCATTACCACAGTCAGAGCTGACACAGTTAATCAAGAAGACATGCAATTTTCCCTTTCTGCTTAATGCTGTTTGTGGTTTTATTTGCATTTTATATGCAAGCATTTACCTTTTCTTGGCTTTCAGCTTTAAGCCATCTTGCAAAACAGCTGCTCATGCGTTGCTTAACTTATCTGTTATGTATGTTTATCTGCAGCTCTGCATTGATGCTGCCCAGAAAGGGAGCAGGAGGTGAAAAGAGGGAGAGAGTGCTGAGAGGCATGGCAGTACAATCTGGCATCGTCACTGCTGACAGGGTTTTGTTGCCTCAGAATTGAAGTTATTATCTCTCAGCGCAAATCAAAATTGTGAAATTGATTCAGCTGGGTTGTTGTGCTCAAAGAGATGGGCCTCCGCTGCAATCCGCAGCACTCTGACAAGTAATGATTTTAGTTGTTGCTCGGAGCATATGTTAATAGGCATTTCAACAGAAGCATTTAGTAGTTCCTTGCAAGAACTGTAGCGAGAAGACAAATGAAAAAAGATTGATGGGAGGGGCGGCTTAATTGTGGCTCACTAAAGAAGAGAATGGAGGGACACTGTGTAACAAATTAAATTGGATTCCTGACAAAGAGGAACTTTGGGAAATCTTTTACCACATTGCGGCGTGGTCTTTGTTGTGACAGTATCAGACTCTAACTCTGCACTGAGCCAGTGTTTCACAAAGCTCGAGACTGTTGCAATATCTGTTTTAAAATCAACAGTGTGTGCATCGTTAGTATGAAGTTAAAGTAGAGTTCTTTTATGTTGGTGGTACACAAGGATTTGTTGATCATTAAGAGATTCAACCCTATTCGGCTTGATTCCTCCAGACCATGAGGCACATGGGAATACATCGATCTGGGGAGGGATTGCACATATGGCAAGCTATCAGAAGGCAATGAGGCACAGCCAACAGCAATTTTCAGTAGAAATGTGTTAGAAGTGTTGTTGTTTGTGTGTGGATGTGTGTGTGTGCTGTTTGGTCATTTCTTTTAGTAATCCTTAATTTTCTACCAAATATTCGCTTCAGCTTGATTTCTAGTGTTGTCTCTCACTTCTGTATTCGCTGCTAAAGCCTCACACTGATTTTATACTCGTGCTTGTTTGTGTGTGGGAGTATGTTTTGGCTTCGTCAAATCAAATTAAATTGACTCAAGTGTAGATTTGTGAGTACACTTTGCTCTTTCAACTCGAGCATATTCTGAGAAATCCTTTTTTTTTTCTTTTTCTTTTTGGTCTCATCATAAGGCCTCAGTTCACTCTCCTCCGCTCTCCTCTCTTCTCCTCAGGTGCTGAAGGGAAGTAAAAAGCTTTGCCTCTCAGTGCGTTCTGTCGGGCGGATTCCAGGCGGCTATGTCACCAACCACGTTTATACCTGGGTTGACCCTCAGGGTCGGAGTGTGTCCCCTCCTCCTGACCTGCCTGAGCATCGCAGCGCCACCCTGAGAAGAACTGACAGCCAGCGCCGAAGCAACATGCAGCTACTACAGGAAGGGGATGAGAAGAAGGTAGAGACAGTACATGCAAAACACTCAACTAGGGGAACAACAGGTTTTTTTTCTTATTGATTGATTACTTTAAAAAAAATAGCCATCTCTTTCTGCATTGTACTTTTAACAGTTTGTATTTGCTAAAAGGGTGCTATCAACATTACATGCTTTGACTGGAGCGCCAAAAGCATCTTTTGAGTTTCTTAGATGGTCAGAGAATCCAGGCCGACCTTTATTATTATGTATTTTTATGACATCCTCATAACAGGGTTTTCTTGTTGACAACAACAACAACAATGTTATGCTTCGAAAGCAGCAAATCCCAGTGAAAAACTTTGAAATAAATGGGCAATTAACTGGTCACCTCTCAGTGTCTTGCACACAGGCGTCCAAATAACTTCTAGATAGATGCTCCAGTGTTGAACTGCACACTTTTAAGTGGTAGAAGTCAGATGTCCACATGGATGTTGTGCAGACATATGTTGTGCAGACATGCAGGTGCAGTCCTGGACCAGCAAACTTAGTACAGACATGATTGCACATCTGCAAGTATTCCTGTGTTTGCTGCAGTAACATCTTACATTTCCTTAAAATTCTAAAAGTAGGGAAAAATATTAATAAAGTATGCTAAGGCTAAATTATGTGGAGCTAAAATAAGCAACTAAATCTAAAAGCATTTTATGCATAAATCATCAACAGTCTTATAGATGTCGCAAAAAAAAAAAAAAATCCTCTCCAACTTCTCCCAGTGGCACATACGGAGAATTTTCCCCTGGAAAAGACTTCTTGCTGTGAGCCAGCTTTAAGACTGAGACAGGAGTATTCACTTCAGTGCAGCACTGTTTTCTTTGGACTCGAGTGTCCACTCTGTTCAACTCTTAGTTGAATAATTTGAGGCACAACTTGATGTTTTCCTCCCAGTCGGAGTCACTTTTGCTTGAAGTCAGCAAAAGCAGCAAGAGGATTCATGTGGTCTTAGGAAAAGAGAATAGGATCAGAGGATCCGGCTGCACTTACAGTGCACATTTAATAATGTGATGCCAGATATTTTAGACATAGGTCTGCAGTATTGAAACAAAAGTGTCCCAAAGCGCATTGTAGATACTTTATTCTGGCTGTGTTGTTTGACACAGGCTGTATAAACTCAGATGACCCAGAGACTTTATTACCAAGGCTGGAATTTTTAGAAAAAGAATATATATATATATTTATATACATAAAGTGAAATGAAATGTTTGTCGCTCATCCTTTCGGCTCATATTTTTCTTCTCGCTGGCCGCATAATGCAGGGTAACTCCTGCCTTTATTGCTGCTTTCAGCCTCTGTGAGTGAAGTAAAATTAATTAATTATAATCTAAAGGCTGGCGATACAGCAGTGCTCAGTACATAACTAATGCAGGCTGAATTATGGTAAACCTTAAATTCACTTTGATCATTTTAATGTCGCTTGTAATCTTAATTTATAATGAATTTTTGAAGAAATACACATTGGACTAATTGTTTTATTCATATCAACAACTTCATAACAGGCAGATTGCATTTCTGCAGTTACTGAATTGTTGAAGGTTCAAAACATATCAGCACATTATGGCAACGAAATGAAGACTCGCTGGTAATTAACATTTGCATGATATAAATTACTTGTCACTTATTTACAGTGTTTGTTTTCGTAAATGGTTGGATGGCACATCTTTCTGAAGTGTGTCTCCTCTGCTAAAGGTGGTAAAGAATAAAGCACCAAAGTACCTTTTCTTTGTATTATTTTTTTTCCAGATGATTTTGGGTCACTTCACTTATTTAGGAACTTTCATAAGCAAAACTGACTATTCAGTCACATCCCAGAGTTGCAGAAAAAAAGTTCCTGGTTTGCATGTTCTCCTTTCTCCTTGTGACTGTGTGGGTTCTCTCAGGGTACCCTGGCTTCTTCCAAGTCCAGACACATGCCTGTTGGGTTAATTGATGATTTTAAATTGGCTGTAGGTGTGAATGTGAGAGTAAAAGGTCACCCGTCTCTCTGTGTTTGAGGTAGACCCCAGCTCTCATTCAGTGACAGCTGGAATAGGCTCCATCCCCCCGAAACCAAATTGGATGGATGGATGGATGGACGGATGGATGGACGGACATATTAATGGATTTCAATGAACTTACATTAGAGAACAGCAATCACACTCATTTATATAGTCAGCAAACTGTGTTATCACATTGTTTCAACAAATCTGAACAAGCTAATTTTAGACACGATAAAAGAAATGTATAACACTGGATACTATAATTAAAGATTAATAACTTAAACGATAAAAGTAATTGGACCTTGAGTGCCGTAAAACCTTACCCTCTCATCACCTCATGACCTGCAGGGAAGCAGCTATCAAAGCTGTTTAAAAGATTTATTGCACTAGAACTTTCAATTTTTTAGCACCTAAGATTAATGTGTAGCTCTTAACTGCTTCAGCTCCATTAATGTAGGCTATAGTCGTGCAATGCAGATGAGCAAATTATTCAATAGAAAGTTTGGCTGTTTTAGCTTAATTGAAATTTCTATTTCTAATATTTTAAAAAAAACTGTAATTTTGAATCGTGATGTGTATCTGCATGTGATGGAGTTGAAATGGAGAGTTTCTGTATATGTTAAAAATATGTCAATTTTCTGTTGGCCATTCATCCCTGTAGTCTATGGATGAGACTGTGCTGTGAACTATGCAAACATTATTCCTTTGATCTGCAGCTGTTCTGATGATCACAGAATTGCTTCCCTTTTGGAGAATCCAAAGCTGGCTAATCATTAATTAGATTGTAGTTCATGTATCCCAGTCCAATCGGGTGCTGTGCATCAATACCACAAGTATTCAAAGTCAGTTTGTAGCCTGACAGTAAATTCATGGCTTTGGTCTCTGATTGGTAGATTTCTTGAAACATTGTCCAAGGCTGCCTATGTTACTTCTTCAGGATGTAGTAACAGGATGTAGAACTTAATTGTCATTCAGCTTTTTAAAATTAGTGTCCGCGACACTGATATTAATACTTCAGAAATGATTCACTTTTTGGCCAACTGAGGTTCAGGTTAAGTTTAATAACATCTTGGTAGTAAATAATTCAAACCACACAGCAACAAATTAATGACACAACAAATTACCTGATGTTGTTGGCTGCAGTTCAGTATCTTCTTCCTGCCATATGATGCCACTTCGTACTTTTGCTAAAAGTACTGCAAAAGACCTGAAAATAACTGATTGACAATCATTTGAACTGTTGATGCTCTGCTCTGATCCTATCCTGGCACTTTTTGAAAAGAATAATTGCACTGGCCAGCTCAGCAACACCACAGAAGATAACTTCCATGGTTAAGACTCCTTCACAACATCTAGCCAAGTCAAGAGCATGAATATAGAGGGTTTACAACAAGGTTCAAACCATTGGCTATACTCAGGAACAGTAAGGTCAGATTAGACTTTGCCAGAAAACATCTTAAAAAGCCAGCACAGTTCTGGAAAAAATATTTTTTTACAGATGAAACCAAGATGAACTGGTACCAGAATGACAGCAAGAGAAAACTACAGAGAGGGAAAGGAACAGCTCATGATCTGAAGAGTCCCACATCATCTGTCAAACATAGCAAGCAATGCTATGGTATGAGCATGGCTGCCAGCAGAATAGAGTCAATAATGTTTATGATGTGACTGCTGATAGAAGCAGCAGGTTGAGTTCTAAAGTGTACAGGGTTACACTCTCTGCTCAGACTCAGCCAAATGCTATGAAAACCCATAAAATGCTGCAAAAGCAACCCAAGAGTTTCTCAAGCCAAATAAATGTGATATTCTTCAGTGGCCAAGTAAGTCAACTGATCTCAACCCAGTAGTGTTTTTCATTTACTGAATACAAAACTAAAGGCAGAGAGACCCACAAACAAGCATTAACTGAAGGTGGCTGCAGTAAAGGCCTGGCAGAGCATCTAAAGGGAGGAAACACAGCGCTGGTGATGTCACTGACTGCAAAGGATTTGCATCCAAGTGTTAAAAACAATTCTTGTATTTAAAACTCAGTTGAAGATGAATTCATGCACTTTAACCAAAACTTGTTTGTTTGATTTAAAATCCACTGTGTTGGTACATTGGACTTAACAAAATTGGCTGGCACGATGTTATCAAGGGGCAGTGGTTAAGTTTAACTTTTCATACATAAGAATTTCTCTCAGTACAATACGATTCACAAAACCCCCACATGATTTCATGCATTTGCCTAACGTGCCCACAAGGGGTCCACGAAAACAGAGAAACATTAGACCAGTGGGACTCCTTTTTTGGCAGAAAGAACATTTTAAAGTGATGCCAGGGAATACAGTGAGCCACAATAGTTGCTATGTTGTGCCAATAAAATCCGAATGAGTCTGGTAATTAAAACTGTGTTCCACGTCCTGCATAAATGTCACATAAAACATGAAAGCATCCGTATTCCTAGAGGTGAGCAAAGGTGGCTCGCTTATCTCCAATAGGCAGACAGTTGTTATTAAAAAGGAGGACCTCGGCGCAATATGCACTGAATGAAAGTAAAACCTCTGTGCCAGATGTCAAGTCCTTGCCAAGGGCTATATCAGAGGGATGAAACTGACATTGTTTAATAGAGATATTTGCATATGTGCCATCTTGTAGCCGCCAGTGTGCAACTCTTTTCAAATCTGGCAAGAGACAGCTGCATTGGGATCAAACCAAGTAATCAAGAGCCTCATTGTGATGGAGAAAAGTACAATTTAAAGTCTGGCACAGCTAAGCAACACTGAGCCTCCCCCAGTGGACAGAGTAAAATTTTATGTTTTCTGTTTACTTTCCAAACGTACATATTCTGGAAATGCCAAGTTCATCGAAGTAGACTTTAATGGAGTATATAGAGGAGCACAGTGTTTTTAATTTAGCCTGGGTAATTTACATTTGAAGTTCAGGCTGGATAGGCTTGACCAACTATAAAGTACTAGAAAGTATGAAAAACAGAGCAAACAATGAGCCTAGGAGGGAAGTTTTTTCTTTCTTTCTTTCTTTTTTTACATATCGGTTTATTGTAGTTTGGGGGGAGAATCACATTTGAAAATCATTAGCATGTAATGTTGTCTCATAAAATCAGAGATGCTTGTGACATCAGAAGATTGCTTAATTAAGTGAGCTAGAGGCTCAAGGGCCAATGCAAATAGCTGTGGAGTTGAGGGGAAAGCCTTGATGAGATGACCCAGAGGCACCAAACAAAGGCAGAAGATCGGCCCTCCTAGAATTCCTTGCAGTGGGTTACAATAAAGCAGTTTAACAGTCGAGTGAACCCATCATTACACTCGCACAGACTGCAAATAGGACCACCTAAGTCTTTCAGAGTCTTGCATTGATCAAAGCGCGGGGCAGCAGCTGGGTGGTTAATATCTTTAGCTGCAGTACTGTATATAACCTGGGGTAAAAGTGGCATGTTCACATTAAAGGGAACTATTATGCTCATATTCAGCTCCATAATTTTATTCGAAGACTACTTGAGTAGCTTTTCGTGATTCACATTTCAAAATAATCTTTATTTATCTTAAAGTACAACCCCTCACATTACCACAGGTTGGTGGGGCATGCCTGAAAGACTACATGAAGCATGTACTTACTCTTTAGTTTTAAAAGTAAGAAACAGAGATACTTTGGTTTATACTTGTTTATAACACAGCATCTCCAGAGTACACTTGCTTAGCCGCCGTGGCTGGATTTTATTAACTGCGGCAGTCATTTGGATCCAACTCTGGGAGAACAATATCTGCATGACTGTATGCTGAAGTGTAATGAGCAGTCTAGCAATTCATATTTATTCAAGGTAATTTCCACGCAGCACGTCAAGTGCTGTTCCAACTAATTGTCAGATTGGTTCTTAGTGAGATTGCCGGGTCAGCTGTGATGTGAAATGCATCATATTTTACTTTATTTGGAAAGCAGAACAGTGGGAATCTGTGGGTTTGCTTGTAGCATCCCCACTCCTTAATCTATTTGATTATCAGCAAATTAATACCTGTTGATTACTGAGTTCTTTTTGAGGTGAGTAGCACAAGATACAATATATTGTACTGGGATCTGTCCTCTCAAATGCAGCCCTTTTAAATTCAGTTTTTATACCCTGCTGGTCAGATATCACGGAACCATGTTTCAAACATTAAACATTTACTGATGCATTGATCCACCTTTCCTAAATTCCAAAATGACACCTTGGCTTCCGTTATCTGCCGACACTCCAAAGGGTTGTACAGTACAGACTTGTGGAATATCATTTCAAATAGTCTGAAACAAGTTCAAGGGACACACTGGATTAGTCCAGCACAATACAGCCTCTACGTATCACCCACCCCCTGCAGAAGCACTTTAATTGGGTGGTGTAGCGGCAGCAATAATTCCTATGGTGGTTTATTTGAATTCAGACTGTGTCCGATATTGTCCGCGCTGCTTATCAGAGGAAATGACACGGATGAGCCTTGCGAACCAACTGATTGGCCAATTCAGAGAGCCGTTCCTCTAATCAAAACAGATTCAGCCTCCCCATTACTGGCGCCGACTCACCGCATCTGAGTAGCTCCTGAAATTCTTCATCTTCTTGCTTGCAAATCCCATCTCGGAGCAGGGATGTCATTTCCTCCATGTATTGTGTTGCACAACTTCATTTCCATGTGAGCAGCCCGACAACACGGGCAAATCTGGCCTGTCAAGCAAAACAATCGAGACTCCAGCGTGTCATTTGATATGCTGACATTTATACCGTTTCTGATATTTATACTCTTGTTCATCCTGTTTTATTGGTTTCTCTGTTTGTCTTTAATAGGTCAACCTGGTTTTAGATGATGGCCGGTCTCTGGGCCTGATGATCCGAGGGGGAGCAGAATATGCTTTGGGTATTTACATCACCGGAGTGGACCAAGGGTCAGCAGCAGAGTGTGGAGGACTCAAGGTATCACTTCAATTTCATTTTTCACTCACTTCCTTACACATACATTGTTTATCTAATGTATGTCTGCAGTAGAGCTAGTTATATTTTGTTCTTTGTTGATGTCTTGCTTTGTTATTCACATAAGATCCCTATACTTGGATATCTATTTTAAGTCTTTTTCATTTGCTCCTCCTCACATAGTTTTGGTGCCAAGTCGCTTGCTGTATGCCAAAAGTCACTTTACATTGCTTTACAATGCATGCCGCTGTATAAATTTTGCAAGATGAAAAAAGCAGCTACTTTAAATAGTCCTGCTCAAGATTGTTTAATGCAAACACAAAGGGCCTGCAGGCTATATCTGCAGCTTCCTCTGCTCAGTTCAGGCTCCGTTTTGTTTCCTAGCAGATAAAACACTGGATTAGGAAAAAATGCATATTGTTTTTCTTTTAACGGCTGTATTACATTATCTTGGCCTGTTCCTGGATGGCACCAAATGCTCTTAATTTAAATGAACAGAAAACACAAACAAGCCACGTTGTTTGGACCCCCTGACCTCCACACTGGTGGCAACCTCGGCCCTTTAAGGATCGATCCAAAAGAAAACCCTTTAACGTGGTCCTTGGCGTTACTTTTTTTCTTTTGATGAACAAATAAACGATGCTGTCAAAGTTAGATTCTTTCAGCTTTGGGTACTTGTGGAGGTGAAGCCGTTTCTCTGCTTCAGAGGCTTTGAAAAGGTTATTTTTGCCTTCGTTTCATCTCGGCTGGACTAGTGTAATAGTCTCTATTCAGGTGTCAGTCTGTTGGTGCTTGCTCGACTGCAGCTCGTCTGAAAGGCTGCCGTGGGGCTCTGACCTGGCACACGCAAACAACACCGCTTTTCACCCAAGTTGGATTTTAAGATTTTATTGTTTGTTTTTTAAGTCATTGCATGGGTTGGCCGCTCTGATCTCTAAACTTTGCTCAGTAGATCACTGTGATCTGCTGAGCACATGAGCCCAGTTGTCCTAAGGTCCAGATAAAGTAGCAGTAAAGTAGTAGTTTTAAATGCCCTTATAAATACACTGACCTGACTTGAATTTCAAAATATTATTGTAAACAATATTCTTATTGTATCAAAATTAGCGGCGTGCCAGACATGTCAATGCACATAACCATCTAAGGCTGAAAAGGCAACTGAAGTCCTTCTTGTTTCTGTGTTTGTCTGGCAGCAGCTGATAGGCAGCCTGCTGCTGTTACACCAGAGAGAATGAGAGAGAAAGTAATCAAACTTGCACTGTAACTTACATGTCACGGGCAGACAGCATGTTGTTAGTGGTGCTGAAGGCCAAGAAGCCCGGCAGCATCTCAACAGACCGAAGTGACTTTTACATGCTGTTTAATGTGTTGTATCTGAGTCGCTTATTTGCTGTCTGGCTTTGAAAACATTGACATTAACATGAGGAACCTGCCATGAAGCCACAAATATAGAAGATACCCCCCCAAAGAACAAACAGGGCGAGTGATTTACGGAGCAGATATGCTTCTCAGATAATCATTAAAGTTGATGACTATAAATGGAAATGCGTGCAAGCTAGTGTTATTTAAAAAATAATGATTTTTCAGTGTATTTCAGTTCTGAATATTCCAAGCTGTCATTACTTATTTGCCACAGTATTAATGGACTGATGCCAGTTATGCTCGAAGAGCAAGCTGAGACACAGACACACACACAGAACACGCACGCCGCACTGCCAACACCGCCTCCTCTCGTTCTCTCGCACTGCTGCTGTCTCATTGCCTTGTGATATTTATCTATTGAGTGCATAAAATTTTAAGTTGTGCGGACTCAATTTTTCCCTGTGATATTAAATATTAAGATTTTTCAGTTTCAGTTTTCAGTTTGAAATTCTATAGTATGCATACATGCATGCATGTACAGTATGCATGTATGCATGATACTAGAATATTTGATGTACTACTTCATCAAATATTCTATAGTATGCATGCATGTATGCATGATACTAGAATATTTGATGTACTACTTTATCTTATGTAAATGGAGGCACAAGTTGAAGGAGTAGTAATTAATCTGCAAATATGTACACCTGAGCGACTCCACCATCGCTGTGGCCGTGGCCGTCTACTAATTGGAAGGTTGGTGGATCGATCCCTGACTCCTCTGGTCTGCATGCTGAAATGTCCTTGGGCAAGATACCGAACCCCAAGTTGCCCCCGATGCACTCATGGAGGAGCGATTGTGTGTGTTTGAATATTAAAAAGCGCTTAGGCAGAGATAAAAGCACTACTACAAAAAAAGGCAGTGTAAAAGTTCCAGCCCATTTACCGTTTAGCATCCTGCAGTGTTTTGTAACGTTACTTTTTTTACCTACTGAAAAAAAGTAACTTGTTAGAGTACTTTTGCATTACCAAAAGCAAACAACCCTTTGCAGCTTATTGGTTATTTTATGCAGTGTGTGTATATCCTGCTACACAGCTACTTCTGAATGGACTGGCTTTACCTTATTGCATCACTGCACAGTGAGTTGATATTGGCAGCATCTCCATAACCAGCAAGAAGTTTGCTAATTCTCCTTTGAGTGACAGCTTTACTTGAAACAAAAGTGAGTCATTGCTGTTTGGGAGCTGCTGCACCCAGAAGCAGATCAAAGGGTTGGTCAGGGGTGTTCTTGGCTACCACAAAGTAAAAATTAGCCATCCCACAAGCCAATCATGAAGACTCTAAGGGGAGTCACATACTAACAGAAGTATAGTTATTACTTACTGGAGCTAGTGACCACCTGGATACATTTTCACAGCACAACCTTTGATTCACTTTGGAATTAACTTATGAAGTTTATCAACAGTTAAAAGTAACATTAGCAACAGTTCCACATTTTTAATCAATTAAAGGTTACATGAAAGAGAATATTGTGAGTTCACAAGATGCAGTCTCACTTTGTACTCCTCCTTTGAATGATTAAAGTAACTAAAAATTAAATGCTTTGTCTACAGCAGTTTGCCCTGCAGGAAAAACAAAACATGAGTTTTTATGGCATTCCAGTGTATAAGACCAGCCCTGTAAAAATTCACTTCTCAGTGGGCTGCACTGTGGAGCTGCTGTGCGTAACCAGCAGGAGCGTCTGAAATTAAAGCTCTTCGCAGGTGACAGACGCATATCAGCCAGGCACAGTTGGCATTTTCACTGTGATGTTCTTTTTGTACTTTTCACCCACAAATTCAAAATAATACAAATGGCTCCAGCACATGAAGGTTATTCTTTCTGCTGTCTCTCTAGCTAAACAACACAGGCACACTCAAACACTCAAAAGTATGCAGCTGCCTTTGAAGGAGGAGAAACAAACAAATGTGTTGTGGATTTTTTGTTTGCTTGAACTGCTAAACTAATACATTATGTGACTTGGTACAAGAAAAGTAATTTTACTAGCATGTCACCCCCAAAATTATTCAAAAAGTATAAACAGTTACAATAAACTGTAACAAAAAGCTTCAGGGACTGAAAGTGAAGCCAGTGTGGATGTGCTTTAATGGCACGTCTCATTTTGTACATTATGGTCTCCTTTATGGTGAAAAAACTATGATAAATCAGGGTGTGCGTTACCGAGTGGGCCTAGCTTGTGTTCTGTGAGAGCCTCCTCTCGGTCGTCGCATCAAGTTTATAAAAAAACTAAACTAAACAAGATGGTTTATATCAGTGTTACTCAGTGCCAGCCCTCAGCGACGGCCAGTTTAGCAGAAAATAATTTCTGCCCCATGCTGGCCCTATAGAGAGGTCAGATCAGAGGGTCAGATATAAAACAGGGGGTGGGTCATGCCATACATTAAAACATGTGGGGCCGTGGGGCGTCGGCACAGTGATTCGATCTTTCTGAGGGGCCGGCACACGCTCTTGGAAGAACCTGATTTGTTTCTTGCGTCTGCTGTTTCTTGTCTCAGATATGGAGGCATCTCTGACCGGTGGTGACGTTTCCTTTGAGAGATGTTTCAGTGATCCAGCAAACAACAGATGGAGAGTTTTTTAACACACCACTTACTTTTCTCTACATATCTTTGGATGGTTCCCTAACAAACTAGTTTTCTTTTTCCTCACCATATGGGCTGTAAAAAAATGATTGCCTTAAAGTTGGGACAAATTAGAATGGTGCATATGCATTTTTTTTGGGGGGGGGGGGGCATGCTGTGCTGTGCTGTGATGAATTCTGTTTTCAGGGGACCCAAATGCAGAAAAAAAAGAGGTGAAAATAAAGCCAATGAAATCCAGGCTTTAATAACCTGAAAATTACTTTCAAAGAGCAAAAAACATTCAATCACAGTAATCAGGGAGGAGGGGAAGGGATGTGGAAAAACACTTAACCCTCTTCTCATTTCTCACTTTGTACAACTTCGATTCCTTTTCTCACCTCCTCCGCCCTCGTCTTAGTCCTTCCCGCCAGAAATGCAAGAGATGATATGAATTGAGAGGAACTGAGGAGTCAGCAATTAACAAAATTAAGACACTCTCAATTAGGATCCATCACAGCACTTCTTTTGTGCCACAATGTACAGATATCATATATATTGTCATTTATACACACACACTCACACACCCATCAACAGTGAAAGGGAGAAAGTATCTGGCTGATGAACTTATGAATGCAAAAGAAATATTTATTTGTAGATACTGTAGTAGGTTTGTATATTCCAGCTGTGTGCCACACCTCTTTTGTGCCTCAAGGGTAAAAACACAAAGGGCACACCTGTGCTTCCCCAATTATAACTTCGCCAGCAAACCTTCTTCAAGATGGTGTGCTGACATTGGTTTCTGGGTCACAGGCGGGAGTGTGAGGACAGAGGAGATGAGAAGGCACAAATTAGAGAAGCCCCATAAGAAACACAAGAAATATACAGAAGTAAAACTATAAATATGGCAGACCGCATCTTATTTAGTTTGTACTATGTTAGACAAAAACTGCCCACAGACTGACCGTTGCATCTTCAGGTATTACAGCATTGATCCTTTGAGTGCACAGCTTCAGTTGGATTGCTTACAGATTTGTGTTTTTCTTTGTGGCATGGCAACAGAGCGAGAGCAAGGACGGGCATCCCCTCCCCTGAGTCCTTCATCTCCTGCCTGTTAGTGATCAGCCCGTCAACCAGCCAATTATCCAGACTCCTATTAAAGGGCCCGCATGAGCGTACACACTCAACATAGCATCTTGATTGTGGTTAGCAAACAGAAAAGGCCTTTTATCAAAAAAGAAAATGTGGCAGAAAGACTTGAATATTTTGTGATATGAATGTGTTTTTTTTCTGTTTCCCTTTACTTTTTCATACATGAGATGTACTTGGAGCCACTTCTTGTTTGTGAAACTGTCAAACTGGATTTTTCAGCGCTCAAATAGTGTTTTCCTCTTGCCCCAATTTCCCCCCCTTGTCTTTGTTTTGGTGCCTAGTGCTTAGTACGTAGAGTGGAATTTTCTCATTAAGAAACAGCTGAATAAAAACAAAGCAGTGGCGCTCCTATTACAAGCACATTTACACTTGAATCCAGGGTTCAGGCGTATAAATAACTAAATAAATAAATAACAGGTCTAAATAAGGCTTGTTTTTCTCCCTGGTACAATATGTTTCCATCACGCTTCTGCTGATCTAGAGTGACGCTCCATCGCACACCTGGCTTTACCTCCAGGGCCAAATGACAAACAGTGTCTCAGCAGGTTGAGGAAGAGGTCAAGAATCAGTAAGAGGAGGGGGGAAAAAATATCACAGTCGCAGACAATTTTCCACATGTGCGCTCAGACACAGTTTGCATCGTGTGTATACTCACAACTTCATTGTGACTAAGACAAATCAGTGGTTCCCAGTGGCAAGTGATTGCATGTAGTTACAGCAACCAGATGGTTGGCCAGAGGTTGAGCATGCTCTACCTGGGACCTCTGGGTGACCACTTTAGAGTGCACAGGTCGCCTGTCTCCAAACAATCTTGGTCTGGCTCAGAATGACTGCACTCAGCCTCAGATTGGTGAAGGTTTGCAAATAATTGCCACCTTGTTTATAAATGCAAGCAGACTGCCAACACGTGGCAGTCGATCTGAGTCAGTATGGGACTCGACGCTTCAGGCTGCCAGCTGATTGTATTCTAGTTATGTTCCTGTATAAAAGCGAATTTGCTGAGTGTCTGCGTCATTTTGAAGTTAAATTGCTGTCCTGCAGCAACTAATTCACTATTTCTGGAGGAATTTCTTCATTTCTGTTTCAAATTTGAGGTTCTGGCTAGAATCTGAACGTATGTAGCTAATGTGAATTTCTGTGTATGTAGACTGCAACAGATTTGTAATTTTTCGTTGCCAACTGGTTGCAGACTGACTCTGTTTCGGAAAGAAAGACAGGAAAGTAATCTTAAAAAATTAAAGTCATGGTATTAAGTCATTAAATTGAGCCTACCTGCAGAAGATACGGACTATAAAGTCTCGCTTCTGCAAGATGCTAATTACAAATCTTTTCTGTTGACACGAGCAGCACGAGCAGTCATTGTCAGCTGTCCAAAGCAAAATCATTAAAATACAGTAAGTACCCTGCATTTAAACAATGTCTGTCAGGATATGTCAATAAAACGGCAACAACAAAACAATGGAATTAATATTCAGTGGATGTTAATTTAAGCGTCCAAGACCAAAAGAAAAACAGCTTGCTGCTGTTCTAGAAATAAATTTGTAATTAAAGCCTGCTCTTCTTTAACTGTCAAAGTTAAGACCAACAGTGCGCAATACTAAAGAACAGCCATGCAAATGTATATGCCGTCATAAAGAATAAACCAGAGCAATATTTTCAGGAAATATATAAAACATTAAAGTGACCTTAATATCAATGCATTTATGCATCCTCGTCAGTGTTGCTGTATTTGTATCAGCAAATGTCAGCACTGATGATGAGCTCCCCGCTGTCTTCAGAGACCAGGGGTTCATCACTCAGCAGGGAGGCAGTCTGCTCTGCTCTCAGACTTCTGTCCTAAAAAGATCTCAAGATTGTGCAGAGCTGTGTGATTTCATAATGTGTGCTCATTCTGAAGTGTACAGCTCGAGGGGTGTGTGAGGCCCTCCAGCTCTGTCTAACAAATTTAACCTACTGCTGCAGCACTAAAGCTGGGTTGAGTTTGTCTCGGGGCATGAATAAAAAAACTGTGTACTCTACCCGCGCTTGAATGCCGCTCGCAGGCCATTTCCCTGTTGTATAAGCAATTTAAATGAAGGTTTCATACCTTGTGATAAGAAAAAAAAATAACCCGAATTTGCCAAATTACACCTGTGCTGAGACTTTATGGCGCGGCACTTTCTGAATAAAGTATAGTTCTCCACATCAGGCTGACAGATGACTGGGTATATACAAAATAAATAAGGATAGATAGATGCGTGGATGGTTTCAGGTTAAAAGTGTGTATTTTCCTTTTTTAAATATCATTTTAGCTGTCTGTATTGTTACATTTTTTTATGCCTCGTGGGGAATTATGACAGGCAATTTGTTTATTTTCTAGCACAGTCAATATACATGTTTGAAAAAATAATAATTTTTATCAAATATTCAGAAATTGTAGCATTTTCAATGACATCCCCTGTGGAAACTAGACTTGTGGTTGATTTACCACACACTCCAAATATGTTTGCCTTAGCCTAATTGTGTATCACCGTGTGATGTCACACCGTGACCTTTCTAACTGCTTGATGAGGCTGTCAGATTCTGCAGGCACCTTTATTATGGATTTATATGTGCATGAGAATGTAAGCCGCTATCTTTGACCTTAGTGTCCTTATTAGCCTGTTATGTACAGACATCTTGTATGCAGCATCATGTGCCTGTTTGTAAAACAAGTGACAGACGTGCTTTGGCATCTGCGTTTGTTTAGCTTCATTGTTATGTATTAATGTGGTCTTGGGTGAAGTTTGATACAGTGATAATAGCTGAGTTTATTAGTGTCCTGCTGGGCAGTATCGCTACCTGATTAGTCTGTGTTATCTTGTCTGTAAATAGTTCCTGATGTGACTTTTCTTTATGGCCCATCGTGCAACTCAGCCAAACACGCTTTGTTATTATTTGTGACTGACGATAAAAGTCTCAGAAGCTAAAAGAATGGTCAGATTTTACTATAGAAGGACTTCTTGCTGATTCTGAATTAAGTTTTGCCTGGGGTGCAACATGAAAACACAAGACTCCCCTTTCTCTCAGCCTTTTATAAGTTTATTTTAATTCTTTATCTTCAGGGTGAAACGGCAGCTAATGGGATGCAACCTAAACTTACGCTCCCCTCCAAAAGTACTGGAACAGTGAGGCCAATCCCTTTATTGTCGCTGCAGACTGAAAACATTTGGGTTTGATATCAAAAAATCAATATGAGACATAAGATCAACATCTCAGCTTTTATTTCCACATACTGAGTTCAGAAGATGGCACCTTTTGTCTGAATCCACCCATTCTTCTTGTGAGCAAAAGTATTAGAACAGATCAACTTTAATCTGTTTTAAGTGAATAAGGTTTAATATTTAGTTGCAAATCCTTTGCTTACAATAACTGCATCAAGCCTGTGAGACACTGAGGGGGGTGTTACTCCCTTCAGTCTCCTCTTTAGCAGGTAAAATTCTCTGTAGGGTTTAAGTCTAGAGATCGACTAGGCCAGTCTTCCTTCCTGCCACTGATGAACTCCTCTGTAGCTTTGGCAGTGTGTTTGGGTCATTACCTTCCTGCATGATGGATCTCAGTTTGCTTGCATCTTTCTTTAAATTGACAGACAAAATGTTTCTGTAGACTTCCGAGTTCATTGTACTGCTGCCATCATGGGTGGCATCATCAATGAAGATTAATGAGCCCATCCTAGAAGAAGCCATGCAAGCCCGAGCCATGACATTACATTACCTCCACAGTGTTTCACAGATGAGCCCATACGTTTGGGATCATGAGCAGATCCTTTCTTTCTCCAAAATTTAGCCTTTCAATCATCTTGGTGAAGGTTCATCTTTGTCTCATCAGTCCATAAAACTTTGCCCCAGAATTTCTGAGGCTTGTCTCTGAACTTCCTGTTCTTCTTGCTAATCAGTGGTTTGCATCTTCTGGTGAAGCCTCTGTACTTTTGTTCATGAAGCCTTCTGTGAACAGTAGATTGTGATACCTTCACTCCTGCCCTCTGTTGTTTTCCTTGGTCTGTTCAACATCTGTTACTTAGTACACCAGAGACGACTTTCTTCTTCAGGACGTTCCAAACGGTTGTACTGGCTATGGCTAATGTTTGTGCAACGGCTCTGATTGTCCATCTTCTCTCAGCTTCACAGTTGCTTGTTTTTCACCCACAGACAGCTCTCTGGGTTTCATGTTGGTTACTCCTCTAACTGTAAATGCACAGTCTGCACAGGAAAAACCCAAATCTGAAACTGAGCGTAGACATTCAGTATTGTTTGTAACAGGACACAAAACACACCTGTCGGTCACATGTTCCAATACCTTTGCTCACAAGAAAAATGGGCGGGTTCAGACAAAATGTGCTATCTTCTGAACCGTGCATCAGATTCAGATGTGAATACCTGGAAATAAAAACATAGTAAGATAAAAAAAAAAAAAAGGAAGTGATTAACCCAACACCTGCAGTCCTCCCCTACTGATCCAGGGCTGTTTTATGGGGTAAAAAAATCAGTTCAAACTCTACACACGGGTTAATTGACTGGTCGGTTAGGGAAGCAGACATTTAAGCTGTATGTCTGGTGACTGGAACCAATCATCTCTCTCACAACCGCAGTCACAGTCACTTACTCACCCAATCAGCCAAACTCACCTGCATCCCATTATGCAAGCATCACAGCATGTTCACTAAGGAGAGAGAGAGGGCGAGAAAGCTGCAAGCACATGCACAAGATATCAGAGCAGACACTAATGCATAGTTTGGGTTCAAACAACTCCAGGGTTGTAACGCTTGGAGTGACTCTCTGACTAAATGTGGCTGTTATTCAATCTAAACCGCTTTAGTTATTTTTATATTTTGATTTTTTGTTTTGTTTTGTTTTGTTACAAAAGAGCCAAAAATGGATGAGCTTTTAATGCAATAAATCATACATTGCATTCTCAGTAGTGCTGCAAACATCCTCAGGGCTCTGACTCGGACAAACTAAAGATGTCTCTGAGCGCTGTCTCGTCAGCGCTTAGCAGGAGAGTGGATGCTTCCTCATAACTCCCCACAACGCTTCAGCTCCTCACCCTGCAGCCGACTGCTTCACTTTCTGTATCTATAAGCTCATTCTCATCTGGCTGCTATGACTGTGATGGATGGCCTGTATTATTCCCAGGCTTCTATAATCATCACACTGCTTGCGATGTCACTGCCTCTGCCTGCAGTCTCGCGGAAAATGAAAGCTTGGCTGTGTAAATGTTACATCATTTTTGCTCAATTGCAGCTTTTGATGGCGAGCCTTGTAAAATCCTTCTTTAGCGTGTATCACTAATGTGAGTCCACATGCATGTCAAGCTACTAAATCCCTCATATTGCACCTCTGACTACCCACTGCACTCTAAGGGAGAAGAAAGGTCAGCATTGCCCGGTGCCCTTTTGGTTGACATCTGCCGGGTTCAGTTTAATTTAATTAAGGCAGAGGGAAAGGTCATGCCTACCATGATGGCAACACATGAAGTTAACCAGAGTGGCATCTGGGCACTCTTTAGATTCTGTAAGATGGATTTGACCTCTTCCTTATCCTGCTCTTGTTGGTTCATTAGGCATTTAATAAACTTTTAGTTAAGAGGATCTAGCTTGGTGTACTCATCCCCACTCTTTTGGCTTGCCTCACTGAATGAAGACACACGGATGGATTAAAGCCAAGAATTTTCAATTTACACAGAGGTGGTTTTCCATCCACTCCCACTGAAAGGGCAGTAAACAAGATGATTTTTTTGTGTCACATTTTTACAGTTAACCCCTCTAGATGTTGGAGCCTCACTAGTTCAGGTCTAGTGAATCCTTTTGGAGCAGTGACCTGAATGTTGAGAGCTATTTGTTTTGCCTCTGCTGAGCCCATCGAGGGCTGTCTAGCTGCTTGATTGTAATGCGGGAGTGTGGGATGAAGGATGGTACTGTATACAGAAAACATGGTGGGCAACAGTTTTAAAGATTAGCCATCTTTAAGCAAGCCAACAAACTGAAGAGGATATACAGAGTTTTAAATATTGTATTTTTGCCACTAAAATTCACTATTTCCACTAATGACAAGCATACAGTATAACTACTCCAAGCTGCTGCTGCTGATAACGTGTTTGATATTTCAACAGATTTGAAAAAGATGTCAGACACTGAAAAAACATCTTTAAACATATATGATGTTAACCAGCCTTTAAACAGAGTTTCTCGCTTCTCTTATCCTCACTCTGACTGTATTTTTAAGCCACTGTGATTATCAGGAAGGAAAGTCAGTGCAGGCTCACAGAAAAGGTAAAACAGAATCTGAAATGGCAACTTGCTGGGTGTACTGGCTGCTCAGTTATAATGGGTTTGAAATTGACCAGGATCCTTTTGTCGCTTTGTTACATTTTCTCTTGCCCGTCATTTCTTCCTCTGCTCACCATGAGCAGTCTAATAGTAGAAATGCCATAAAAGTAATCTTTAAAAGAGCATTTCTCCATAAATGGTATTGAGTGTCTGGGATGTGACCCTTCCCTACATCAGTTTTGGAGGATTGGTGACTGAGATATTCTCGTAGTCCTTTCAGTTTGGAAATGTATCTGAGCTCTGGGCGAAGGTAGCCAACAAACCGATCTAAAAATTACAGGGAGAAAATGAGAAGTAAAATGTTGATGAGCAACTAGGAAAGAACTGAGTGCATTCATAATGGATCCCACTTTGTTCACTTTTTCACAAAGTGTAAACCTGTGGAGGGGCTGTGTGCCGTACCACTTATCTCGACTCCAGGTTTTATAGTAAAGCCAATTTGGACGTGACTGAAACCTGAAGTCTGTGAGATGGCCAGCAGAAGGTAATTCCTGTAGTTGACAATCGAAGTCTTTGTATGACTGGGTTTTTTGTAAATTTTGGTCCCATCTAGGGTAAAATAAAAGATACATGAGGGTATACTTTAGGACATGGCTACCTTGTGATTGGCAGCTTGCTACTATATGAGCATGCAGTCTTCAGAGTGTCAGTCAGATCACTCTACACTCTTCTGGTTTTGAGAAAGAAATGAAACAAACAATTAAAAGCAACTAAAATGTGCAGGCTTCAAAGTGAAAGTTAACAAACCAGTGGGTTGGTGGTCTCCATCTTTTATTTACATTTTCACTGGTAACACAGATCCAGGCTTTCTGAGAGGGGTTATCACCTGGTGTGGTCTCATGCTGCTGGTGGCCTTCTGCACACCTTGATTGTAATCGTTGCCCTTCTATCAGTTCAAAATAGTCTCACCGTTATCCCCTGACCTCTGACATCAACAATACATTTTTGCTCAAAGAACTGCTGCTCATTGGATGTGTTCTCTTTTTTTGTAACATTCTCTATATATACCCCAGAGATAGTTTTGTAGGAAAATCCCAGCAGATCAGCAGTTTCTGAAACACCCACACCAGCCCGTCTGGCACCAACAACCACGATGCATTCAAGGTCACTTAAATCACCTTTCTTCCCCATTCTGATGCTCGGTTTGAACTTCAGCAGGTTGTCTTAACAGTCTACATGCCTGAACGCATGCATATCAAACTTTATTAGTCAGCACATTTACTCAATGGTATTTTCATTGTTGTATTTCATTGTCATGCAGAAGCACTCTTTGTGTATTTTGTACAACGGTAAACTGGCGGTCTGGTAGAGAATGTGTAATGCTAATTGAATCCCTGGATGAGAGAATAACAGGCAAGTGTTTGTGCACCCCACGGTTCCAAGGACAGACAGAGGTAACCGGCTGACATCAGCTAAAATTCATTTAAAACAGCTCAACAAGCATTTTGCTTTCGGTGTCCTTGTATTTAGAATAAACAGCTACTGAACTAATATTCACAACATGAAAAATGTTGATCCTCTCATTGCATAAAATATATAAAGGGCCCATGATTGAATAGAGCATCCAGGTCGCAGGTATAGTAGGAACTGTTCTACCATCTGCCTGCTCTGTGAAGTGGAAATGGTGCTCCATATTACACTATGTCTGACTTCCCAGCTGGAAAGCCGTTTAAAGCCAAAGCAGGCCATTTATTTCTACTTATTATAGCTATGACTGTGTCTTCCCACACCACTAGATAAACCGTGCTGGGCTGGAAGGAAGGAGAAAGCTTCCTCGTTTCCCACTTTAGCAAACATGAGATTCAAAAACGACATGCACCGACAGACTCCGCAGACAACAGAAAAGTGTTCCTGCTATCCAAAGGACCATTGATCAAAGTCTGGCTTGGTGACAGGCACCTGAGTTTCCTCACTTTCCCAAATCACCGGAGATCATTGAGAAGTGAGTAACAACTGTTGCTCTTCACATGAAAACGGTACCGATTTGCCCACCAGCTGTTTCAACTTTCTGATTTTGTTGTTTTGCACACAATTTATATATGGTCTATTTAGTGTATTTAACAGAGAAAGTTATTTTCTTTATTTTTATTTAATCTTTAATTTTAATAAGAAGTAAAACGAATAAAAAGATGGGGGCTCATTTTGAGGAAAAGCCTGTCAAGCTGGCAATAAAGTTCATAAAGCAGACCAAACTGGCTGACCAAAAAAAACCCAACAAGCTCTGCACAGTGGTGGCGGGAAGAAAGACTAAACAATGAAGTAAAACACAAAAGCAAGAAGAACAAACCAAATGTACAGGAGCCAAGTAAAGACACAAAGATCGACTGGGGAGCAAGAGGGAGACAAACGATTACCCGACAAACATCGAGGGAGAACAAGAATACTAAATATAAGCACCAGGGAAAAAGAAAAAAGGAAGGGAACAAAAACACAAATCATGAGGTACCAACTTTAAAAATAAAGAAGGAAGAATTGAAAAGGCACAAAGAACTACCTCAGACAACAATAAGGTGCAGACAGGGTAAGCATAGGAGGCGCAAACAGGAGGAAAACATTCAGAAACACAAAGAAAAACTAGAGATTGCAATAGACAAGGATAATAACCAAGATCTTCACAGCCTTGCTTTCATAATCACAGTATTTATATTGTGCACTTGATAGTCATGGGCCATCTCTCTGCCTCAGTATTCCCCCAGATGACCTGGAGGAGGTGGGTGGGGAGACAGAGGTCTCGGGATATCTCTGCTTAGACTGTTGCCCCCACAACTCGTACCTGAATAAGTGGGGATGGATGGATGCATGCATGGAAGGATGGATGGATCCATGGATGGACGGATGAAGTTTTGCCTTACATGACTTATGCAAATACAGTTTATGGAGTATTTTAGGAAACCCATGAATGTTTTCCAGTCACAGTCAAAAGTATAGGAGGAGAAAGGCAAATCATAGTTGAATTCAAAGCTGTGATTTTGCTGCGTTTCACCAAGACCTGTCCCGCTATATATAAAAGTGAAATTGAATCATACAGCTCCTGCACACAGCACGGACAAGCTTGTCCTCCATTTCAGTGGCATCAGCCACAGAATCAAGCAAATCTTTTTGCAAAAGTTGAAATATTTAACTGACACGATGCTTATTTGCCCCTTTTCATGTCACCCAGTACAAATTTGTGTCATCAAATTGTGCACAGACTTTGCGTCTAGTGATGCTGCCCAAAAACTAGCTATTTTGTTCTGAAAGGTCTATAAATGAGGTCTAGAACATTATCCTCTAATAAAATATAAAAGAGGTGTGATCAGAAAGTTCAGCAGCTCCACCTATATTATGCAAAAACATGATATGATTTAAATTTGCCCACTCTTCCACTTCAAGGTCACCTTCTCGGTCACCTCTGGATCTCAATAATTAATTCAAGATAGCGAGCAGCAGTTTATTTGTTTCAAAGATGAGCCATAGCATAAAGACAACAAACTCTAATGAACCCCACTATTCCCCATGACATTCCAAATGACAAATCTC
Organism: Cichlasoma orientale; assembly: GCA_034780415.1. Classification (NCBI taxonomy): domain Eukaryota; kingdom Metazoa; phylum Chordata; class Actinopteri; order Cichliformes; family Cichlidae; genus Cichlasoma; species Cichlasoma orientale. The sequence goes on along the minus strand of JAVDPK010001041.1, from coordinate 610,814 downwards.
CAACCTAAGCTCCTCCCCAAAAAGCAAGAGGATAAAGTGTTCAGCAAAAAGAGCTTCTCACTCATACTAATCTGCAACAAAGTGCTGAATATTTACAGTGTTTGATCAGTATGTACCATTTACTAGGTTTGCATGGTTTCGAAGACCATTTAGAATTAGTTTTCGAACTATTTGCTGGCCTAGCTGCAAAAAAGGCAGGGAGAGGGGCGAGATGTTAGCTGAGGTGTAAGAGACTGATGCCCATCCAGTGTTTCGGTCCAAAGACCGCAATCTGATTGAACTGGCTAATCAGTAGACTCCACACACACTCACACACTACTACTGGGAGGAGCCACAAATGTAAATAAATATCCCATGTGATCAAGGATCATAACAGCAAACATTAACTGACCCAGCTTTCATCCTGAGGATCATTATTGGTAGGGTGAGTCTCCAGCTGCGACTCAAAGACTGCAGCAGAAGAGCTGCAGTGCTCAAGTCTGGAGGACATGTATCAAGCTAGGACTACAACCGAGAGCGTGATTGTTGTGTTTTTGACATTTGCCTGTTTGTGCTCTGTGGATTTGTCCCCCAGGGTCAGGCTGTGAAAGCAAAGTACTTTTACATCCTGAAATGTCAGAGGAAGAACATTTACTGCAAATGACCTCAGATGTGTGTGCGCCATTGCACCCTCTCTCACTGTGCATTGAAAATGCAGGGGGGGCTTGGGCCATACCAACACAATTGTCGCTCACCACCCACCCTCCTACCTCAGTCTGGCACCCTGTGACTGCATGTTCTTCACCAAAGTGAAATCCGAGTTAAAGGGTTGCCCTTTTGGCACAATGGAGGAGATGCAGCATGCTATGCCGATGCACTATTGCAAAGGGTCAGAATGGGATTTCACTGCAGCGGGAGCACTGGAAGCAGTTCAGGGCTGCATAAGACGACCAATTTATTCTCAGACCAAAAGAGAAGTCAAAGGGATGATTGTCATGCAGCTAGCCGGAGTCAAATAATGATAAACAGATTATAAGCACCAACATAATCTGGGAGCTTTCTGCTAAAAGTGTTTTCCCTTCATATATTTTTACTGTACGCACACCTGCTCCGATTGGTATGCACACGCCGATGTTCTCTCATATCAGGAGTCGGGCTAAGGGAACAGGCAGGAATACAGCCCATCTGTTTCTCTGTGATGTGTCTCCTGCAGAGCGTTTTCTCTACATTATCAATTGCCCCGCTGAGCCAAATACTGGTAATTGTGTCATATCTGCTGGCTCGGATTACAAAGTCACAGCAACTGCTCTGTGATACAGTTTCAGCAGAGGACAAATGGGAAAAGGCTCTGTGGATTTTGGAAAGGTGCTGTTCATAAATGCAAGCTCCACATTTCCTGTGAAAGTCACTGTCAATAGCTGTACTCTCGCGGTTATCATGCTGCCAACTGAATGGCAGCATACCAACAGATCTCACACTGAAGCAGCCAGTAACATCGATGGAACAAGTGCGTGCTGAGTTCCATTTCTCTCCTCTTTCACTGGTTTTGGTCTTTTTGGAAAGTGCACAAGGGTAACATGTTTTTTCAGCTCGGAGGAAACGCTGATTTAAAACATATACCCGAGTACCTGAGTTTGCAGTACAAACTATTCGGTTAAAGGGCCTTTTGTCACATTTCCCAAACGTTTACTTGCAAATGCACATCCCTTTTTATCTTAAAACAAAAGAATGCTTTAGATAAAATCTACACATTCATGAGACAAATCTACATTGTGTGTGTGTGTGTGTGTGTGTGTGTGTGTGTGAGAGAGAGAGGGGAAAAAAAGGCTCTGCGCCTGAAGGCGCAAGTGTTCGGTAATAAAGAAAAGTCTCCGTAGACCGTATCAAAACAAATGTTTCACAAAAAGGGAAATCTTAACCTTACAGTCACATCAAGTACAGCATTGCTTTGTTTCGTCACTGAAGTGCAAACATGTGAAATGCATTTCGTTTCAATACAGACCGCACATGCTATGAATACATAATAAGACATAAAAACAGATGGGAAAAAATAAAGGCAAGAAATCTTAAACTTGTATTAATTGCACATCAACTTCTAGTTCTGCCTTCAGTTATTTATTTGGAGGTAGTCATGACTGCAGTTTTCTCTTTATTGTCGCCTGTTTATGATAATAAAACACCTGAACTGGCGGAGCTTAAGTGTAGCATTAAAAGTCTGTGACTGAATAAGCATCAGACGAATAAAGATGAATCATTGCTATAGACTAATGTGCAATTTCATAGACACTGACAGGAAATACTGACATAATGCAAAAAATCAAGGAGAACTTAAACAGAAAACAGCACCTTAATGCAAAACTGCAGCACCTATGTTGAGTCTGATTAAGACAAATTTCAACATTTTACTTATCAGGAAATAAAAAAAACACTGAGTCCTTACCAAGTCTTGAAATTGGGTAAATACATTCTGAGATGAACAGCAACACGGTACACTGTTTCATTACTTATTTAACAAATACTGAGCCAAACTGCAGAAGCGGTGGGTGAAAACCTAAGTACACCCCATGATTCAACAGCTTGTAGAACCATCTTTAGCAGGAATTTTGGCCCACTCTTCTTTACAACGTTGCTTCAGTCCATTGATGTTTGTGGGCATTTCTTTGTGCACAACTCTTTTAAGGTCCTGCCACAGGTTTTTAGTCGAGCTGAGGTCTGGGCTGCGACACCCAATTTGGGCCCATTTTTTAGCTGTTTTACAGACGGCCTCATATTTGACTCTAGAACTCTCTGCTATACAGAGGAGTTCAATGACTGGAAAATCCCCAGGTCCTGTCGCTGCAAAACGAGCTCAAATCACTCCTCTACCATGCTTGACAGTTAATGAGGTGTTTGTGCTGATATGCTGTGTTTGGCTACATTTGGTCAAAGCCAAACTGCTCCACTTTGGTCTCATCTGTCCAAAGGACATTGGTTCAGAAGTTTGTGGTTTCTTTAGATGCATTTTTGCAAACCTAAGCTATGATGTCATCTGTCATGTTCCATTTAGAGAAAAGAGGTTTTCTCCTGACAATCCTTCCAAACAAGCCATACTTTTTTCCAGCCATTTCTAACTGTATCATAAACTTCAACATTTAACATGCTAACTGAGGCATGTAGAGTCTGAGATGTAGCTGTAGGGTAGGGTTAGGCCTAACCTGGGGTTGAATTTGATGAGACATCCGCTCCTCAGATGATTGACAACTTTCATAAAATGTTTTCCACTTGTGAATAATCTTCCTCACTGTAGAATGATGGACTTCAAATTGTTCGGAAATGGCCTTATGACCCTTCCCGGATTGATGGGCAGCAATATTTGCTTCCATCAATCTGGATCATTGCTGAAGTTTTTCCTCCTCTGTGATTTGATTTGTGTTAACACACACCTGAATGTTCAGACCAGAGAACGACCAAAAGTTCTCCTTTCATAAATTTGGTCAAATTTGTTAATGATTGGTTAATCAGGTTCACTTGATTAGCAGCAGCTCCTCTGGGAGGGTGTACTTAGTTTTTCACACACTGCTTCTGCAGCATTTTGGCCTCTTTTTTTCTTAAATAATGACACAGTGTGATGTGTAATGTTTGCTCTTAATCTACATTTGTTGCAAATGACCTGTATGTTAAAGTCACTCTCACTCCACTTTGTGTTATCTTACTCTTGTTTAGATGACGGGTGCACTGCTCACCGATCAACAGACACCTGTAAATTAGCCAATTTGTTTCCCCTAGCAAGTTCTTAATAAAGCAAGCTTAAATTAACCTAAAAAGAACTGTATTAAATAACACATGCAGATAATACAGTGACTAATACCCACATCAAATGACTGCAGAGACTTTTTGCTAAAGTGACTAAACAGAAAGGTAAAAATAAAAACATTATTTTAAATATACTGCAGGGTTTATTGGAACAAACAGGCAAGTGCTTAAAAGACGCTGACAGAAAGCAGCTTACGTATCTCGTCTATAATTTATTCCATGCATAACAGACAGTAGATTTAGCATAAACATGATTTTTATTTTATTCAGAATTAAATATTACATTGACGCTGTGTCCTTGTTTTTCTGTTCTTATGTGTATGGCTGCGTTTCCACTGAATAAGGAAATTATATCTGGGAAAATATGTTCCTTTGGCTGTTTTTATTCTTTATAATCCTTTTTTCTGTTTGGTTTTTTTTTTTTTAATTTGATGTTTATAGTTTCAGTAACCAGAGATGGGAAAACAGCCAACAGAAATCTCGCTGCCGCAGCAAAAACGTTCCAAGAAATGAATCCCATAAGATGTCTTAACAGGATTACAAGTGAAAGTAGTGATCTGCAGAGTTGTCTGTGGTGTTTTTCTGTGAGCTCCAAACTCTCAAACGTCTTATTAAGAACTTAGTTGAGAGACTTGTTTTGCTAAGAGAGAATATAAGTAAAAGAAGACTTCATTCAGTCATGAACTTCTCTGATAATGTGGAAATGATGTCTTTATTGTCTGGCTGCGACCTCTTTATCCGCTGCTTTACTTTGATGTCAAACTTCTGTATGTACAGTAGACGTGTGTCCTTTGTGCAATGCTTTGTTGTGAGGAAATGTAGTTCTCAAAGGTTTTCTGAAGCTGAATGGAGTGAATTGCAAAACCTCATGTGGTGTTGAGTAGAGCCTGGAAGTGTAAACGATGCACATTAAAGGAGGCCTATTTTGCTCATTTCCAGCTTATTTTATACTGGGTTTGGAGGCAGCTGCTCGTGTTCTCATCCACTCTGAAATAACTTATTCTCATTTGCTGACCCTCACAAGGATTTGAACCTGCAGAGACTGCGATTCAAATTAAACCACAGGTTGATAGATTTCATTTATTTGTTTATTTTTACAAGTACAAGAAGCTTTCTGTAAGTGGAATGATTGGTTAATTAGATAGCTGAGCCATAAAAGTAATTTGCTGAGTATTTTCATAGTCATAAATGTAAAGAGGAAACATTTTGACTTCGTCAATTCGAGTCATAGAGCAATGAAAAATGGATGGCTTGCACTTGACAGAAGTGGACTGCACTTGAAGCCCAGCGCCAGGATGAAGTGGCTGAGGGGGCAGTTAAAAATGGTGAGAGGGTGAATCTTTTTATATAGTAAAATCTGTTTTTCTCTCTGGTGAGTAGAAATATAGTGACATTTTAACTATATGTGAACAAGTCCCTGCCTTTTATCTCCCCGTGTAGCTTCTCAGCAGCATGTTAACAGTGACTGTGAGTATATTGTTAACTCGCCGTCTAATTTGTAACATAATTGCCACCTTTAATATCTTGTTACTGGAGAAAAAAATGCACAGGTTGGTATCAAAGTGCTGATCCATCCAAGAGTTCTGGAGATAGTTCAGTGATTCATCCTCCTCTTTAAAAGTACATATGAAGTCATTTAATAGTTACTAAGATATTTCAGTCTAGACCAACTTGGTGGAGCAATGAAATGATGTTGCACCCCATTGCGCCATGCCATCAGTCTGGCTATAATTACATCAGCACATCTGTGTTAGACAGTCTGGATACTGGATAAATCCATTTTTTGTGTTGTACAACAGCAATAACAAACGCACAAACATTTTCCATCTAGATACAAGTAGCTGACCAGTGTTTGGGATATTATCCAAACATCTGTAAGTTCAGATAACATCTGCTTTTCTCTGGAAACCCCCCAAAAGAAGCTCCACAGACTCCATCTCATGTAATGGATTTGTTTTGGGAAGGAACCGTGTCCTCCTGTCAACAGGAATTTTTTGTTAAAATGAGCTGATACACAGCAGAAAGTGCTCCTGCTGGTCTGACTCTCCACACTGATACGAGCCTTTGGCCACATCACTGTGTTGCGGAGGGATTATCTGCTGGAGTCTGGAGGAGTGGGTTATTAGTATGCTCACACATGATCAGCCTATCGTCTTTAAATGCTCAGATTTCACTCAATGTGTCTCGCCGTGCTGCACTTCACTGCTGTCAAAGTTGCATCATTAAGATGTTTTTCTTGCTTTGCTTATCAGCTCGTTTTGAAAAAGGAGCAGCGCTCAAAAGAGTATATAAATATATCAGTGTATAAATATAGATAGGTTAAGAAGAAACTCCTATGTGTGGTTAGGGGAGTTTCTTTTCTTTAAACCTTCGATATATATTTGCATGAGGCCAAAAAAGTGTGGGATAAATGTGCAAAAGAAACCAAAAAGAGGCCTTAAGTTGCTCCTATCGTCTTCAGTATGATCTAAAATTAATTACTAACATAATTATCAGATTTTGAGTGAATTCCAAGATCCAAGGTCACCCTCAGTCTATAAAGATCTATATAAAGTGCTGTGAAAAAGTATTTGCAGCCTTCTTGAATCCTTATTTTTTGCATATTTGTCACACGTTTCATCAAACTAATTATAATATTAACCCAAGTACACAGAAAATGCAACATAATAACTGGTTGTGCCACACTTGGCAACAAAAACTGCAGTCAAGCGTTTGCGACAACTGGCAACAAAACATCGCTGTGCAGGAATTTTGGCCCACTGCAAAATTGTTTTAATTTAGTTACATTGGAGGGTTTTCGAGCATGAAAGGCCTGTTTCAGGTCATCTCAAAGTATATCAATCTGATTTAAGTCCAGACTTAGTAGGCCACTAAAAAATCTTTTTTTTTTTTTTTTTTTTTGACCCATTCAGAGGTAGATTTGCTGGTGTGTTTTGGATCATTGTCCTGCTGCATAACCCAAGTGCACTTAAGCTTCAGGGGGAAAACTGATGACCCCACATTCTCTTTCTGGATTTTCTGGTAGAAAGCCGAATTCATGGTTCCATCCGTTACAGTAAGTCATTCAAGTCCTGAAGCATCAAAGCAACCCCAGATCATCACATTTCCACTACCATGTTTGACTGTTGGGATGCTTTTTTTTAATGAAATGCTGCATTAGTTTTGCTCCAGATGTAACGGGACTCAAACCTTCCAAAAAGTTCAGCTTTTGTTTCATCAGTCCACAGAATATTTTCCCATAAGTCTTAGGGATCATCAAGATATTTTTCTCCTCACTCTTCCTTCCTCTCACTCTTGCTTCCTCTCACTCTTGCTAACTGCCGCTCTCACTTCTCGCGTCTCTGCCGCTTTTACGCCACTTACTGCCGCTCTCACTTCTCGCGTCTCTCCCTGCCTCTCACTCACGCCACTTTATACCTCCCTGTCTCGTTACCTGAAGTAGAGACAGGTGGTTCAGCCC
>JAVDPK010001041.1:570270-603483 GCA_034780415.1 Cichlasoma orientale | reverse complement strand
GGGCAGGAAACAGGGGTGTGAAAAGACCTGCCTGCTCCCCTCCCCACTCATCTGGAAGTTGAAATGTTGGGTGCATGTATCAGGATATGTGAGTGCATGAAGTGTAAAACGTGAGTATGTGTGTATGAAAACTAGAGTGCTATTAAAATTGAGGGGACAGAAGAATGATGAGCACCTGACTGCCGATCAGCAGTGCTCACCCTCACCTACCCCCCAAAACCCTCAATGTATAAAGTGTAAAAAAAAAAAATGAGGGACAGACAACAGTGAAGTAGCGAGTGGGGCCACTTCAGTAGTCCCACCGCCCAACTTCTGAGGAGCATCCCTGCCCCCCGACACCTTATGTGTATGGTGAAGTGTCATTAGCCATAATGTCTATAGTGTAATTAAAAAGGGGAGGGGTTGGTGGCAATGCGGCACAGTGAGCAAAGCCATGTTGATGGCCCTTCTGGGTTCTTTTGTGACCTCGTGGATGAGTCATGCGCTCTTGGAATAATTTTGGTAGTCTGGCCGCTCCTGGGACGGTTCATTACTGTTCCAAGTTTTCTCCATTTGTGGATAATGGCTCTCACTGTGATCTGCTGGAGTCCCAAAACCTTCGAAATGGCTTTGTAACCTTTTCCAGACTGATAGATGTCAGTGACATTGTTTCTTAGCTGTTCTTGAGTTTCTTTAGATGGTGGCATGATGTGCTGCTTTTTGAGATCTTTTAGCCTACTTAACTTTGTCAGGCAGGTTCTATTTAAGTGATATATGTTTTTTTTATTCAGCGGGGCTGGCAGTATTCAATCCTGGGTGTGGCAAGTGAAATTGAACTCGGCTTTCCCAAAGAATACACACAGTTAATTCATGATTCAATATGAGTTTTTTTTTTTAGGGGTTTTCCCCCCTTAATAAATGAAATCATGATTAAAAAACTGCATTTTGTATTTGTTCAGGTTATCTTTGTCTAAAATTAAAATTATTTTGATGATCTGAAACATGCAGGTGTGACAAATATGCAAAAACATAAGAAATCAGGAAGGCGTCATTTACTTTTTCACAAACAGAGTAGAAGTGCATTTCTGGGGGGGAAATTACTTCTTAATTTCTTAAACAGAAGTTCTAAATGTCGGAGGCGGGCCGAGTTCACGAAGCATTTATAACAGCAGGCGTTCAAACTGTCACTCTAGCTGTCAATTCACAGCCACACCGCAGATATCAAAGCCTTCTGTGAGCGCCTAAATCCTCCTAACATAGCAGTATTTTCCAAAATGACCACCAGCACATGTAATAGATGCCAGGATTTAGCAAGGTAGACTATACTGATTATTCATATCTCTGTGTAAATGGCCATTAGAGTAGCGAGGTTTCTAATCATGTGTACAGTTGTGTCACAGTGATTTTTAGCAGCCAAGAATGTTCAGAAACCTGGGTCAGGTGTTCAGATGCCACAGTATCTAGATCAAACTTGATCCAGGTTTCTAGAAACAAAATAAAATGTTTACATGCATAACACAAATAGGATGCTCAGCCTAGGCCTATTGCAGCATAACCAAGAGATGGCTCAGGGTCACCTGATCCAGTCCTAACTATAAGCTTCATCAAAAAGGAGAGGTTTAAGCCTTGTTGTTTCATGTTTAATAGCATGTCTTAAGTATGAAGTACAAAATTTAATCATAAACAAAGTTACTCATAAATCTGTTTTTTGCAAAAGATTTAACCTTTAAAAGGTTTAAACCGGCCCCAGATAGGTTTGATGAATCAGTTTTTACACGCAAGATGTTCTTGAAAGCAACGAGGGCTGCACTTGAATAAAACTGACCTACTTTCCAGAATGTGTTTCTCAGTTTGAAAAATGCCTTGTGCGCGCCATAGCCTGAAGATCATGTCTGAAAATCAGCACACCAGAAAATAATCAATATCTGCTTTCTTTTTCTTCTTAGACACTACCTTATGAGGATGAACTGAACTGCTGAGCAATAAATGGGTGCATTGTGACCTTAGAGGGCTTTATTCAAATGCACCAGCACATTTACCAGTGTGTGTGATTGATGTGGATGTGCATATGACTATTCATAATATAAGACTGTGTTTCAAAACATACAAATGAGAGAAATATCAGAATGGGTGGAGGATTTTTTTTCCTGCTTTGTCATGTGTTTTGTGTACTCAACAGAATGTAAAGGACAAATTTGTGAATAATTATATTAGGTCATATAAATAGGACTATCTTCACCCAACAGGGCCTCTTTGCAAACTTGTGTGCTTTATCCCTGAGCTTGTTGGTCAGCCTCTCCTCTCAAATTTATCTTTTTCACACGATGCGGTGCATGCCATGTTTACTAAAGGATATAGCATGAATCTGGCAGACCAGGTATTTAACCTCAGGTCATACTCCTGGTGGATCAGCTGATAACATCAGGTGACGACTCAACTGATAGACTTCTACTTAAATCGTTTTGCCTGCATACAGTTCATGCTGCATCTGCAACCCACTTTGCAACCCATCTCCAGTTTCTCCTTTTTATGCTGTGTTTTCCATAATCAGCATCGTGTCTGTTGCTGTTGATTTGGAGGGAGGGGCTGCATGGTGGAGCACAGAGAGACTGTAGAACAGAGCCCTGCTGCAAGATATAAATTACTGCAGATGGAAATAACTATATTCTTTTGATTTAAGTGGTCCTGACCTAAGTATAATCAATATATGCCCTGTTGAAAGCCGTTCTGTTCATTCAGCAACCTGCCACAAGACTGCAGCTAATTATACACTAAAGTCAATTACTGAGGGACACCTCAATACATAAGGAAAAAAACTGGATATCACACTTTCCTAGTTTAATTGAATTCTAGAGTCAGCTTTTTCAAATTTATGGATGTTTTGATTATAGATTTGTTCCTCACAGTCACAATATTATTCTGAAATCATGTTTTATATAAACAACCTTATTAAGGAGGTTCTTTACCCCCCACAGCTGAATTTAATTTAGCTTTACACCACACAAAAATCCAGCATAAGAAGTGTGCAAAAGTTATAGATATAGCCGATAAAGACTCCCGATGTTGGGTAGCTGCAGCTGAACCTGGAAGCGGAGAGGACGGAAATTAGATAAGATGAGAGTAAAGAAAAAAGTTGGGTGGAAGGAACGAATATGAGGGAGATGCACAAGGTGAGGATTAAGGGAAAAACAAAGGAGAATAGAAGAAATGGAAAAAGAGAAAAGAGGGTAAAGAGCGAAAACTCGAAGACGGGATGGCAGGATGAAGCTTAGAGACAGTGTGTGCTAGGGGAAAGTATGAAAGTCAGAGTGCTAAAGTAATAAAAGAATCAGGAAATGACTTGTTAAAAGCAGCCCATATAATCATGAGCAATACAAAGAAAGTTAAGGAAGCCAAAGGGTCTAATTAAAGTTTAATCATTTCCAGTGAAGGCCTCAAACAGAGATAAATGTGATGTCTTTGGCACACTCTTTCTGCCTGCTTTCGGTCTGGAGCTACAAATCATCTACAAACTTGAATCTTTTTGAAGTCAGTATCTACACACTCATACATCCTTCCAACCTCCAAGGGACTCAGAGAAAGAGAAGGAAAACCAGGAGACCTGAAGGCAGCGATTGGAGACAGGCAGCCCACACTGTTTCTACCACTTCTTAGATGATTGAGCAGCTCTGAATACAGCTGTGATTGCGATACATCTCTGAGCCAGCACAGCTTGTAAGATGTGATGTGATATGACTACAGTTTTACTGCTGTGTCACTGATTGTGTTAAAGGGACATCTGTGTAAAAAAAAAAAAAAAAAAAGATTAAAAAAAAAACACTCATATGGCATTTTAAGATTTAAATCTCTGTAGTGTAAACAGAGTTTAAGGTGAAAGGATTTTAGCAAAGACAGCTGTATATAAAAGATGGATGTTGTTGTTTTTTAGGTATATGTGAACATATTTAGATAAGAAGGTGGAGTGTTAACAGCTAACACTAGCAGGTCTAGTTAGCAAGTTATAGCTGTAGTCTGTAGTCACGGATATCTACTAATTAGTAATAAGTAACATACAAATGCACAACTAGAATTTCACTCATCAAAACTGGAGGACAGACTTGCTGGATGGGCCTTTTAGTGCAGTCAGCTGCACAGACAGCCAAAACATGTGTAGTAAAAATGCTCCAAAAGGCAACAGCAACACAACATCAAGAAGTCTGAGTTGAGCTTTCTGACGCTAAGCAGCAACCTGTGTCAGCATTTACCTGTCATTCGAAGCAGATGCAGCCCTAATCATGCAAACCTTATTTTTAATGGGTAAGCTATAAAAAAAAAAAGTCAACCCCTGAAGAGGGGGCATGAAGAAATATACACACATACAGTGAAATTTAGTCTCTGCATTTAACCCATTACACATAGACAATGTAGTACATAGCACAACGTGGAGCAGAGGGCAGCTAGAAAGCGCCTGGGGAGCAACCTGGGGGGTTAGGGCCTTGCTCAGGATGGTGCCTGGGGATTTGAACCAGGGTCTTCTCAGTGATGAACCTACTTCTTCCCCTCTAGGCCACCACTCCCCAAGATGACCAAGCTGTAAGTATGTTTTCTCCTGGCTGTGTGGCTCAGGAGGTACTAATCGGAAGGTTGGTGGTTCGATCCCTGGCTGCTCCAGTCTGTATGCCAAACTATCCTTGGGCAAGATATTGAACCCAGAGATGCTCCTGATGTATTCATCAGCATGTGAGCATCATGTCTGTGAGTGTTAGAAAGCACATTTATGTAGAAAGAAGTGCTTGTATGAATATGTGTGTGTGAATGGGTGAATGCAAATGTCTAGGTAGACTGTCAAGGTAGACCCAGGACACGCTGGAGAGATTATATCTCTCTGCTGGCCTGGGAACGCCTTGGGGTCCCTCCTGACGAGCTGGTGGAGGTGGCTGGAGAGAGGGAAGTCTGGTCTTCCCTGCTTAGGCTCCTGCCCCTGCGACCCGGCCCCGGATAAGCGGAAGACGATGGAGGGAGGGATGGATGGATGAATGGGTGAATGCAAATATGTTGTATAAGCACTGCTCAAGTAGAGCAGAAAAGCACTATATAAGATCTAATCTGTTTACCAGTTCTTCTGTACTGCTGTCCATTTTAATATGGGAGTCTGTGGCAACCCACTTGCTTTTGCAGCCAGCCTCCAATAACCATTAAGGGAACTGCAGCTTTTTGTGCTCTTGTTTTGGCTTAATTTTTCAGCCCAAAAAGTTGCTCCTATGTTTTTAGTGATTTAGATATACAGTAACTGCTGTTTAACTAGCATTTTAATTAATGTGTTCTCACATGTAGAATTCTAGGGCGTTGTTCATGTTGAAATATAGTCATTTAGATGTCATTAAAGGGATATTTGCATTTTCTAAACCTCCACTACACATCCAAATGTATCGCTTTTTTAAAATTACAACATGCAATGTGTAAAACACATTAGCAGAGCAGCAGTAGCCCAGGAGTCTACAGGAACACTTTTCAGTGATGATAACCTGTGTTTCACCAACATTTTAAGCCAAATACACATGAAGAAAGTCCATAACTGGAAGCATAAATATATGCTTACTTTCCATCTTTTCAGTGAAATATTCATAAAGTCACTAGAAATTTTAGACACTCTAATTTGAACTACAGTTGAGCGAATCTTTAAATGTGAACCAAAGGGCATTTAGAGAGAGAAAGATCTGATATCTTAGAGCGGGCTACAGGAAAGGAAGCATTAAAGTGAAAGAAGTGCCAAAGGACCCGATAAAACTGCTTCCCTGTTCTTAATGTGGCTTTAGGGATCAGTGGTTTGTGGCTGCCACTTTATCCCTGTATCTCCCCTCTGTGTCCGTCACCATTCAGAGCTGCGCCGTCTGACCTGGACTGTTCATCACAGGGCTCTGATAATGTCAGATGAATCTTCGACACTAGTCCTGATCGAACGGCTCTAGTAGGACATTTCAGAGGTGGTTTAATAGTCTGTCTCCTTGCCTCTTCTGTCACTGCCCTGCAGCAGGTCCACATTTGTGCCCCCCAGGACATGTGGAGGCTTATAAAACACTGTTGTAACAAGGCTGTGCTGCAGGGTGCTATTTAAAGTTTTAGAACAGACTGGAACACAACCGTATTGACCGAATTCATCATGAGTTCAAAAGCCATGGCACCCCATTTTTGAAGTCAACTGCATTAATTAATTGCATTGCCAGCCTGTCGTTGGACAGGTTTGACTGAAATCCACTCTTCATCCATCTGCATCATACCACTGGCTGCGATTCTGTCAAAGCAGAGTATTTTTATCTCCATCCTCAACAGATGGCAAGACATTTTTTTTTTTCATCAGATGTTGGTCTCTCTTTTCTCAACCTTTGAACTTCATCTGTGCACAAAACTTGCAGTATTTCCAAAATGGCCAGTGCAGATGTTTCTTTGTAAACTTCAGAAGTGGGCTTTGTGGTGAGGTTTTGGGTAAGGTTTCCTTCTGATCACTCGTTCTTGCTGACCTTGTTGTACACCAACACATCACAGTTAAACACTGCGCTACCACACCTGTGTTAGCTCAGGTTGATTTGGTTCTCAAGGGTTCTTCATCTTACAGCTCTTGTCTTGACCTCCATACTTCCCTTTAACCGCCTTTTCTTAAAGATGGGTTGGACAGATGAAACCGCTTACCAGAAACACTTTGATATCTTTTTATAGCTTTCCTCGACTTTGCAACCATCAAAAGCATCGATTTTCAGTCGGTTACTTAGCGGAGTCCAGGTTTGTCGAGTGTTACTGCAAAGTTTGAAGAGTCAGCGCTCTTATCAAGTGCTGCAAATGTCATCAACCAGCAGCTCCTAATGATAACTCTTGCCTCCATCCGCAACTGTTACATTTTTCACCAGCTAATGATATAAAAAGTAAAAAGGAGATTAACATCTGAAGGAACGCTTTTTCCGGTAGACCATGATTCTGTGATCAGAGTCACCTCAGAAAAGCAGAAAGAAAAGGAGCTGGGGACAGAGCCAGAATAGATTTTTTTTTTTTTTTTTTTTTGGGGAGCAATTAGTGTGAGCAGAGGAAGAAGGGGATATGATTCATCACTTGCCACTTGCCAAATGATGCACTTTAATTTGCATTTAAATCTTTCTACAAATGGAGACGATCCTCTTCTTTTAAGAATTATTTGTAAAGCAGCACAGCAGAGAGAGAGAATAATTGTTAGTGGTCCTGTAATTTTCTGGCTCAGTCTTTTTACTGATGGTTTGTTAGTCACTCTGTAACATATTACAGTATACGTTTACTTGTTTAATTGTAGCACATTATGTTGCAGGAAGTCTGCCACATGAATAATGTATTGCGCTTCCCGGTGACACTCACATTACTGCAGTGGAATAGTATGGCACACTGCAGGTTCACAGCCATTTTAAAGTAGATGGCTGAAGTGCTTATGGTCAAGGTCGAAATTCTCTTTGAATCTGCAGCAGCTGTCAGACAAATACACCAAAAATCAAACACATGAAGGTATGGAATGCTAGAGATGATGTAATACATCCTTATTTACTTTTGTCCGGTGTTCATGTTGACCTACAGTCTCATGGGGCATTAACAACTGCACAGCTGAAGAAGCAGCACATGTCCCTCCACTCCAGACCTTCACAGTTTCAACATAAAGTCTGATCACTGTAATCCTGTGTAGTGTACCACTTTACAACTTCTATTCTTGGACTCCACTTCAGTAGCGTGTCATGATTCACAGTTTAAAATAATCCTCGTGCCATCTAATAATGGGCCTTACTACAACAACCTCATAAAAACGGAAGTACTGTAACTCATCCAAGTAACAAAATCTTATTTCATCCTCTAATTATAATGAACATCTGCAAATCAGATGAGTTAGGCCTGCATTAATTTGCGCAAAGAGTAAATTAAAACTGGAGGGATCGTTTTCTCCTGTGGAGACCAAATGTAGTCGGCACTAATTCGAAATAAATAATAGTATTCACGTGCACGGTGATACAAAAATATTGAAGCCAATGTAATGAAATGGTTTACTGTTGTTTTTTAATACTTTTGGGCTAGCATTGCAAACTGACTGCTGCAGACTTTCTAACTTGCAAAGATATATTTATATCCAAAATTTCTGTGCCAGCGCTTCATCGGGCTGCATGTGTATATGTATACATTTTATATGTTCTGGATCTATGCACTGATGTCGTTTGGTGTCTGTGTATTTCTACTTTGGAATATGATTGGTCTTAAGTGATTTTTTTTTTTTTTTTTTTTGATTGGTGTTGATGGGGTGAGCTCCATGTTGGGGCATAGAACCATTGCAGGTGGTGCATGAATGATCAGGGGAATTGTAGTGAATCTAAGCTGAATGATTATGTTTTTTGTAGTCCAGATAAACAAGACCTTGCTGGCGCTGTCATGCAGACCTAAACATGAAGTGTTCGTTCAATATTTATCCACTCATTCATTTAAAGCAGCACCTTGAGGTGACTGTTGTTGTGAATTGGCTCTGTATAAATAAAACAGAATTGAATTGAAACATTTGGGGGTACACTCCTCTGTCTTTTCTTTGTCATGAACCAATTGCCCCACGAAGGTCTAAATTTTGAAACATTACAAATAAATATTTTTATAGTTTGCTTTCAAGGAGCCAGACTTTCTTGTAAAGTGTACATGAATGGGTGCTGGTTTGGCTCAGTGGGTGAGCAGGCGACCATATACCACATGACCAAAATACAGCCAGCCCGGGTGTGAGTCGGACCCGTGGCCCTTTGCTCCATGTCTTCCCCTTCTCTCTCTCCCTGCTTTCCTGTCAGTCTTCGCTGTACTACTGTCCATTATATCAAGCATAACAAAGGGACCAAACTCAAAGAATGAAACAGGCTCCTGTCTACAAGGCAACTTAAGCAAAGTACTAAAGCATTCTTAGGTGCTTTGTTACTGGCAGCCTGTTGCAAAAGGACATTATCTGTTCCCTTTTCTTTCATTGAAAAATACCAAAGATAGCACAGTTTGACAGGCATAAAATAGTATGTTTGCACCAAAAGGGTGATTCCCAAAAAGCTATTAGCTGAAAACTTGGCACATTGTTTGCATGGTGTGTAGTGTGCCCTTAAAAAAACTTGAGGAAACTAGACAAGTGGTAGACAATATCAAGACAAGATCTTGTTAAAACTGTCGCAATTATAAACACAGAAAAGTAATGTCAGATTTTGATCAACCATGCAATATTATCTGGAAAGCATCTGATTAACAGCGGCTTCGTTTTTCAGCGTGATAATGATCCCAAACACACTCCAATGCAGTAAAAGCATATCTGGATAGAAAAACACACAGTGGACCATTATCAGTCATAGACTGGTCTCCGTAGAGACTACTGCTTAAAGAAATTACGTGAAAGCTTGCTTAAGAGAGTTCAGGCGGTGCTGAAGAATAAAGGTGGTCATACCCAATATTGACTTGGCATGGCTTGGTATATTGACTTGTTAGAATTTTGTAGGGCAGTGCTCATCCTGTTCCTCCTTGCACAAAAGGAGCCAGATACCAGTCCTGCTGGTGGGTTAAGGACCTTCTACGGCCCTGTCCAGCCCTCCTAGAGTAACTGCCTGTGTCCTGGAATCTCCTCCATGATCTTTAGACTGTACTGGGAGACGCAGCAAACCTTGTGGCAATGGCACGTATTGATGTGCCATCCTGGAGCAGTTGGACTACCTGTGCAGCCTCTGTAGGGTCCAGGTATCACCTCATACTACCAGTAGCGACACTGACCCTAGCCAAATGCAAAACTAGTGAAAAGGCAGCCAGACAAGATGAGGAGGGAAAAATTGTCAGTGACCTGTAAAACCATTCCTGTTTTGGGGGTTGTCTCGTTGTTGTCCTCTAGTGCACCTGTTGTTAATTTCATTAACACCAAAGCAGCTGCAACTGCTTAACAACCCCCTGTGCTGCCTAACTGACCAGATCAATGTTGGGGTGGGGGCGGCTGGGGAGTTGGTGGGGGCAGATAGGTCTTGCTGGCTGTGCTTTGTGGCTCTCCCTTTCCCCTTCCCCTATCCTTTCCTTTATCTGATGCAGGTTGCAGACACTTGGGTTCTTATCACCATCCTGTGTTGTGATGTTGCACCACGCTGCCTGGTTTGGTTTCTGCTAGTCTCTTTATCCTTATTTAGGGGTCTAGATGCTGGCTTTCACTGAGGTGCATTTTCCTGGTGACTTTTTTTTATAAAAATTCTCTCATATAATGAGTTAAGCTCACCACGTTGGATTTGGGAAAGATCACATGCATGTCCTCACGTATGCATATGCAGGCACGTATGCACAGACACACACACACACACACACACACACACACACACACACAAAATGATGTATTAAAAGAATACCAGCCGACAGGTACCTCAACCTGTAGCTGATTGCACAAATGGTATTTTAGTTTCCTACCTGTTCCAGGTACCAGGGTACCTGTCAAGAGTTTTTTTCCTCTCTGAGGTCCTTAAGAAGAAAAAAAGAAAAGAAAATAAATAAATAAATATGTGGAAAGTTTATTATTACAGTTTTATTATTTTTTGTACTTTAAAGTACTACACTGAAGCTCTCTAGAATGGACAAATAAGCTACTACTAGAGTTTCACTGCACAGTGGCGACTCCTTCGTTAACAACCATCCCAACCTTTACACAGTATTTTAATGATTTCAGCATAAATCACTGTTTACTGGATATATTTGTTGGACAAGCGGCGAAAAGCAGTTAAAATAATTTATACCACAGCCAAAATACCACTGGACTACTGATGGGTTGTTTACCTACACTTACCTCCCTTTCACAGTCCATCAAGGCACAAAGATACCAAAGAAACATTTCGCCTTGGGCCTGACCCCGGTGTGTCCTCAGCCATGCGCGGCTGTTTGTTCACATGCAGGAAGGACTATTTTAAACATACAGGTATAGAGTTTATAATTGGGAAAGTTTCACTAAAGCTGTGTGTGGTGTTGTGCTGAAGTCAGTTGAATCACGCGCAGCCACCTGACTTCCATTTTTCCCCGTTATGTGAAGGCTACAATGTTATTAAAAAGCAACAATGATTAGAACTAGAATTGCGAGTGGTTGCTGTTTAATTGCCCAGAATGCAACGTGGCCACAGCTCCTCTGATGTGACGCACCAGGTCGATCAGAAAAAAAAACGAAGTGCTTGTAACTCAGGACAGGGCCCATCTACTCTCAAATAGAAGTATAACGAGCGAGAGGAGGAGGGGAGGATGGAGGAGCAAAATAATGAGGAGAGAGAGTGAGAGGAAGTGAAAAACATCAGTGGCAATTTAATGACGGCAGCAGCAAGTGGCTCAAATTTAACCGCATGACGCAGTCTTTGTGCGTGTGTGCGGATGACTGCTGTGTGTGTGTGTGTGTACACACAGAACATGGTTTCTCATTGGACCCTAAAATTATCAAAGAGAATGTCAAAAATAACCTGAGGTTGTTCTTGTTCTGGAATATTGATTGGTCTGTCCTGAGCCATTAGGATAATAGAGAGCGTTATAGGAAATTGAATACTGTATATTGGCATTCTCTAATTCATTTTTATGTAATTAATGATGTGGTTTTGAGTGAGGCTCGCTGGGTCATAGAACTTAATCAGTATGTAATTGGAGTCATAATCAAAGTTGTATTCATTTATCAAACAGGTGTAAATGATCTGACTTGATTAACAGCTGCTGACACGCAGCATGGCTTTAACAAAAGCATCACTTGCATACGGGATTTGTGTCCATGCAGACTTCAGAGATTTTTGTCATATTTTCACACCTTCTGTATAGACATTTCACCTGGTATACAATACATGCCAGGACTTGAGAGATTAGCTGAATAAACAGTTTAACTTAAACTTTTCTCCCATTGACATCTGGCACCAGAAATACTATACTACACTACATACAGGTGTAAATGGTCTGACTAGCTACTACACTAGCAAGTTTTTTAGGTACACCTTGATAGTACTGAGTTGGATTCCCTTTTTCCTTTAAAACTGCCTTAATTCTTTGTGGCGCAGATTCAACAAGGAGCTGAAATATTGGCTGCTCAATATGGACATGATCACATGACACAGTTGCTGCAGATCTGTCACCTGCACAGCAATGATGCAAATCACCCCGTTCCACCGCATCCCAAAAGTGTTCTATTGAATTGAGATCTGGTGACTGTGAAGGCCGTCTGAGTACAGTGAGCTCAGTGTCGTGTTCAAGTAACCAGTCTGAGATGATTTGAGATTTCTGAGATGGTGAAAGCAGCCATCAGAAGATTCAATTCAATTTAAATTTTTATCAAAATGGAAATCACAACAGTCGCTTCAAGGTGCTTTATATTGCAAGGTAAAAACCCTACAATAACGGGCACGCTGTGGTCATAAAGGGTAGCAGCAATATTCAGGTAGGCTGTGGCATTTCAGTGGTCCTCAGTTAGCACAAATGGGCCCTAAGTGTGCACATTACACCAGCAGCAGCAGCAGCAGCAGCAGCAGCAGCGTGTGGTCTTCTGCTGCTGTAGCTCATCTGCTTGACGGTTTGATGTGTTGTACATTCAGAGATGCTCTTCTGCACACTTTAGTTGTAACAACTAGTTATTTGAGTTATTGTTGCACTCCTATCAGCTTGAAGTAGTCTGGCCGTTCTCCTCTGACATCAACAGTTCATTTTTTCTCAGAGAGCTGCTGCTCACTGGATATTTTCTCTTTTTCAGGCCATTCTCTGTAAGCTCGGGAGATGGTTATGTCAGAAAATTCCAGTAGATCAGCAGTTTTTGAAACACTCAGAGCAGCCTGTCTGGCACCAACATGGGACATTCAAAGTCATTTAAATTGCCTTCCTTCCCCATCCTGACCATGCCTACGTGGCTAAATGTAGACATGGTTGTAGACGTGATTGGCTGATTAGATATTGGCATTAATGAGAAGCTGAACAGGTGTACTTTACAAAGTGGCCAGAGTGTGTAATGTTATCAGTGTGCAACACTAGTTCACTCTTTGGTTGAACAACCATCTTACAGCCGCCAATTTATCAGTCACACAATAAAGAAAACATTTCTTTTATCCTCCTATTTAACTCCTAATTTCCATTATGAATATTATGACTTGAAATCAGTGATCAGTCTCATTGAGAAGAGTTTATTGAACGGTAGCCGAAGGACATTTTTCCACACAGATGTATGTAAAACTAAATGCATGTTTGCATCCAGCTGGCCAATAAAAAGGATACAGGTTTAGAGCACTTCCTGTGTGACTTTTTATGAGCTTAGCAGGTGATGATATTTTAAGTTCATCTGTCCCAAACCGAACTCACCATGACAAACAACTGGCTATCCATGTCTCATCACCCATATATTATAATTTCCCTCTGTATGTGATGCTGAAGGAGGCAAAAACCCCATTCCTCTTCCTTCCATTTTGTACCCCCTGGCTAGGAGGGATACACTGAAAACCTTTATGTCAATCATGCTCAGTTACTTTGTGCACTACTGTTTCCACTGTACAAACAAACAATGGCTTTTCCACCAAATGACCCATCAAACATACTCATGAGATGTAATGTTGCAGGGTGCCTTGGTAGAAATGAACCAAATGTTACTGTAGCCACTCTTTGCGCTTCTCAGGCTACTTTTTTGATCTTTGATGTTTTTAGATGTTTATTAATGGAATTTTCCATTAAACTGATTAGGAAAATAGTAGCCATGGACCGACCTACCTTGTTATTGCTGGAGGACTTGTTGCTGCAGCAGTTACATTCATGTCAGTGGGATGAACAGAGATGCAGCAGGAAGAGTTTCTAGAGATTTCAGATTTGTGTGCAGGCTGGCTCACCTTTATAAACACAACTACGCCTCAAACACTCCCCTAGTTTACTTCACAGCTCACTGAGCTCAGTTAACGTCTAGAGAGAGACTGTCTGCTTGTGTTGTCATGCACTGCACTGAAATACGTGACTCAAACACAGTGAAACCATCATTTTGTTTTTATTATTATTTTGTTTTGTTTTTTAAATACAGTTTATTGTTACAGTACCTATAAGTTGTCACAGTGAAGCGGCATGCACAAAACCACAAACTGAATCATGGTGACACCAATGCTTTTCCTGATGTGACAGGTCATCCATATCTTCTTCCATCCTGGGTGGAAACCAGCATGTATCAGGACTCAAAAACATTAAGAGCCTTTTTTAAATACTTTTTTTTGCCAGCTTGGCTTCTTTGACAAGAGTCTAAAAGCTATATGCACCTGTATTTGACCTTTTCCTTCTCTTCTCTGTGACTGATCCTCACAGTCTGGATGATAAATGCTGTAGCTGTTCTATGGCATTTACATACACACTTTGATTGGGCCTTTTAAGGACATTTAGAGACTTATCTTGAGAACACTCCAGCATTGTCTTGGCTGTATTCTTTATCTGAAATCTTGGATGCGTTCACTCTGAAGCATGTTTCCATTTTGATATTTAGCTGCAATCACAGCTCCTTCCATAAATTCTCAGATTTTTCTCAGATATGTTTGCTAAAGGCCATAATATCATCACATGTAGTGCAAGGACATTACACACAATAACAGCAAAACAATGGTACCCCACACAAAGTGCAACAACAAACTTTTGGCACTTTTAAAAGCAAAATTTATTACCTAGCATTGACGTCATCATTGATTGTCAATTTAAGCAGGGAAGTGTGCAATCTGAGACACATTAATGTCCGCTGCCTCAGATATCTATTTCCAATCAAAGTCTAATTAAGAGTATCACGATGTGTAAATTCTAATTTAACTCTTTAAGTTTAAATACGTTTCCAAACAGTTCTAAAAACCTGTTTTTGCCCTGCAGAAAGTTAACTTGGACACAACAGAGTTTGGAGTTTGGCAACTTTTTATTTGGACACACACTAAAGTAACTTCACTCGCTATTAAGTTTCTGATGTTTTTGTGCAGCCAGGCTGAAGTCAGAATGGTGACAGATTATAACAAAAGGAGAACAAGATTTTATGTCTTTGCTCTTTTTTTTTATGTCTTCTACAGACATGCGCTATTAAGCCGTGTGCAATGCAAGTAAAACCAAGATAAACTAGGCTGAGCTCAGAGTAAACTGAGCTTCACTGTTCTCAAATGCTGTAAGAACTCCAGCTAGACTCCTTTTAGTGGCTTTTTGTAGAGCAAGCAGCTCGAACAAACAGCTTCTAATCTGTGTTAAAGTCTGCCTTGTGTCCCTGAGGCTTCGGCTCAGTCTGACAGCTCAAATAAGAAAGCATTTGGTGTGGCATCAGTGTGCGCTCTTACTGCATTGGTGCTTGTTAGCCTTGTTGATTGATTGCTTCTGTATACATATATGTGTCGTTTCTATTAGCAAATTTAAATTACCTCACTAAAAAAAATATTAAACATGGCACTACAGAAGCTTACAGCTTTTTTTTTTTTTTTTTGTAGAATATCCTCAGACATAGAGCTGTAGAGGTGCTGCTGTGCATTAGTAGTGCAGATATGCAGTTGGGTGAGGCTGTTGGAAAATACCCAAGAAACTGAAATGCTGAAGATTCTGAATGTTTTTAGTGTGTAGTCGGGAGTATATTGAAGGGATTGGGAGGTTTGATTGGCTGACCACGGTAAAATTAGAATGAAACAAAAAGATAGAAAGTGACATTTAGGGACTTACAAAATGCTAAACACTACACAAAGTCTAAATGCCAGAAGAAAGTAATTTACAAGACTAGCGACAGTGTCGAGGGGGAGTTGTGAGCTCATCTTCTCTGACTAATTTATGACATACTTATTATGACAGTTATATTTAATAGTCAGTGTTGGGCACTGAGATGACCACACCACCTGAATTAATTTGTTCCTGTACATTTAGGAAACAAAGTAATATTTAATTTCCTGGCCTGCCGCTGTCAGCTGGTGTTGGGTGATATGTTAAGTTTCCAACCAGCCGCCTTCAGTCCAGCAGCAGGCGATTATCAATGTTTTAACAGGGAGTCGTTTAGTTCACCATGCACACACACTTGCTGGTTGCAGCAAACAAACAAAAAAACAAAAAAATTATTTTTCCAAACGAAAAGTGGAAAAGAGGGATTTTGCAAAAACAGATGGGAGGCAAAGAACCCGATTGCTAACATCTGATGTAAACCTGTAAGTCTCTTTTCCCCGCCTGTGATGTGCGGGGAAAAGAGCGTATTGGTGGGACGGATGCGGGAGAAGATGCAGAGGGAGACCTGCATAGGTGAGCTGACAGTGCGTCACTGCGAATAAAGGCTGCACAGCGAAGTCCTGAAGACAGAACGCGTCACAAGCACTGCAACACAAACAGTGAACTTTATAAGAGGCAAAGGTTTAAATCACCAGCAGTTTCAGTCTTTTCTGGAGGAAATAGCTTCTGAATTTGGTGACGTGCCTTATCACACAGGTGCAATGAGTTACCTGAGGAAATTTGTCAGTTCATGGAAAGTAAAGGAAAAGACTCGGCAGGGCTCCGGGATGAAAGGTGCCTGTGTGAGTCGGCCTTTCTCTGTCACATAATGAAGCATCTTAATGCATTAAACCTGCAGCTTCAGGGACGTGATCACGCATATGATTGCGAAAAAAACACACCAATCAGACCAGATCTCCACCGCTGTGTTTGCAGCTGCACCTTTTGCTGAGAAACAGGACAAACTGCGCAGTTTATGCAGCATTTTTCCGACTTTGAAGCGCAGAAATTCATATCACAGTTTTTACCAGAAAAAATTGCAAAATTTCATCAGGTTAAAATGTTTTATGAATGTTATTTATGAAGAAAAATATAATTTTATGTTATTTAATAAGTTGAGGAAAAAGTTGCTGTTTGGCCCGCGACTTAGACTGTGTCTTCAATTTTGGCCCATCCCGTGATTGAGTTTGACACCCCTGCTCTAGTCATACGGGCCTTGATACCAGTTGATGACTGCCTGCCAGTCCCTAGGGAGATTTCACCCAGCAACAACCAGAAATCACTCGCCAACTGATTGGGGATACACATTTTCACCTAGCGACCAGAGGTTGTCAGAGTTTAACTGAGGCCTAACGTGGGCTACACAGGAACCAAGACCAGTCATTTGTTCAACAGTACTTCACATTGCCCATATATTTCCAGGGCTCCATGGAAATATTTCTAATCATCATATCAATAAGAATATCTTTCAAGGTCTGCCTATACTTGCTCTCAAGTCTAATGCGCCATTACAAAGAGGACAGAGAAACTGCCTTGTGCTACTATTCAGAAATTGCACTAAATTAGAAGAAATAAAAAACAGAAACGCACAAAAATTGACACTGAGACAGATATCTTCTTCCAGTCACCAGCCCTACTTTAAATCTGTTGGTCACAGGTAATATAACAGGTTGAAATAAAGACTTTGCACTTTTTCTCTGCCACTCTTTTGCATTCACGTGGTAGTATTCAACCTGCATATTTTTATGATAGTATTCATTACCCATATTCAGTACCCTAAACCTTGGGAACAAGTTTTGATCCGTGCATGCATATGTAAATATGTAAATGCAATACGTGTAGAAATAAAGACATGCTGTTTGAGGCAGTCGCGGAGCTTCAGCTTTACTCGCCACCGACATAAAATACACTTCAGAGGGTTAAAGCTACAATATATCAGCTCATTACAGGAGACAGAAGGTACGATCCAAGGTGGTGTTTAGTATGGACATCATTATTCTCCTTCTGCCGCTGCCTCCAGGTTGAGCCCTTTGATAGAAAGCGAAATTACATATGAAAACTTTTTCAATTACATATTGAACAGTTCTGGTCCTCAACCTGTCAGTGAGCAGAGAGTTCTTTAATCTTTGTATAATTATTTCTACTCGCCACCTAATCTGAAAGAGCCAAGACTTCTGACAAGAAACCTGCACTCTAATTTTCTCATTCTCATCCGTTACACACCTTATACTTCTTAAACACCTCCATCCAATGTGTTACCTTTCTCTGACCTTTGACCTATCAACCTGTGCATGTGGCAGTCTCTGCCTGGTCCGCCCTCAACACCTTGCTCAGTCCCCTCCGCCACGCCTCTCTCTTCCCCTCCCCCCACGCAGGTTGGTGACCAGATCCTGGAGGTGAATGGCCGCAGTTTCCTGAGCATCCCGCACGACGAAGCCGTCAGAGTCCTGAAGTCGTCACGTCACCTGATGATGACGGTGAAAGACGTAGGCCGCCTGCCCCACACCAGAACGGTCGTGGGTGAGACCAAGTGGATCGCCAGCTCACAGATCGCAGAGAGCTCTGCCAACAGCAGCATGGCAAGGTGAGTTCTGACGGCCCCCCCAAAATTACATGCTGGTTTTGAAAATGATGACTTGCTGATGCTGCATGAAATATTAAAGGGCCCTTTTATACTCATTTCCAGATTCCAGCTATTTTTATTCTTGCAATCTGCTAAAGTAGATTTGCATGATTCACAGCTTAAAATAATCCTTATTTATCTTATACTGGGACTATGCAGCCCTGCACTAGAAATAGACTAGAAAACTAGGATCAAAGAATTATAGCTCTTCTTCCGTTGAAGCCATCCTCCCTTTAAGATAGCTTTTTTTATGATAGGTTGTCACTCCCTAGTGATGTCCTCTTTGCCTGAATCCTCTCTGGAAACCAAACTGGGAAGAAGGAAGGGTCTGATAGCTCAAGAATCTGACTCCCATTTTACTTTTAGAAAAATCTAGAAACTACAAGTAAGCTTGCAGTCTGAGAGCAAACTGTTCGATTAGTATAATACACTATTATGAGGTCTTTAAGATATGATGGGCCTCTGATTGGTCAAGACTTTTTATGTGAGAAGTAGGATTTGAAATTCACATCTGGATTTAACAGGGAGCCACTGAAGAAAAGCTAATATGGGAGAAATATGGTCTGTTTTTAGTCCCTCAATGCAGCTGGAGCATTTTCAGTGAGCTACTGTATTAGAACAGTCTGATAATCAGGAATTACAGTAGTCCAGCCTTGTAACAAATGCATGATCTAATTTTTCAGCTGGCACAGGATGTGTCTAATTTTGGCAGTATTGCGCAGATGAAAAAAGCCAGGCCTAGATATTTATTTGATGTGCATGTTAAAGACCATATTCTGGCCAAAAATGACTCCAAGGTTCCTCATAGTAGTACAGGAGGCCAATTTTAGTGCCATCCAGTATTAGTATCTGGTTAGCTACAGTGTTTCTGAGATTTCTATGGCTGTTAGAAACTAGATTTCCCTCTTATTATGTTAGTTAAATTGGCTATAGCATTACTTCAGGCCAGCCATGAAGTTGAGCTCAGCCTGTAATCCCCGTGTATCTGCTGATAAAAGCCGGTCTCAGCTGCAGCCTATTGTTTAACTGATACCTCGGCTGATACTCATCTATGCATTGATATGGCAGATCTCATTGATCCATCCATTTTCTGCTGCTTATCCGGGTTGCAGGGGCCACAGTCTAAGCAGAGATTCCCAGACCTCCCTTTCTCCAGCCACCACCTCCAGCTCTTTTGAGGTTTTCCCAAACATAATCCCTCCTGCCTGTCCTGGGTCTTCCCTGGGGTCTCCTCCCAGCTGGATATGCCCCAGCACCTCACCTATAGGAGGCATTCAGGAGGCAGAGTAGTCAGATGCTTGAACCACCTCAGCTGGCTCCCTTCAATGTGAAGGAGTAGCAGCTCTACTCTGAACCCCACTTTACCCTAACTCTAAGGGCTAACCAGGCCAGCCTTTCAAGGAAGCTCATTTCCATCGCTTGTATCCGTGATCTCATTCTTTCAGTCACTACCCACAGCTCGCAGCCATAGATGAGGGTGGTAATGTAAACTGACCGGTAAATTAACAGCTTCACTTTCACTCTCAGCTCTCTCTTCACAACAGACTGATACAGTGTTCGCGTCACTGCATACAGTACATCATTCCACTGATCAATCTCCCACTCCCTTCCCCTCTTGTGCTGATCTCCCTGACTTTGACTTTCTATGTATGCATATGAAAGGGCGGCGAGGTGTCAGAAAAGACCCACATCACCAAATATAAATGAACTGAAGCATAAGTGACCACCAACTTTTGACTTAAAGAAGCCAGTCAGAACATCAGCTGAAAAACTAAACCGTGTACCAGTTTGTATGTCATTCGTTTAATTTGTGCAAAAACCAAAGTATAAAAACCAGCACATCCCGGAATTATCTCAGACTGCGTGATGACAAGACTCCGTGTATTGACAGTCTTTTTGAGTTATCTGTCTCGTTTTTATATCCTCTATTAAACATTCAGACATGAGAGTGATACCAATCCTCTTATATCTTTTCCTCAGAGTAGACTTTCTTTGCGTGGTGAGCAGTCATTCAGTTAAAGTGTAGTTCGTGCTGTGAATCAGAGCTAAAGGGGAGTAGTAGTGAGCCTAAGACTGTCACAGATCAGTGGCTTAGTGGTTGCTGCTGTGATGTCCATGTTTTGTAATGTTTTTTAATTGACTAAATGAGAGTTTATCGCTTGTTCTCAAAGAACAACACTGCATCCAAAATGCTGAACATTATTCAGTCACATGGACAATATTTTATTAAAGAGGCTTACGTGATGTACCTGCTGTTTGATGCAGGTGTCGCAGCACATCAGTTGAGAGTAAATCAACTGATGTTGACTCAGTTTTAGTGTTTTAGTGTTTGTGTTGATACTGGCCTTTTGGAGAAAAAGAGTTTCATTAGATTGATTTGCCTGGTATTCACTAAATCTAGCTTAGTGCAGGTAACAAAGAGAGATTGAAAATCTATAGTCATCTTATCAACACAATGGAAAACACTTCACAATAAATTTCAGTGTTTTTCGGGTGCTATTACGCTAATATTTGGCTTTTGTTTTGCTATTAAAACCACTGATCATGTGATTCTACTTTTAAAAAAGGGCATAAATTGAAACTATCATAGTTTCAGTGACAAAAACAGACAAAAACCAGCTTGAAACTTGAGACTATTGCAGCAAAAAAAATAAATAAAGAGAGAACACGATGAACAGCAGAGAAAGCATCCCGTTCTTCTTTGACGAATCCCAGCGTCTTTAACCATCTAATGTGATCAGACGTCTGTTCTGCACCTGGCAGGACTCCCACCGCCTCCTTTGTGTGGAAAGAACATGCAATATGGAGCTCCTCTCTAAATGCCACACCTGAACAACTCATCTGCAGCTCACAACCTGGAATTAATGTGCTCCCCAACAGCCAAATTAAAATCTGATGTAAATGCCAGACTGATTTTTCTCATCAACTCGGTGGCACACAACACATCGACCCAACAACCCAGAACTTGAAAGTCCTCCGATTCACCGAGGGCTAAGGAAGTCTGTTTACATTCACAACGCATATCTGCTTATTTCTCCCGACCGAGGCGTCTCTTCACGCTTATTGTAGTGATTCTCGCAGCTCAGCTGTGAGGTAGATGTTTTTCACTGGTTTCTCTACATCTGTAAAAGCATTAAGACGCAGCTGAAACTACATGTAATTTTTGTTTAAACGGCTTCTCTCATTTTAATAAATCTACATAAATGTAATAAGTACATTTACATAATTTCCACACAGTGTTTTAATAACATCAAAAGGAAAAAGCAGGAACATGCACCACGAGGCAGGGAAAACTACCAAATACCGTTTCCCCTCTCGTCACTCGTCTCTTCAGCATATTGGTTGATTATATTTCCATGAGTTCCAAAAATGTTTTAATTCTGTTTCACTTTTCTTATGTTTTTATGAATATGGAACGTGGTCAAGAAATCAAGGGGGAAAAAAATGCAATACAGAAGCTTAGCTGCTATACTGCATTCATAAATATACATAGAAGTTGATCATTCCATGCATCATTTACCCAATTAAAAAGAAGAATAATTACATCAGGGGAGGGTAATTAAGGGCTGATAATGATAAGTTTAGCGTGCGTGCTTTCGTGCAGTATTTGAGTTTTTCTGTGTTGTTACCATTTACCATTACTGGATAATAGAAGCTACTTTTGGCTTTTCCTTCCTTCGTTACCACAGGGGGTAGCTCCACATGTTTGATTTGGCAGATTTCTACACCTGACGCAACCCCATAGGGCTTCATGTCTCCTCCCAGGATCAAACCAAGGCTCTGACACTATACTTCTGATCCTCCTTTCACTTTAAATTTAGCTTCCATCCATATTTATTTTTACTAATTGCCAAAACGTTTAGTGTGAAAACTCCTGAAAAATGCAAGTGGTGCATGCAGGAAAAGTAAAGAACCACTGGCATTACGGCGAGAGCAGCCCGGAAGGAAGCGTTTGAAAATCCTAAAAGAAGAAAGAATAAATAGTTGAGCTGGTCTCAGAAGTCCATTGGTCCAACTGAAATGAAATCTCTAATCAAGGTCTACACACTGAGCGCCATTGTGGGTCGCACTGCAGTATTTCCAGTTTAATGTTGTATTCTTTTATTTCTGCTCTTGAAGGCAGTGTCACATTTACTTGTGGATTTAGAGCCTTTTACGTTGCCGGCACTTCAGTATGTTAAGACATCTCCTCGAGTCATTTCACTCTAGTAGGGACATGGTGCTGAGAAAATGACACATGTTTGAAAATCCCTCCTTTCATGCCCTTGAAAGACTGTGGGGTTTTTTTGTCTGTTTGTTTGTTTGTTTTTTCTTCCAAAATGCATTTCAGTGTCTGCTGTATATTTACTGGAAAGCTTGCCCTGAAGACGTGCACACGTTACATTTCCTAGTAAAATGTCTTAGCGCACAGCTGTTTTTGGCACATCTCCAATCTATGACAAAGACTTCAAAATCTCTAGCAGTGTGCATTTATCTGCCTGTGATAACAGAAAAATATTTTCAAGAAGATAAAAAGTATCAGGATATAAAATCCCCTTTTCAGTTCAAAGATATTTGCTATTAACTGTTTGGACACGCTCAAAGTTTGCTCCTTGAATGCATAAGAGCCCATTATGGGGATCTCTTGCATGTTCAGACACTGTTTGGACATCAGAATGGCGAGGTTTCATAGCATTCAGGAAAATATATTGAGACCGCTTCACTAGAGCCCGCAACATCTACTAAAGTGTGTTTATTAGCATATGTACACCAAACAGGAATAACATTATGACCACTGACAGGTGAAGTGCATAACACTGATTTTCTCTTGTGGCAAGCGTAAGGATTTGACCGAGTTTGACAAGGGCTGTGTTGGCTAGACAACTGGGTCAGAGCATCTCCAGAATTGAAGCTCTTGTGGTGTGTTTCCGGTCTGCAGTGGTCAGTATCTCTCAAAAGTGGTCCAAGGAAGGAACAGTAGTGAACTAGGGACAGGGTCATGGGTGGCCAAGGCTCATGATGCCCGTGAGGAGCGAAGGCTGCACCGTGTAGTCCGATGCAACAGATGAGCTACTGTAGCTCAAACTGCTAAAAGGGTTAATGCCGGTTCTGATAGAAAGCCTCACAGATGCATTACATCTGTAGGATGTGCTGTACAAACAAGTCAGCTCCATGGAGGACCCACTTCACAGCTTCAAGGATTTAAAGGATCTGTTGCTAACATCTTGGTGCAGATACCACAGCACACCATCAGGGGTCCAGTAGAGTCCATGTCTCAACCGGCCAGGGCTGTTTTGGCAGCAAAAAGGGGACCAACACAATATTGGGCAGATGGGCATAATGTTGTGCCTGATTGTTGTATACTGTACATATATAGGCGTACCTTAGCTATATGTGGTGATCATCAGTTGATGCCTCATATTTGTCAGTTCATGAATAAATATTTCTGCAAGTAAAGACAAGAGAATTTGTTTAATGTGCGCACATTTGTGAGGACTCAGTGCTACATTTTTTCTCTTTTTCTGTTTCTCTGCAGCTTCTCTCTGGACCAAGAAGCTTCTGCATCAGGAAAGGTGAGATTCACAAATGTCCTCTTCAAATGTGCGTGCACAGAAGATATATACATTTAGATATGTGTTTGTGTGCATCTATTGTTTTGTGTGTTTATCTTGCTGGCTGTCCAGATTTTTTTCTTACACAATTCACCATAGGCTTGTGGAATTATATGGAAAACGTCATAACTTTCCCTTAAATCTTACCAGTTTGTACCTAAACCAAACCAGTAATAGAAAGTGAGATTAACAAAGCGAGTGAAAACCAAACAAATCACCAACAGAAACAAAGTGAAAACCACAGAGGTCCCAAAAGGGCGCAAATGACAGTCTCCTTATCACAGTCCTGGATTCTTGTAAAGCTTTGGCTTCTGATATAAATTTTTATTTTATTTTATTTTTTCATTCTTGGGTTTCTATTGTTAGGTTTGTTAGGTAATGTTAGTAACTCCAGTGTTCCCCTCTCTTTGTCTCCTTCAACTTCCTGCTTTAATTTAGCCCTCCATTACACAGGCCTCGAGATCAGTTGGCGACTCCCTGGCAACTTTCAGTAGCTTGGGAAAAATGTGTATTCCCCAACTGGTTGGTGAGTGGTTGTTGGAGGCTGCTGGCTGCTGCCAATTTGTCGCAAATAGGGTGCTGTACCAAAGATCTCATTGCTTTAACTGCTTGGAGATTGCTGTGGTCACCTGCAGTTTGCATGAAAGGCACAACTCTGCAAGCACTGGCCATTTACTTTCCAAGCTATAGTGAAACTTGAAAAAGTGCAACTCAAACCAGAAATGGAGAACGTTTGCTATCAAAATAAGCGTGTCTTTTGAAATGTCTTGGCCAGTTGGGGAATGCACATTTTTCTCTCATGACCAGTGACTGCCAAATGGTCGCCGACCTGTCTCTAGGCCTGCGTGACTAAGGCCTTGGTACTTACACTTCCTTGTGTTGTCGCCTGTGCCCTTACTTTCTGTCTTTATCTTCCATCCCATTTCCTTGATTGTCTCCCCCACACTGGTTTCACTTGTACAGTCTGTCCTGTGTCTGTGCATACATATTCTTTCCTCTCCCCTTGTCTGCTGTCAGATCATCTTTTTGGTCTCCATTTGTGTTTTTGGATTCTTTGATCAGCCACCAACGGCTCACT
Source organism: Cichlasoma orientale (assembly GCA_034780415.1). NCBI lineage: Eukaryota > Metazoa > Chordata > Actinopteri > Cichliformes > Cichlidae > Cichlasoma > Cichlasoma orientale. The sequence continues at coordinate 578,516 of JAVDPK010001041.1, read as the reverse complement.
GGGTTGATTAAAACCTGCCTCTGTGTCCTGCGTTTGGGTCCTGTCACCACCAATCTGTGACACTCCTTGTTGACAAACCCATGATGAAAAACATCACCACCCCTCAAACCCCCCCCTGATGGGGACTTTCTAGGTTTCTAAAACAGGACTGTTATCTCTCTGCAGCAAATGTTAGTGCTGCATAGATGCCTAAAGGTGCCTTGTGCCTAATCTGGAGACACAGACTGCATCTGAGAAAACAGCATTATATTAAACCCTGGGGTCAAAATGTGCTGTATGCATATATAAATTGATACTGACCTACATGTTTTAGGCCAATATCAGCCTGTAATATCAGTATATCATAGCAGATAATTTTGGTCATATTACTTATTGAGAATAAATAAGCCATACCTGTCACTTCTCACCTTTAATGTCTTAGATGCATATGTTAATTATAATTCATTACAGTAAGAAATTTGTAATTCTAAATTACAATGAATCCAAACACTGATAAAATAGAAACAGTGATTACTTATAGCTCATTAATTAATTACATTTACATTTGAACAGCAAACAAAAACAGGAGGATCACATTCAGTATTTTTGCATTTTTGGTTGGAAGATGTCATGTTTCTGTGATGGGTAATTTTCTGAATCATATAGAGAACTTTTTCACTGTTGACTCTGACTGTGACTTTGCAGAAAACTGCATTCGTCCTTCCATCAGTCCATTGGGAAGAAAAGAATTTTAGCAGCTTGCTGCTTTTGAGCCTGTTCTGATTCGTCCTGCTAAGGTGATGTTGCTTGCTAATAACCTTTGCAAGACTTTGCGCAGTGTATTCGGTTTTAAAGGATAACTCCATCATTAAAAGTCTCATCAGGCATGGGACATTATGCTGACAATTAATTTAGAAATCTGTGAATGAGAGGAGGGAATAAATCTAGATGTGCTGCAGAGCTGGCGTTGAAAACTTTCAGATGCATTGATTGGTCTTGCCAGGAGCTGGGGAGACACTACTGCAGTTATTTTAATTTAAGTATATATTTGGGGCATATTTAAGTTTTTCTGCACTTACTGTTCAGATTTGTGGCTAATAAGACCACTTGGGGGCTTTTACATAATACATTGTTTTAATAGAATTCATGTTTAAGTCTCACTCTCAGGTTACTGTATTATGATCACCTCTTAAAATTAACATATCAAATCAAACCAGATACCGTGTTAAAATCCTATACATTAAAGCTTAATTCACTGACCATAAAAGGCACTTCCCCTGTCCTTACTGCTGACTTTGACTGTGACATTGCAAAGCAAGAGAAAGTGTGTTGGAATGTAGAATTAAGAGGAAAGTTGGAAGAGACAGCAGCTGACTGCAGAGAAAGATGGAGGGGGGGAGGAAGGTGAGAGGGAGCGCTCACTTCTCATTATGGAAGCTCTGATGGACAGTCTCCTGACAGAGCAAGGAGGCCACAAAGCAACACTGTAAGAGAGAACTGAGACAGGGAAGATGGAGGCAGGAGGTATTTTGGAGAATGAAAGGAACACATTTCCTCCAGACGTGGTTCCAAAGAGGGTTTAAAAGTAATTTATAGACTTTGTTTTGCGCAGCAGTGGCTGAGATATCTGCTTCATCAGATTTTCCATTTTGGACAGAAAGTTAAAATGTGCTATACAGACTAAGATACAGATTGCGGGGCTCTGCTAACTCAGCGCTAAAGCGCTAAAATAAAGGCTTAAATATGCAGATATTTTTATGCATAGAAAAAAATAAATGTTGCAGTAATTCCATTGTATGCATATGACTATAATCTACCTAATAAATAGCAAAATTGGTTAGTCCATCAGTACCATCACGTCTGTTGTTAAGGTCCAGTTAAGTGTGATTAAATAATCTGAAAATAAACAAAAAAGAATCCATTTGTTTTGAGCTAACTGACAATTCGCTGAGAGCTGAGATCAAAACAGATCATAAGAGGTGTCATAAGACTACAAAGGCTGTAAGACACCTGAGCTGCCATTTCAGTGAGTGTGGGGTAACACTTACATTATGCAGGTCCCACAAACACAAGGTTTCCTTCCACTGCTTTGAGTAGTTTGCAATAATTTAATTGTTTTATGTTTTGTGTTCTAAAGATTAATAAAGGCTGAATTAATACTGATAATTATAGATGCTAGTTGCAACAAGACGTGATATTGTGTCGTAAAACCTGAAAATATACACTCTGCTTTCTGAAACATTAATTAAGGATTATTTATCCATTTATTAATGTCAGGTTATTTATACACTCCAAATAGAGCTATAGTTAAAAATTTGGTGCAGACACTTATTTGGAGGGAATTCTTTGCCTTAATGAATACTGACTATGAGAAGGCCTGAAATGTGAACAGAATTTAAGGGTTAAACACTAGAAAACATATGTGTAGATTTTGTTGTTACACGCACTGTATTAATTCTTCTTCAATTATTTCTGTGTCCCTTCTTTTTATCTTTCCTCTTCTCATAAACAATCCATTCATCCATTTTATTTAACACTTATCCAATTCAGGGTTATAGGGGGGCTGGAGCCTGTCCCAGCTGTCTTTAGGCAAGACGCAGGGTGCATCCTAGACAGGCTGCCAGTCCGTCACAGGGCTAACACAGAGGAAGGCAATCTTTCACACTCACAGTCACACCTGCAGCCTGTTTAGAATCTCCAATAGCTGAAGCACCTGGAGAGAACCCGACGTGAGGGCCGCATGCAAACTCCACACGGAAAGGCAGATTCGAACCCAAAACGTTCTTTCTGTGAGGCAGCTCTGCTAACCACTGCACCACCTCATGAGCACCTTCGCATGAGCAAGATTTCTTTCTTTCTTTCTTTGCTTAATTTGTTGATTATCATAGTCACTGTCAAATTGTTTGGACACATCTTCTGACTTCACCAGTGTCACACTGAGTAACTGATGTCTCTACCAGTCACTTTAGTGGCATTATGAGAAATCATTAATAATCGCAGTAAAAGCATTCCCTCGTCAGCACCATGCATTTCTACAATTACTGTGATGTGGCTTCTACCTCTGCATTACAAACTCTGTGTGATAGTCATGTGTGAAAAGCCATTTTGGCTCTTTCAGCAGACTCCACTGTTCAGCCAGGAGAATTTATGACCACTTAGTTTCTTTCATCTTCTCCAAGAATTCACAGGACGCTTGCCATCCTACCCAGTCTGCTATCCAGCATGCGCAGAGAAATATTGCCATCTTATGAAAAACTTCCAGAATTGGATGCATACTTGAACTGTGGAGGTGGGATTGTGACCGAACTACATGACACCATTAACATGCTAAAGATAGTGTTGCAGGCATTGTTGGAAATACTGTTTTCTAGGACAAAATTATAACCATTTTTTAACTGCTTATAAAGAGCTTCATGTGTGGGACCAATCACTTTTCTGTTAAACAACAACAACAACAAAAACCAACACATTTTGTATGGCATTTCAAATTTATTTTGCAGTTCACTGTAAATTTGTGGTGAAAAGATTTCTCATGTTGGATTTGAGTTTTGGATGTTGCCGTTTTATGGCTAGTGTCATTGCGAATTTAACTGGCTCAACACCTGAGCTTTTACAAGTTATCACATCTCCCCACTCAGCGCCTCTGCGTCACAGCCAAGAAAAAATACCACAAGAGCAAGAAATTTGATGACAAAATCTTTTTAAAAGGTTTCTCTCAAGATTTTCAAACTTGAGAGATTTCTGATATATGAAACTACAGTAGACTCCATCAATCATTAGCATGGGTTTAAGAGGTTATAATAAGTACAACCACAATTCCAAAAAAAGTGTAAAATGTAAATAAAAACATAATGCAATGACTTGCAAATCTCATAAACCCATATTTTATTCACAATAGAGCACAGAAAGCATTGGAAAAGTAAGTAGTACTAAAAGGAAGCAGCTGGAGGAACATTTCACAATTAAGGAAGTTAATTGGCAGCAGTTCAGTAACATAATTGGGTATAAAAAGAGCACCTTAGAGAGGCAGAGTTTCTCAGAAGTAAAGATGGGCAGAGAGAGTCACCAATTTGCAAAAACAGTGGATCTACAAATTGTAAAACAATTTCAGAAAAAAGTTCCTCACTTTTAATATCTCATCATCTTCAGTAAATAATATCTTCAAAATATTCCAGGAATCTGGAGAAATCTCTGTGCGCAAGGGACAACACTGGATAGCAGTGATCTTCGGGCCTTCAAACAACACCACATTAAAAACAGGCATGATTCTGTAATGGAAATCACCGCATGGGGTCGGGAACACTTTCAGAAACAGGAGAGCGGAACCATCTGGCTTCTTATCAGTGCTAAGTTCATATCTGATGCTATGGGGCGCATCAGAGACTATGGAATTGGTAGCTTGCATATCTGGAAAGGCACCATCAGTACTGGAAGGTATATGCAGGTTTTAGAACACGCTCCCACCCTAACAATATCTTTTTCAGGGAAGGTCTTGCATTATTTTGGCAAATATGCAGTTTAGCATTCTGCTAACAGCATGGCTTCAAAGCAGAAGAGTCCACGTGCTGAACTGGTCTCCCTGCAGTCCAGACTTTTCCTTGGTTGAAAACACAGTGGTAAACATGGCCCTGTCCCAACTTTTTTTTTTTTTTTTTACAGTGTGTCGCTGCCATCAAATTTAAAATTAACTTTTTTCCTTTATTATTTTATTTTTATTTTAAACACTTGAGATATTTTCTATGTTCTATTGTGTATAAAGTATGGGTCTGTGAGATTTACAAATCATTGCATTCTGCCTTTATTTACATTTTATAGATCATCCCTACTTTTGTGGAATTGGGATTGTAGATTTAACTTTACTTTTACCTACTTTAACCTCTTTCTCCTTAATATACCCTGTTCTTGGTCTAGTCTATATCTGTAAAAATTATCAAGATTATTATTATTTAAAAATAAATAATGATAATGTGTAAACATTTTCCAACGTTTCCAAGCACGGCTGATTCACTGAAGAGACATAAAATAGAAGCTTCATTTCTCGTGCTTTATTTCTGATGCATTAAATTTGGTAGAGTTGCAGAGTTTCAGTCTCATTGTTTTATGCCTTTTATGCCTATTATTTTTTCTCTTATCTACAATTTTGATGAGCTGGATGCAAAATAGTCAATATTTGGAGGTTTTTGAAACCTTCCTTTGAAGCAAGGAGAGACTTAGAAGTCTCCAAGTGCCTCTCATTAGTACAACCCAAGGTTATATATTTTGATCTGTTACTGACTAAATTAGTTTTATTTTCAGGTAGAAATTCAAGACTATAGCCTCTTGCTTAAAGTGTTAATGGATCCTTTTCAGCTGAACCAGAGCAGGGCAGTAGGTACAGGTAATAAAACCAGACAGCGTTCAGCTCGTGTTACAAAGACAGTTACTATTAACAATGCCCCTGTGGCCCTGGACTTCACAAAGAGCAACAATTCAGAATTTTCCCTTTTAAAGAGATATTTATAATCTGGCTGCAAAGGGCATGGTTCCTGGCTGCAGGACTTTAAAGTGGTATTTTAATGACAGCTTAGTCTGCCACATATAACTCAGATACAGTTCGGCATTAGAGACAGCACAGTTTTACTTTGTGTCTGCAGTGAGTTATTACATTGTCCTAGTGACTGAGCCACAGTCTGAACTCTAATGCCTGTGCATAGAAGTGCCTTAAACCTGCATTCTTTCTAATGGCCAGCAGGGGGTGAATTCTCCAGTTGCAAAAAGAAGACCTACAGTATGAGTTGACACTGTGATATGATGAGTTTATGGACTCAGTTGCTAGTTTCAAGTCCTATTTGTAAATTGTGGCTTCATTTATAAAATATTCTACAAAGCAGGGTATGCCTTGGGGTGTGGCTACCGTGTGATTGACAAGCCATTGTTGTATGAGTGTGTAGTGTACTCTGGTTTCAGACTGACCCGTTGCTTATGAGTTCTGGTCTCAGAAACCCAAGGTGATGACAGCCAAAGCATCCAAATGACACCTTCAGAACTTGGTTTGTGGACTTCGGTTATTAGATAAATAAATAAAAGTGAGCTGCTGCAACAGGCTACAACTCGGCATGGCACCAGAAGGGGAAAAAAAACAGACATACATTTATTATGAAGACAGTTTATTGTAATGTACAGAGTGACAGCATAGCCAGCTGTGGGAGTCTCTGGGCTCGTACTGCCTCAAAAGCAATAAATATGTTTATATAGCAGAGCAGCAACCTGATGCTTGTCGTATTCCTATTCATACATGGCAGCGAGCGCTGCCCTGTCAGTATCTGGAAACCAGCAGTTTGTACTGGTCCTTTATAATGTGTGTACTCCTCATGGTCACTGAAGCACTTTGATACGAATACTGTCTGATGCTGTTATTAAAGTGTCAACAGCGTGATATCACTGGTCTTGTATCATTCTGTTTGAACCATGCTGTGCATCCATTTGAACTCCTATTGTATATACTGTCCTTGGTGAAATGTATGTTGTCATGGTACCTTTTGGTCCTCTAGATCAAAAAACCCTGTTTGTGTGCATTTCAATGCAAAGCTTTAACACAGCTTTGCGTGCCAGTGGGTGTTTGTACTGTATATCATTTTCTTGTTCGTGTGAGTTACGTGTTTGCTCTTCCTCCCCCGCTAGTCCCTATTTTCTCAATCAGCTTCTTCGCCTGGGCGTAGGCTTCAACATGACTGGACTGTAATTTAATAAACTGACAGACTGTGGATGTTTGATGTGAGAACTTTCTCTGGTCTATATTTGCTCAGCTGGACAAAGTTCACGGAATATTCATTCCTCCTTTAGCATGACAAAAAAAAACCCCACATTTTTCCAGTTTGTTAGGGAAGAGTGTGACTAGTCTACAAATAGCACAACTTAAGCATTCAGTGTTTAACGTAACACTAACTGCTTACTGTATGTGAGCACATAAGCACAAACAATAACTAAGATACAATAAAAATAAAAATGAAAGTAGAGTTAAAGTAGAAAGTAGAACAATAAACAATCTGTATAAACAATATGCATCAGTATAAATAAGTTCATAAGGGAGGGCAGAATATATTATATGAAGATTTATGTTTAGTGCACTAAATAAATACCGAACCTATTTATAATGAAGTATATTGCACGGTGCTAGCAATAGTAGTGAACATAGTGGACTACTTCTATTTCTGGGAGCAGTGCTGGTTAAAAAGTCTGACTTCTGCAGGGAGAAACCTGCGATAGCGCTTCCCTCAAACATTTTGGCTGCAGCAGCCTATCACTGATGGAGCTCTTCAAAGCTGTCACATTGTCACACATGGGGTGGGAGTCATTTGACAGCATGGAGTACAGCCTTGCGATCATCCTCCTCTCTGTCACCACCTCAACAGTGTCCAGGGAGCAGCCCAGTCGCTTCCCGTCTGCAGCTGTAGTACTGCTCCCCCAGCAGACCACGCTGGAGAAAAGGGCTGGTGCCACCACAGAGTCGTAAAATGTTTTAAGGAGTGGCCCCTGCACCCCAAAGGACCTCAGTCTCCTGAGCAGATAGGCTGCTCTGGCCTTTCTCGTAAAGTGCAGTCGTGTTGTCTGACCAGTCCAGTTTATTGTTCAGGTGAACACCCAGGTACTTATAAGCTATAACCCCATCAATGTCCATTCCCAGGATGTTCACCGGTGTGGGGGGAGTGTGCCTACAGAAATCCACCTCCAGATCTTTGGTTTTTCCTGCATTAATCTGTTAATAAAAGGATGACTAGCCGGTCAAAATCTGTAACTTTGATACTTGTGGCATGTCATCAGCAGCTCTGCATTCAATCTAAATGCGTTACACAGTAGTTTGTATACCAGCCTGCAGCCAGCACTGAAAAAGAGTATGAGGATATCATCTAAAAAAAAAAAAAAAAAATGGACTCAGGTGCTTTCTTTGTGTATAAATCTTTGTAAAGTAAACGGACAGGTACATAAAAAGCACTTTTCTACTCAGTTTCCACCCTCAAAGTGCTTTCTTACTACAAGCCTCATTCACCCAAACATTCATACAAGTGCTTCTTTTTCTGCCTAAGCAATTTTACACTAACATTCATGCACTCACACTCCAATCATGCATCAGGAGTGACTCAGGCTTCAGTATCTTGCCCAAGGATACTTTGACATGCAGGTTGAAGGAGCCGGGGATTGAACCACTGACCTTTACTTTTACTTTACTTTATTCATTTTTAAAGCACTTTAAAAACAGCAACTGCAACAAAGTGCTGTACAATAAAAAA
>JAVDPK010001041.1:557962-570170 GCA_034780415.1 Cichlasoma orientale | reverse complement strand
AAAAAGATATAAATAAAACATAAGGTAAAACACATAAAGACTGACGGACTGCCGAGAACACTGGCGCCATCTTGTCCTCTCCTCAAGAGAGAGCACCTTCTGACTGGTGCTCTCTCTTGAGCCACAGCCACCCCCTGAAGTAGTAGCAAAGCTCCCAGTAATTGTACACACATGTACAGTACTATATCCTTTTGTTTTTTGAGATGTTCAGTTTGAACATTTTTGGGGCATTGGAATTGTGATGACAGATGGAAAATTATTCATCTTGTTGTGCAAAATGCATTAAGTGGGAAGAGCACTTAATGCTGGCTTTAAATGCTGAGTCAGGTAGTCGGGCTCGTCTCCAGCTCCATGTTTTTTTTTTATTCTTGGACTCCACGGCAGTAGCTTTGCATGACTGACAGTTCAAAATAATCATTTTTTTTTGGATTAATTCTTAGCTGAAACACTTTGTTTTTGCTCCATTAACCCCTTCCATCATAGTCAAAGTGAACTTTATTGACCTTTGGGCCATAGGACTGCATAGTCGATTGAATTTATAATTAGACAATACACATAAATACTAACAAAAAATATATAATTACACATCAACCATGAAGGTTTGGAGCTATATGTGAGTGTGCATGCATGCGAGTTTGTGTGTATAACACTTCTGGGAGTGTGTGTGTTTATAGTTTATGATTCTATATATACCCAGTATATCTTCCTGTTATCTGGATTTACTTACCGTAACATCCTCAATCGGGATAAGCGGTCACACAAAGCTGGTTGTCGACTCGCTAAGCTAACCCAGGCGTTGCCCTGAATATTCACATGAAAGGGGGTGGTGTTGGTGGCGTTTGACCAATCGCAAATATGGATAAGTGTACTTGCAGCCGAGTGGCTGCAAAGGAAGATAAAACTAAAATATCAGAAAAATCTAAAGAGGTTAAACGCATCATACGGACTGAAAGTAGCACACCTGCTGCAGACAAATCAGTGGCGCCCGTGTGTGTGTGTGTGTGTGTGAGAGCAAAGACGCTGGTGCTGTTTGAATGTTATCTTCTCTTACGACATCAAACAGAGCCAAGAGTAGAAAAAAGACTAAAACTGAATGTTTTGCCAAGTCTGGAAGCTGAACTCTTGGCTTGTACGTCCGCGCATCATATCATTTTTGCTAGTTTGTTGTAACACCTGTTCTCAATTAGCCAATCACGCTCCTCTGTGTATGTGCCTCTTGTGTGGCTCTTTCCTTTTGCCAGATTTTCTTGTCCAGATTGTATGTCGTAGTCGAGCATTGCAGCATTTCTTCTTGTTTCTTAGAATCTGTTGTTTGACTTCCTGCCTCCTGACATGTTTTTGTTTTTTTTGTATTTTAGAGTTTTTTGCCTGCCTATTTGCTGCTTTTTATGCTTTGTAGGCTGTTCTGTTTTTCTTCCCCCCCCCCGTGAATGTCCCTAGCCACACCTGGGGCCCCACTTGCAATGTTCAGGTATCCACAGATTTTCTGGGTTTACTCACAATATATTTTGTTTTGTATCAGTTTAAAGTTGCTTTAATACAAAAGCACAGTTGCACAGCCTGTCTAAAAAAAAAAATCCCTGAGCTGATTGTAAGAACACCAGATGCTCTCTGTAGGCACACAGGTGGAGAAGATAAAGCAATGTTGGGAATAAAACCAAATGTACAAGCGCAGAATAAGCTAAAAACAGCTAAAATATCAGAGCTGTAGGCTCTGTACTCAAAATGCTGTGTGTTTATATATATATATATATATATATATATATATATAATATGAGAGCATTTGCGTGTATGTATGTGAGTGAGACACACAAAGAGAAAGAGGGGGCACGTGGGGACGCATTAAGAGGGTAAGATGTATAGCAGCAGGGCTTTAGGGCTCAGCAGAAGGGAGGAAGGCGATAATTCAGAGCACTGCAGCTCCTCCACATGAAGCTAGGCAGCCTCTGTCAGAGTCGACCCCTACTGCTAACCTCACACTGTGACTACACATCCTTGGCATAAATATTAATCTCTCTCAGAGTAATCTGCTGCTGATTTTGCTGTTTAAACAAGCAAAGGGGTTTCTGTTTATCCTATAATTTCCTGTATCTTTCTCTCATCACATCCTCGGGCTGGTGCCTGTGGAGTCAGTTTATCCCAGCGCTCACATCAGCTGTCCTACACGCCCCCTTCCTCACTCCCTTCATCTTGTAATTGCAGCCCAAAGGCCAAACCACACCGATAAGCAAATTAATTAAGAATAGGTCACACAGCAATCCGCAATCATTAATTCTGCTCTGACCCCATTTGGGCCCTGATCTAAAGCAAGTGAATGTTGTTTGGGAGACAACAAACTGTATTACAACAAATAACCAGCGCCAGTCCACGACTGATGGTGTTCCTTTGTGTGTGTGTGTGTGTTTTTTATCCAGGTATGCTTTTACTGCATTGGCAATGTGTTTAGAATCATTGTCATGCTGAAAAATGAAGCTGTTGGCAGTCAGATGTATTCCAGATGGTATTGCACGATGGATCGAAATCAGTACTTTTCTGCTTTCGTAATTTCATCAATTGTGACAAGATCCCCAACACCACAAATGCAGCCCCAAACAATGACAGGGCCTTCACTCTGTTTTACAGATGGCTGTTTATCAAGACGCTCACTGTTGTACCTCTCTCCGTATATACTGGCAACGATTTGAGCCAAAATGTTCAAATTTGGGTTCATCCCTCCCTGATAGCTCTTTGGGAATCACCTTGTTGGTGCAAAAATACCCTTTTATGTTATTTTTGGCATTTTTTTTGCAGGTTCAACTAAAGAATTGGGAACATATTTTGTTTTTTGTGACAGGCTGCTAGTAACAAAGTACCTAAAGATCAAATTTAAAATTGTTTCTTTGCAAAGTTGTCTGTTATGTGTAGACACAACAGTGGTTGAGTTAGGTTTGTTTTTTACGCTTGAATGATTCATAGTGTTAAATGGCTGAACATAAAAGAAAAACATTAAGTGGAAAATAAATGAAAAAGCAGCCAAAGTCCAAAGAAAAACTCTGAAAGACCTTCAGAAATCCTGGAGAACTATTGCTAAAGACCACTTTAAAAAGTCTGCATCCTTGGAAGCAAAATATAAAGAAATAAGGGGCAGCTGAAGACTTTTGCACACTACTGTATGAACCATCATGATATTGATGCAAATTTGAATAGCATACCTACAGGTATGCCCCCTGTGAAGCAAGTACAACTACTCTGAGTGTAAAGAGTAAATCGGTACAGAAACAGTACAAACACTAAATAGATAAATCTGAAACACTGACTGGTGACAATCTAATACTGATGTGGTTAAAACACAAATATGCATTGCACTGGTTTTTATATAAATATTACCAGTGCGCACACTCCAGATTTGAACTCTTGTCAGCTGCAAACTTGAACTGTCACAGTGATTGTGTTTGATTGGGCACACACCTTGAGTGTGATTTCCAAACCAACAGATCCCGTCTGTCAGCCGGGCGCTGGTCTGCGCTGAAGCTCACCGGTGCATTCAAGCCAGCAATCTAAAGATTGCAACTGATATACGTCTGCACACAGTTCATCGTGGATTCAATCCAAGGGCAGAGAGCTTAGGAGTAACATAAATATATTGACAGAAAGTCCAATGAAAATATTGTAAAAGTAAAGTCTCTCTTAGGGGAGATATGGATTTACTTGGATATCATCAGGGAAAGCTTTACAAGAGTTGGTGACTGCAAAAGAAACCCATTTTTGGATTGTTCAGTGGGATTGGCCTAAATCTGAAGATCCTACATGCATTTTATTATTTTATTTCAGCTTTTAGAACATTGGAGCTACACTTTTGTAAGTGAAACCTTGATTTATTTTTTTCCCTATCTGTTGTATTGCCACTGGGAGATTCTGTGCAGTTTTATGGCACATTTATCACCTGTCAAAGGTCATGATAGGAATACAATCCAGTTTTAAGGCATGCCTAGGTATAACTTCCATTCAGTTCTTGCCTGTCTGCTTTAAATGTACATCTATAGTAAATACTGTACATGTATAAGCAATCAACAAAATCAGCAGTTTGTGGATATTTTTAAATAATAATTTCACTCGAATGCCAATCAAATAAGATTACTTGAATATGAATGCAAAATCAGATCTGCCGGTACTCATTTCAGCTGTATGGAAATATGTTTCTGTTTACTAGACAGAAATATAATAAATATGATCATTTGCAGTCAGCAGAGATCCATGTTTTATAACCACATCTTGTAAATTAAACAATCTTCTGAGGGTGTCAAACACTTCTGATTCGTCACAGATTGATTTGTTTGCTAATTTGTATTTTCTAATGCATGGAAGAATTTCCCAAATATGAGATAATTAAAGTATTTCTCATTCGCATTCATTTCACTTATCTGGCGCCAGTGTGTTGAGAGAAACTGTTGCAGTAATGCCATACCTGCCCCGTTAATGAAGATGATTTGCAGTCCACAGGTGAGATAAGAGCACAGTCGATTTCACATCCTGGATGTGTGCGGAATAAAAACAGCTCACTAGATCGGATCCCACCACTTAAACCCACTTCTTTATGGCTTCTTCTGTCAGTGATGGAGCATTATAGTGTGATATTCAAATGCAATATTTGAACATAGTCACCCTGAGAATTTAGGTCTGTTAGCATACCTGGCTTTGCAAAGGCCCCGTTTAAAGTCAAGATATTCAAGTTCAAGCAGATGGGAGCTAATGATGGAGCTGAAAACCTGTTTTATTGTGTTTTTTTTCTGAGGTTCTAATATCACAGCATGTCAGAAGAAACCTAGTCAGGTTTTAATACCAAGATCTGCCCTGCGAGGTCAGGCCCAATCTGCACCATCATCATTTGCAGTCGATTGTTACAGCTGTGGCAATCTTCCCTCTGTCTTTTTACCAGTTATTTTCCTCATTGTGTTATATTAGAGAAAGGTGCATAAACTTTTGTGAGGAAAATGGCTCTGGATTGTCTACAAATATACAGGTTATCTGCTCGCTGAACCAGTGAACCAGAGTTCGGTTTAAACACATCAGATAATAAATATACCAGTGGGCGATGTCTGTGATTGGTCAGTATAAGCTGATGGATATATGTATAGTGTACAGCATATGACCATTTTCAAAGCAATCTGTAGCAATTCTCTTCAACCCTGCAGTTGTTCTTCTGTTTAATTAGTTGTCATTTTGTTAGCAGCCCCCTTGAATTCAGAAGGGTTAGTCATTCCTGCTCATTGGTACAAAGTGAAGTCTGACCGCCATGTGGAGCCACTATACACAGCAGCTCAGCTCAGTCAGCATTATTGTTTTCAGCAATTCTTTGCCTAAAAGTCATTAGATGAGCTATTTTGAGCTGTGTTTACAGACAGGTAAGTGCAGCGGAATAGTGTCGTGCTGTACGCTACATTAGTGTGACCGTGGCACCGGCGGAGACGACGAGACGCATCTCCCCATTTCTTTTTACTCTCTTCCTTGTTTTAAAACACGGTCAAGCTCTGGCAAAGATAAGGGTTGTGACATTTAAATGGGCAAGTTTTTGAACTGACTTTATCTGATTTGCTCTTTATCGACTGGACGCGGGCTGTGGTCCTAGCCGTTGTTGTCTGTCACTCTGATAAAATTGCCAATCCGTTTATCTGGCATTTAACAAACCCTGCCAATGAATGACCTCAGAGATGGACCAGGTCCAGTGAGCAGGCTGGCATTTCCGGATATCCATTAACTGTAAAACCACAGCCTTACAGTAAAAGTGGCCTCTCTCGATCCTTGCCTTTTCCAGCAGAAGTCATTAGCAGGAGTCTGCAGGTGTTCCACTCCAGCAGAGTGATGACCGATTTCATTAGCTTCCTCAAGTGCCAATCTGCCCTCTAATACGACAGACTAACATGCCTTCTGTGGTCCCTTCAGTTCAATCCACTATGCCCTTGAGGTAAATAACTGGGACACTGACGCTTCAGAGAAATTCTTGTGGTAAGCATTGCGGCGATTAAGATTCAGGCATGGTAGCACCACAGTTCACCTTGGGCACTAAAACAGTTGTTGGCTATGCTCAGATTGGGACTGTGCAACAGCTACAGCTGATAATACAGACGGTCAAGTGCAGATGAGAGTTGAGGATGAGGTGAAGGCAGAGAATAGCGATGGAGGAGGGGAAGGCCTGTTTCTTTCTCCCGCTTCCGTCTGTACAAACAGAGGCAGGCACAGACCCTGAAGCTGTGACTTTGAAGTTGCGTCTTTGATTAAGGAGTTAATTAAAGAAAAGCTGCGTGCAGGCTAGCAGATAACTGAGAAAAGAAAGGGAAGAGGCAGCGAGAGAAAAGGAGCAGATATGGAGCGAAGAAGGGATATTGGCAGTTTATAAGTTGCTGAAGTGCCAGAGCGTCTTTATGATTGACAGAAAAACCAGCTGGCACTACAGAGTTGGATATAAAGGCTGTAAATGCCACCCACATGTGTGAACAGCACAGTTTCTGTCCTCCTGCAAGCTATGGCACGGCCACCGCAAAGCACTAATGATAATAGATGGTACTAGGACAGCTGGAAAAGGAAGTAGAATGATAATTTATACATGTGGAATTAAGAGGCTGATGGATAGTTTGGTGTATGTGTGAATAATGTATCTTCTTTCTGCCTTGATCTGTTTCCTGCCACTCTAACCCTCCTCCTATTTCTGTGGCACCTCCCTCTTTCCTGTTTCTTTCATTTCTTTTTCCATCTCTTTCCATCTTCTCCTCCCCTCCATCAGCCATGATCTTCCTTTTTTTTTTTTACCTCACCCTTCACTAAAACATCTCTTAATTGTATTTAACTGCCAGCACCACTCCTCTCCCTGACCTGTTCTTCACCCCTTCAATTCAGCTTCCTTCTTCACTCCATCGCCCAAATAAGTTAACAAGACATCCAAATAATTTTTGTTTTTCTCAATCATTTGTCTTTCTCCTTTTCTTTCTTTCACCTGCTCTAGCCCGGGTTTTACAAGGGTGTGGCAGGCTCACAGGTGACTCTGTCCAGTCTGGTGAATCAGTCCCGCGCCATGCTCGAGGAGCAGGCACGCCACCTGCTGACAGAGGCAGAGCGACAGACCATGGTCTACTACGTGGAGGAGTATCGGGACGGACACATAGGAGTGGAGCAGCTGGTCATGGCGCTGTTTGAGCTGTTAAACACGCACGCAAAGGTAAACCATGAGGAGGCTCGTGTCGGTGCTCTCCTGTAAAGTCTCTGCGTAGGACTGAAGTTTTTAGTCCTTCTGAGATTTATGCTTGTTTTGTTTTTCCTTCTTCTCTGAGCTCTTAAAAGTGTCCTGAGTTTCTCATAGTCTGCAGAAGTTCACCTTGTAAAAAAAACACAATAAATCAAAGACATTTTATTTCCAATTTCTTAAGTACACTGCTGTATCATGGGCCGACAGAAAAGCCTTCCCAGATGGCTTTAATGTATTTAGAGATACTATACAACGTATTTATTTTGCAACAAGTACAACAAGAAATAATTTAATGTAATCAGAGTGGGTTTGATAATGGTTTAGCTATTTTGTTCACAAATCAAATCAGACATTTTGATTTAAATTCTATTTTAAAAGCTAAAGTTTTTAAGTTACTATAAAATAAAGCTTATGCATGGATAAAGGAACTCAGTGTTAATGCACTTACAGTTTTCTCAGTATAATTTGTAAGTTGGGTGGCGCGGCGGTTTGCACTGTTGCCTCACAGCTAGAAGGTCTGGGTTTGAACACACCTTGGCCGGGGCCTTTCTGCGTGGAGCTTGCGTGTTCTTCCTGTGGTTTCGTGAGTTTTTTCCGGGTACTCCGGTTTCCTCCCACAGTCCAAAGACATGCAGTTACTGGGGTTAGGTTAATTGGTGATTCTAAATTGCCCGTAGGTGTGAATGTGAGTGAGAATGGTTGTCTGTCTCCCTGTGTTAGCCCTGCAACAGGCTGGCAGCCTGTACAGGGTGTACCCTGCCCTTTGCCCTATGACAGCTGGGATAGGCTCCAGCCCCCCTGCGGCCCTGAGCAGGACAAGCAGAAGAGAATGGATGGATGGATGGATGATTTATAACTTGTAACCAAAAGGTTAGACCACAAATAGACAAAAATTACAATTCAGAATACTTTCAAAAATCATGAAGTCCGAATTCCTAACCCACTAAGTACTTTTCATTTAACTGGGGAATGTACCCAGGACGTGGCTGTGTACTGTTTCAGCTTCATCATGGTTACTGCAGCTGATCTGATGCCACTGTAGCCAGTCTGCGTTGTCCACTGACTACATATATGGAGTGAGTCATTCACAGCTCTTTTGTCCACTCAGCTATCCTTAGGCACTGGATCTATTTTTATCAGAGCAGCTCATCCCTTCCTTAAGCGTGCCTGTCATTATTAGCAGTTAACCTAAAACTCAGTGGTGCATTTTATTTCTTTCTAACGTCATTGACACAAAGCAAAACTAGTATCTTCTATTTGTGGTTAGTGAGAAAGAAGCAGAAGATCAAAGGATGGAATGAGGGACGGAAACCACCTGTGTGATCATGTCTGGCCTCTCTCCGTGCTCTCTGAAATGCCTTACTGCAGCTTGACAAAGTCATATTCGCAACACAGTTGTTCTCATTTACATATTTTTCAGTTCATGTCATCAAACAGTAAAATGGGGACGCAATTTGCTCATAAATACTCTGTTGACCAGCAGTCATTATCAATCTGCTCGGCTGCAAATTAAATTATTTTATATTCATTGCATCACCGGGAAAAAAAAAGCAAACGCAATTACAGTTTAACGACAGGAGCGTTGCTGCTGGATCAGCTACGGTAGCAAGAAAATATGATCTGCAGTTATATGGTCGCATCTGTACACTTATGATGAATCACAGTCTGATTGTATTATGGTTGTACACATCAAAAAAAATATATATTACTTAAACTGTCCAGTCACGGTTCCAGATTTTCACTACACAATTATAGAAACCAAAGAATCCGCATTAACATCATTGTCGCAACATCTATGGAGTAAAATATGAGGAGAACTCTTTGGGTTTGTTTATTGTGTGTTTTGTCCCTTTTTTGGATAACTGTGTAACCACAACTGTACAAAAAGAGCAATTATGGTATGGTACTTATATTCATTATCATGGATAATCTTAAATTAAATAATTTCAAAGAGTTTAGATATTCATAAATCCATAGTGCTGTAACTACTCTTTCTATAAATGGGCGCCCAACTAAGAAAAGAAATACGGTGCTGGAAATGAGCATAATAAGTCTCCTTTAAGTAAGAGCACAAAATCATCTGTAACTGGATAAAACGAGAAACTGCAAACTGCAGCTGTGGTCAGACGTTTACGTACACTCATCACGGGCGTGTATGTCTCGATGATTTTGGGCTTTTAATTTCTTTCTTCTTGCAGGGTACGATGGGAGCATACGTCTTTATTGAGTTTAAAACAACAAGAATTGTGTGAATTGAATTTATTTGAACCTGCAGGGGAGTCTGATTTTCAGTCTACAGCAAAGAGATTGGCCTCAGTACTTTTGGAGGGGAGTGTATGTATCCTACCACAAGACTGCTCTGTTAAATCATGCCTTCATCTCCTCTCTTGTTTCCCCCGTCTGTACTTTCCTCCTCTCAGTTCTCCCTGCTGTCTGAAGTGCGAGGCCTGGTCACGCCGCAGGACCTGGAACGTTTCGACGGGCTGGTGCTTCGACGGGAAATTCAGGCCCTAAAAGCTCGGCAGGGGGCAGCTGGTGCCTCAGCCCTGCAGCCGGACTCCCTATCCATGGTGTCATATCCAGACACTCTGACATCATCTTCAGCCAGCTTCATGACCAATACCACCCTCAGCTCTGCACGGGTAGGTGGTGCTCGTTAATGGAATGATTATGTAATTCTACTTCAATTAGTGTACATGCTTAATTAAGATTTGCAGTAGAAACTGTGTTATAATCAGTTTAGATTTAAATTTTAAATTTTGGACCTGCTGCTTATATTATTCATTTCTCGTGTGTTTGGGGGAAAGCAACAGTCTGCTCTGCTGTAAATAATATGATGGATGGATCGGAGTGTTTCCTTTTTTATTTTTCTGGTCCGCCTTGCTGTCTGACTGTTTGGATTGCAATTTCTTCCTTTCCTGTTTGGCTGTCTGCTCACTCCTCTATCTCTCTTGGCTTAGTGTGAGAGCCAGAGATGGTAGTGTGATATATCTCCATGGATTATAACAGATTCTTCTGCAGAACAGATACTGTTGTGGTGTGCACTTTGTTGCCTGAACAATGATATGTTTCGCTGCCTACCTTCTGAGATTAAAAAGTCTTTTGGCTGATATTTAATAGGCTGAGTTTTTCTTCCACCTTGATAACCCCTTCACTTCCATCTCACCCCTGAAAACCTCCCCTCCTTCTCTCCCTCTGTAGGAGAGGCTGCTGTGGCTGATAGATATTATGGAGGTAGGAATTACTGCTGAAAATGATGAATGCTTTCCATCACAGACCCACACATACAGAATACACACTCAGGTTACGCTCCTCCGTAGGCAGAAGCACATACATACATTCAAACTCCCACCTTGGTTTGTGGTACTGTTTTTAATTTGTGTGCAGTGCTTTTCTTTCTTTTTGCTGCTGTTGTTCTTTACCCTGATTTGACCAGAAATGTCCTAAGAATGCAAGCTGTGACTACTCGAACTCTGGCTATTATATTGTGACTTTGTGGAATGTCATTTTTTGCAGGATAGTGATTTAACTGCAAAATGACATGCGCTCAAAAACGTTGCTTTTAAATAGGAATGCAAGCAGAATATAACCAACCTGTCTGATTGCAGTCAGTCCAAGTCACACTGCAACTGTTTGGAGACCGGTTGCCTCCCACCGGGCAATCCGTGCGATCACCTTGCGATGAAAAGTAGTTGCTCGTTGGCAGCCACTCATTGGCTAACGGCTTGCCAATCACAAACTGACGTCACTTTTCAAACCCAGAACCTCCATCCATCTTTTGTACTGTTGATATGATTCTACCCACTTTTCCAAGTATGGTCAGTTCTGGTTTCAGAAAGTCAGGATGGAAATGGCCGCACAGCTAATCCACAGCTGCCTGCGTCTGCATACTTGTCACTGAAAGCGAACATGCCCATGATAATGCTTGACTTTAACATAATTCAAACAGTTGAGTTATCTAAAAATTCACACTCAAAACAGTTGTCATAAAGGGGAATGTTAGCTACAAAATTCCAAACAACTTTTTGTACCAAGCTGTAAACATATTTGTTATAAAAGTTAAACATGAGAGTTTTTAGTTTCTTTTAATTGCCACTTGAGTGATTTCCTGTGATTACTGTCATGTCCTCATTGGCTCATTTTTAACCCACTGGATTTCCTGCTTCGTGCTCAGCTTCTGTCTCCATAAGAATCCCGTAACTAAGACAAAAATTCTAACACCAGGTCTGTTTCCGCTGAAGGAGTTTTATTAAGAATTTTCAGCAAATAATGCATCCCCTCGTTTTTCTCTTCAGTATTATTACCAAACGGCAACAATGACAATGGTCATTACATTGGATTTATTTTATGACACTAACCTAATGAGCCTACTATTTTCTATAGCGCACTGCAGCCACTCCACAGGGAAAAGTGCTGTTCCTGCCAAGCAGTTAAAGGCTGCTTCACCGGGGCAAAGAATAAAACATTGGCTTTAGCCATTCTGAGACACATCCTGCAGTGAAACATTCCAGATTCTGTTTTTACCCTTGTATCTGATCAAAATGTATTTTTAATAAGGCACGATGGACTTGTCTGCATGTTTTTAATCACAGCTCTGGTTTGCCGGGAAGCTTTTCGTGCGGCTCAGTTTACAGTCGTCTTGCGCTGCAGGTGCCAGCTACTCAAACACAAACATGTAAGCATGTAGCGAGCGTGTCAGCTTCCCAGTGTTTGGCTGGATAAAGATAAGTGGTTGCACACACGAACGCACAAACCTGCACACACATACACACGGTTTCTAAGCTGACAGTGGAGATAAGCTGCCGACTCTCTGCAGATTTATTCACCAAACAGTCCTTCTCATTCAGATGCCCAGGATGGGTTTTGCCTGCCTTTCTACTTTCCCCTCTGAGAAGCGACATTTACATGTGTGACAGGGACTGTGTGTGTGTGTGTGTGTGTGTGTGTGTGTGTGTGTGTGTGTGTGTGTGTGTGTGTGTGTGTGTGTGTGTG
>JAVDPK010001041.1:532978-546047 GCA_034780415.1 Cichlasoma orientale | reverse complement strand
TGTGTGTGTGTGTGTGTGTGTGTGTGTGTGTGTGTGTGTGTGTGTGTGTGTGTGTGTGTGTGTGTGTGTGTGCACGTTAAAGGGTGAAGGCAAAAGACAGAAGCCACAAATTACATAGCACCTTTTAATCTAAAAGGTAGAGTTTATAGGCTCATTTCAAATGTGTTAATGTTCAGTTTTAATGTTGAGGCTAAACAGAGTTGCAGTTACATTTTCTGCAAAGACTTTTCATTTATAGCATTTCTGTTACATCTAAAAATATTTGAAATACAGAGCTATGCAGAGTGACAGCAAAAGTTTGAAAGCTTTGCTTGAAATTGCAGGCTAGTCACCTCTAAAGAAAGGCATTACTGTGGCTGCGTATGCATATATGCACATATATGCATCTGGCATGGTAGTTTCCAAGCAAGCAAATCCAACTAATTCATGACTATCTACAGCACTAATCATTTTCTAAACACAGACAATCAGAGAGTTACAATTTTAAGATCAGAGCTATGACCAGCTAAAGACTCCAGTCTGCTCTCCAGTCAGAGCTGTCTCTCAGCCTCCCAGTCAACAGAGGTGGTGATTGAAATGAAAAAGGGTGGCTGATTGCAAAGGAAGGGATAAAAGGACTGGAAATCAGCACATTCAAAATCAAACAGCACAGTGGAAGAAAGGACAGCAAGTGTGAGTGAAGAACCCCAAAAAAGTGAGAGCAGTTTTAATAAGGAGAAGAATGAGGAGGTGGGTTTGTACAGATGACAAATTGGAAGTTTGGTGGGTAGATGCAGTATTTGGGTATTTGGTGGCTGTGTAGGTGTTTAAAAGGTCATTGTTAGGAGGGTTGCAAAACTATGCTAGGGCATTTGTAGCAGTAGCAGCAGTGCTACAAGCAGTCTCCCATTCAAATCCAGCGGGAAGGGATACAATATTCTCTACCCTTTAATCTTCTTTTCCTCCCTTTTCTTCTATCTGCCTTTTTTTTTGTTTGTTTGTTTTCCTCAAAGAAGAACAAATCTTTATTAGTTTTATTTCAGATTTGTTTCTTTGGTCATTGTACATTCCTCAATAAATGTTTCGTGTTACTTCATTCGGACAGAGGCAAAAAAGACACCAGGTCCTTAGTGAGTAGAAAGATCTTGGAGAAACTCAAAGACCATTGTGGTATCATCAGATACCACTTGTTTTGCTTGAGTGGATTTTTCTCCGTCCGTCATGCATCATCAGGCGTTGTGTTGGTCCATCCCAGGTTCTTGAACTTCGGCTTATCAGGAGAGCGCTCGCATTAAAGAGATAAACAGTACAAGCCCTATTTTTTTTTTATTCATTTTTGTTTACCACAAGTATTAAACTAAGCTTTTGAAAGAAATGAGCAAGTGGTGTCTTATCACTTTTCAAGCAGCCTGCGCTGCAGCTGTTTGTACTTTCATTCAGCTGCCGCTCTCTGATATGCGAGCCAGGAAGCCCCCCTTCAGCCCAGGATGGTCCGCGATATGGACGATTTCATAAGCACAGAGAGCAGGAAAGTTAAACTTAAAAGATGAAGCCACTCAAAAGGTTTGACCCCAAAACCATTTCTTCTTAACCTCACTGACACTTCGCCGAGAGAGTAATAAACATGAAAACGTACCACACTGCAAGGGCTAATAAAAAAAAGGAAGTAGCTGCTTTTTTATGGAACGGGAGGCCCAGTGGAGCCACAGGAAGCAGCGTTAGGACTCATGTCACAAGAGCAGCTAAAATAATTTAAACTAATCATGCAACTCAAAGTTATTCCTGCGACTCCAATTAGCGCTCCACAATTTCAGGACTGTGCTTCACTGATGTTATTACCTTCAAGACAACACCACAAGCTATGTAATACAGCTGTTACATCCCTGAACAATAACGCTATACAGCTTCAGTTATTTACAGACATTAATAACACGGCAGCCTTAAGGTCACTTGTAACACAAGAGAAAGGAGACTTTCCACATGCTCAGCTTTCTAGGTGGAAAAGAAAGCTGTGAAAAGTTTGCTCTGTCACCCGGGGAATGCTAACTCAATGTTATTACACCCTTGAGCAAGGCACACAACCTCAGTAATTCTCACAGTCAGGCCCAAGTATCAGAATGATAAACTTGCTTTGGAGAAAAAAAAAATTTGTTTTTGCTTTCCACTTGGCATCCACCCCACCCCGGGGACAAATGATGGCATCACATCAAAGCAGGTATGCTGTACAATCCGCACACTCTGCAGTACTGAAAGTAAACACTGTGGAGTCATGATACAGCAAGCCACTGGCTTCTGTATTTCGTAACTCTCTGGGCACCAGGGCTGTCATCTTAGGTCACTTCAATCACAGATACAGAGGACGAAGTGGCAACAAAAACACTGCTGTTGGCTGGCCTTTCCACTTGTTATCAGTCCCCATCACCGCTCATTGAAGTGACAGCTCTTTATCACCACCATCTCCACATTATGATAACTGAGTGCTCCGCTAACTCTGAGTAATTGTTGTAGCCGAAATAACAAACGTGATGATGCGGTCCTGGTCTGGGAAGCAATATCGGTGTTTTTAGCCCTCATAGTCAGATGTAATGAGGTTACCTACCAGAGTCAAAGGAAGGAAAATGTAAAAATCATTGCTCCATACTGCAAAAACTACTCAGAAATGTTTTGAGGAATATGACCTGACCCCTGATCCCAATCTGATCAAACATCTGCAGCATGTCCCCAAACAAGCCTCATCAATGATGGCCCCAAATGATGTGTCCATGCACCAGTGGGTTGAGGTATGTTAGCCAGCACAAGGTGAAGCTATACAATATTAGGCAGGTGGCTTTAATGTTATGGCTACTGGGTATGTAAAAAAGAAGGGCCAAAAACAAATCAAAAAATAATAATAATGAGGAAATACAACGAAGCAAAGCTATTTAGTATAGTGGATAAATATTTTCATAACAATATTATTAATTAATTATGACAATTAATATAGTTTTATTAGTGCAGTATTTAGATTTTTAAAAATGGTAATGGAACATTACTGCAGTATTAATCTCGTTGTACATTCTGTATTGTACATTCTGTATAATGACAATAAAGGCATTCTATTCTATTCTATTCTACATTGGTTATTCTACTACTATAATGATGCATTCCAAACATGCCCACTGTTAGTGCCGAGCTATTACTTGTTATTACTTTGGTCTTTCTGCGTTCTTTTGATGTTATTACATGTTATTACACTATTGCACTATTTTAAGTGATGTGGAGTGGAGAGCTGATTCTGAAATATGGCGCATCCTGTGGAATTGGTGCCGTAAAAGCACAGAGAACCACATAAAAGAATAATCTTCGAAATAAGACATGCTTTCAAACTAAACTGAAAGAAGGACAATCCATGCACACAACAGAAGATCATAACAAAGACCATGAGATTATCACCTTATAAATTTGTTGTTGCTGGGTCTTACTAAATATTAGCTGTTTACACTTGAATAACTTTGTTAGTCAGTAAGTCAGGAACAGACATCCAGCTCCTCAGGGGGCCGTGGTGCAGTCATATCCTCTGCCCCCATAGTTGCACAACTTCTAATAGACAACAAAATTTTGTTATGTACCTTGTGCATGCAGAGTCTGTGTTGGAGTCAACACTTTTCTGATCACAGATGAAATGAAATAAACTAACAAGCCTGCATACATTACCTACCAAGTCTTCACTGTGCAAACAGGAGGAGAGTATATATATATACACACTTCTGATCAGTTACACTCATCATGGGCATTAACATCGTGGTAATTTTGAGCTTTTAATGATTTCTTTGAACTCTTATTCTTCCAGGGTGAAATGATTGTACAGCATGCATCTTTAATGACTTTAAAAAAAACAAGAATTGATGGACCCATTTGAATTTTTTTTTGTATTTTCTTTAATCCACGCAGGGTCAAAAGTATGCATACAGGCTCAAATACACCCCTGCTAATAATTGGTTACATGTCTCTTAGCAAGCTTCACCTCAACCAGATGATTTTGGTAAACATCAACAAGCTTCTGGCATAATTCTGACTGGATGACTCTTTTTGGCAGAACTGGTAGAGTTCATTTAAATTGGTTGATTAAGTGTTGTCCACAAATTTTCAGTAGGGCTGAGGTTTGATATTCGCTAATTCCGGTTTGACCAGTTCCAACTATTCACTAGATGCACTTCTTGTTTTTGTTTTTTTTTGTTTTTTAGATGTTAACATTAGCATAAATAACACTTTCAAATTGCAAGGCCTATACAAGACTGCCAATTCTCCATTCG
This sequence comes from Cichlasoma orientale, assembly GCA_034780415.1. Lineage (NCBI taxonomy): Eukaryota > Metazoa > Chordata > Actinopteri > Cichliformes > Cichlidae > Cichlasoma > Cichlasoma orientale. The sequence continues at coordinate 541,776 of JAVDPK010001041.1, read as the reverse complement.
CTGGCAAATGTCATTCACAAAATTATTATCCAGGAGGAAAAAAGAATATTCACAGCCCAGTTTCAAGTCCAGAAAATTAGCAGACAAAAATGTAACAAATTGATTCTCGAATTTCATTTTACTTTTATTACCTTAGAGGAATTTCTGTTCTCTTTGACTCTTTTACGAACACATCTATTAGTACAAGTGGTTCCCACAAGAGGCCCATTTATTGTGTCTTTAATCATGGCCCGTGTTAAATAAGATCTCCTAAAATTCACCTCTCTTTCTCTCTTTCTCTCAGAGGGGTGGTTCAGCTCATAACTGTGGCCAGCTGAAGGTGGGACAGATTATACTGGAGGTAAACGGGGTTTCCCTGAGGGGCCGCGAGCACAGGGACGCAGCGCGCCTCATCGCCGAGGCCTTCAAGACCAAAGACAGAGACTGCGTGGACTTCTTGGTGACTGAGTTCAATGTGGCTCTATAGCTGAGAGGAAGAGGAGAGAGCGCGACGATGAAGGTAGCACCAAGAGAAGAGGAGTTCCAGGTGGTGATGAGGGGGAGGTATTCAAGCATCTATTCACTTAAATGGCACAACTCTTGGATAAACCTACAGTAAACAAACCACCAACTGATCTGAGCCCTTCTTCTTTCTCGGAAACCCACTCTTGAGCCCGAACTGATGACTCTCAAACTTACAAGGCATTAATTTCACCCTGGACTTTGTCCAGGATTCTCCTCAACTTGTTACCTCCCCACTGTGAGACATTATGCACTACAGTGGAAAACCTGTACCTTTTGTGTTAAAATGTGTGGATTTCTGGAACTCCTCACAACACTCCTATGTCTAATGCTAACTTTATTTTACTTACTTTCTGCTTTTAAATGAGAGACAAGTGCACATCCAAAATAAACTGATGCTTGGCAAGTTTGTATTTGTATATGTACAAATGGACAAATGTAGATACAGATGCATATATACTGTACACATAAAAATACTCCTATAAGAATTAAAAAACCTGTAACCTCTGTTGCATCATCCATGTATAGTAATATATTTGAAATATGGTGATGATTTCAGGCCAATATAAAAGTCCACAGATTTTACCAGAATGCCAGCGACCTATCATCAAAAATGCCATCTTTCACAAAGAGGAAATGGAAAGAAATCCTGTCAGACTGACAAAAATAGAAATAAAATTCTGATATTTGTTTACTCAGACATAAAAAAAAAAGAGTGCACATGTGATTGAGGGAAATTCTTCTGAGAGTACCAGATAAATGTGCATCATTTCCTGCTTCCTTTGCACTTACACATGTATATCCCTGTGTTTAAAGCTATACCTTCACATTAGGCCAGCCAAATTTGAAAATACTATCCAACCACAGTAAAATATGATTCAGAGACAGGATTTTGCATCATATTCAAAAACATTTGTGGAGGACCTTCACTGTGTTTCATTATATCCAGGATCAGAATTTAATTGGCGTATTTTTCTTTCCTTAACTACCGTATTATAGTGACTTGAGTGGAGCTCATAAATGCTACCTGTTTACTGGGTGAACGGTAGTGTTTACCGCTCAGGGGCCGATAAAAATCACAAACGGCTGCTGCATGAGCCAAAGCAACATTGCCATCCTATCAGCCAATAATTGGACATTTTTCCATCGTGCAACGAGCAATCGGATGTGACTCTAAACACATCATAATTCGATTTCTACATAACGGCGGAGCGCCATAAAAGGAGTTGGTGACACCGCTGTAGGAGTGAGCCACTGGGAGCCGGTGGCTGCTGCTTAATGTTTGATTACTCCCAACATTCAAAACTGATCTGATCCTAATTGCTTTTAAATGCACTTTTTTTTATATATAGACCAATGACTGTGACAGTTATATTGTTTATCTTTGACTCCTTCACAATAAAAGCAGCTCTTTTCACTTATTTTTTTAAGCATCTGAAAGAGAAAATGTTCACTTTGCCATAGGAGTCATTTACAGCTCTGATATTAGTGCAAGACGATCATTATCCTTCTTGCATAATTTGAGTCCTGCAAATGAATGGCCATTCTCCAAACAATCAAAGTCACTTTACAGATTAACATAGGCTGTAAAATGCAAATACATAGTTTAGATTTTCATACAAACGTTAAAGAGTTCAGCTTTAATGACTATAGCCTTACTACCCTCAGTTTCATACATCAGGCCTTACTTCCCACCTCTCTTTATAGGAACATATAAACAAAGGTGGGAAGTAACGAAGTACAAATACTTCATTAATGTACAAGTATCGCACACATTTTACTCCCTAATTTTGAATACAAATATCTACTTTCTACTCCTTGCATTTTCAGAACAGGCTCGTTGCTTTAGCTTTAAGACATGTGAGGGGAGCGGTTATTCCCCATCACTGCACTTTTTCAAACTGGCTTGAAACTAAATGGAGGGAACAATAAAGACAATCCTATTGGTGTATCCACACAAAGAAATGAAAGAGACAAAAAAACAAACCAAAGCATAATTTATGCATCATTTCTAGAACTATGTTCAGGGGTTAAAGTGGGCTGGAACAATCCAGAGTGACGTTTTTGGTCCATAAGTTGAGGATCACAGCACTTCAGTATCTAGCTAGGCCTATGCAACCGGAGCACAAAGGGAGGAACTTTTTTTTTAAGTGGCAGGCAATTTCAAATGCATTTCTAACAGCTCAACAAATATCAGCAAACACACAAACTGTTTCCGTGCAGTTTGTTGCACAGTGCGTCTGATAGTTTAAGGTCCAGCTGCTGTATTTCACATTGACACAGGAAGGGCATGAGGCATAAAAAAATCAGCCAACTCAAGCATGCGGAGCTACCCACTGTGGCAACCCTTGCTGCAAATTCAAGTGTATGAACTTATTGTTATTCCGAGGTTGCGTGAAAATACCAGGCAGTTTAGTGCACGCCACACTGGTTTACAGTGATGCGCTGTGTTCGACTGGTGCAGAGCGGGCTTCTCAGTAAGTGAGGTTATGTCGGGGGAGCAGAGATCAAATTCAATTTAAGCTGAATTCCTCCTTTGTACTAGCTTCATGCTAATATAAAGGCGTGTAGGAGTGGGAAATCAGACATGATGGCTTATATATTTGCTTACATCCTGTTGAATTCAGTCGGCTGAATGTGCAAAGAGCAGCAGCACAGCTCAGCTGATCGCAGCCTGTGCACCAAATCTACCGCACCGCACAACAGAAGTGATTGTGACTTATCTCAAAGTTATTCTTTCCCCCACGCTGCACCGCAGCAATCAGTGTTAGGGTTCCCACACCTACTGAATCCCACTTTAACCCCTGACTATACTCATTTTTCTGCTCATCTACAACGCAGGCAACAGCAAATTGATATATTTTTTTTTATTCCCATTGTTTTTCTCTGCTTGTGTTCCACCTAACAGATTGTCATGCTGAATACGTTCATTAGCATTAGAATTTAAGTTGAAATAAAGTTTGCATTCCTTTGTATTATTGTTTTACTAACCAGCTTCAGCTTTTTCACTTTTACTTGAGTAAAGAAGTTTAATCAGTACTTCAACTTTTGCCAGAGTATCTTTTAACACAAGTATCTGCACTTGACAAATGTGTGTTCCTTTGCCAATCCTGCCTATAAATAGACTCTGGAGCTCCCTTTTTGTGTCCTAAAACTCTGGATCAGAGAGAGATTTTTCAGATTTGGCCGGCTTAATGTGGAGGTATTCTCAAAGGGGATAAAATCCCCCTCAGACTCCTCAGTTTTTCATTTGCTTTTCCCCCCACTGAATAACAATTGATGATTTTATTTTATAATTTCATAGTCATAATTATTTTCACCCTGGGGGGGCCTTGCTGAAGCCATGGTCGGTGCAGTAATTATTCCCAAGGAGGGAGTAATGAGACATTTAGAGGACAACACTGCCAAAGATTTCTGAAACGCTCCTTCGCACTTCTGGTTGCGTTCACGCTCACATTTTATCCATTTATGGAAAAGCAATTAGGAGATAAGCAATGACATAGAGCGAGAGATGGAGGGAGCGAGAATGACAATGAGAGAGTAACTGAAGTAACAAATGAGATGCACTTGTTGTTGTGGAGATGCTCTGTTTCCTCTCAAGAAGAAGAGTGCAAGCGTGGGGAGGATGTATAGCAAACATCCTGCATGTGTCACTCTAGAGACTCACATTAGGCTGCAGGTAGAAACTTGGAGTGATTACAGTAATTAATCCAAGTGCTCTGTGTGTGAATGCGTGATCATTAAGTGTTTTACGCGAGCGGTGTGTGTCTGCCCGCGGATACCAGATGAAATTATGAAAAAAGAATATTCTCAAAACAAAGAGACAGTAAATAAAGACAAATGCGAATGTCATCAAGGGAGCTGTTGTACGAGACACGAACATGGAAGCCGGAGTCTGGTATGGTAGTCTGGGCTTTTTGAAGAATGCCAGCAGTGCAGCTGTGTGAGAAACTGCTGTCAAAGACGCCTGAATCGTTCTGGAGACAAACTGAGAGCAGAAAGCGCCGCATTCATGCTTTGATTTTACAACGTATCCCTGCTGCTGCGTGATGCGAAAATGTCAACTTTTAATGAATAAACAAACAAATATTAGGGATGCAGTGGTAGTTTTTTCTTTTTCTTTTTTTTATATGTTATGTGTTTGTACCTGTATTGCCCAATTAAGACCCCAATATATATTTTTGAAAAAAATAAATAGGCTAAAACCTGATTAAATTTTTTAATCTCTTGGTCTGTCAAAAGATCCTGTTTTATTTTGACGATAAACATTAACCGACGTTTATTTTATCCTTTATTTATTTGTGCAAAGTCTTATCGAGATTAGAAATTTCTTTTTTAGGAAGATTTCTGAAGAAAATCCACTAGATACGAAGCCATTTCTCCGCAGAAGTCCTCAAGACGCCTCAGTTCTCATATTTTGTCTGATGAGAATTATTTAGAGTAAAGTTTCAATCCATCTAAATGCCAGTTTACTCTCCTTTTAGCTCTGGTTTCATCTACATCAAGTTCTCTATCTGGAAGCCGCTGCAGTTTACTGCTGTATTTTTTATTTTGTTTTTGTTTATACCACCTCATCAGTAGTATTCCTGCAGTAAAAACAGATCTAAATGAGAGCCATTATACCCAGATGTACAATTATTATTACTGCACTGCATTTGTATGAAAGGTTAGAACTTAGTCTGGTGAGCAATAAAAAGAGAGAGAGAGAGAGACAAGAAAATAACACTTCAGATAAAGCAGGAGAGGAACTGGAGGGAAGCAGAAATAACTAGAGTTTTCTGCTAAGTTCTGAGATCAGTCAGGGGCAAAAATGAACACAAGTAGACCTGGCTACTGCATATACATGGACGGTGCGTCCACTGCTGCAGCTACTCCTCCAGCGAATTCAGGGCCTGGGAAATGTGGAACGAATAAACCAAACTGTTCGGTGTCAACTGGCTTCTCAGTAAGTGTGGTTTTAAAATCAAATAAATGAGCTAATAAAAAACAAAAAATAGGGAATAGAGCTGCAGATTTACTAGTAATTCTCAGTAGGCTCCTTTCCAGTCCAGTCTCCATGAAAATTATGCTTCTGTAACATTTAAATTTATACCCATTTATGCTTAGGTGTACCTTGGGATAGCTGGTATAAGATTTAGGCTGAGGTGGATGCAGTTATGTGAAAAAGAAACTTTTCACAGGCCTCTATGAACTTATCCTTCCATAGGAATTAAGAGAGTAAGCAGCAGCCAGGCGCTGCTAATCAAATACACTTGATTAATCGATTATCAGCAAGTGTGAGCGCATCTATAAAAGCAGAGGTTTTGGCAGTTTGCGGGTCTGGAGCGTTCAGGTGTGCTTTAACTTAATGCTGAGGAGGAAAGACGTCAGCAGCGATCTTGGAGACGCAATTGCTGCTGCCCATCAATCTGAGAAGGGTGATAAGACCACTTCCAAGCACTTTGAAGTTTATCGTTCTACAGAAAGGAAGATTATTCACAAATGGAAAAAAAATTCAAGACAATTGCCAATCTTCCCAGGAGTGGATGTCCCAGCAAATTTACCCCAAGGTCAAGCTATGCGTTGCTCAGAGATACACAAAAAAAATAAAAATAAAAATAGCTCCATCTCAGACTCTGCAGGCCTCAGTTGGTATGTTAAAGTTCATTGCAGGACAATTAGAAAAAGACTGAATAAGTACAATATGGCTTGGAAGGGTTGACAAGAAAAAGCCTATTAGACTTGCGAAGTTGCATCTGAACAAACTGCAAGAGTTCTGGCACAATTTCCTTTAGACAGATGAGACCAAAGTGGAGATATTTGGCCATAATCCACAGTGACATGTTTGCCAAAAAACCAACACAGCATATCAGCACGAACACCCCACACCAACCACCAGGCACAGCGGTGGTGATTTGGGCTTGGTTTGCAGCCACAGGACCGGGGCATCTTTCAGTCATCGTCTTGACCGTGAACACCTGTGTACCAAAGTATTCTAGAGTCAAAGGTGAGGTCGTCTGTCCAACAGCTAAAGCTCGGCTGAACGTGGGTCATTCAGCAGGACAATGATCTACAGCAGTTCTCTTCAAGTTATTTCTGATAAAGGTGGTTCTGCAAGCTACTGAATCACACTTAGTTTTTCACAGGACTGCATAGAGTCCTATGAAAACATTCTTTTCCTTTGGAACAAAGAACTGGACTTGTATAGGAGACAGCATTTAAGTTCAGTCTGTGGTGTTCTATGGAACAAAATAATTTAAATAAGTTAAGTTTTAAGAGATACATTTGATAAATGAAAACAAAGACATTTAAGTAGTTGTGGGCAGCGTGTTCACTGAAGCACTTAGAGTGGATATTGTTCCAAAGAATCTGAAAAATTTGTGCAATTATTAATTTTTTTTTCAGTATCTGCTCAATTCCAGCTCACCTCATTCTGCTTTCTCATTACATTGATAGAAAACATAATGCAGCCACAATTACATTTCCTTAAAAATATAAAGCCGCTATTGCAATTTTCTTTTATAGACATATTTTCTGTGGGACATGGTTGTCTGTACCCAGTCATTCGAGTCAGTGTTAAAATAAAATAATCAAATTTTGGCTTCAAACCGGTGTGCGTCTGCCAAAATATACTTTAAGTGCATCTCTACCGAAAATCCAAACTTGGCTAGCAGAAAACCATTCGTCTGTTCATGTGAAAATATGTCAAACTGGGCGACTTGGGGTTGATTTTTCTACAATTCAGTACTGACATAACATCTTTAACATTTCAACTTTTTAACTATGACTCTTCAAGCATCCTTTTGCAAATGCTTGATGAAAGCACTGAGTTCTGTATTAAGTTCTGGCATCAGAGGGAAATGTGGAAAAGCTCTCTAAGATTGCTCAGTCTTTTGAGTGGGTTAATTAATCCACGGAGTTCATCTGAGTACATCCTAACTGGATTTGGATAAAAAAGCTACCTATAAACATTTTAAAAATAAAGAGATAAAAATGTACTGTAGACAATGCCATGAAATGCAAACCATTTGTCCCTTTTTTTTTTTTTGTCATCATGCACAAAAAACAAAAGAGGGAAAAGCAAACCTGCGCCCTCTCAAGATGTCTGATCCTGTAAGTCGCAAAATTATATTTGAGTGGTTTTCTTTTGGACAGCGTTGACCCTGGGAATTAAATTCTCAAAAGAAGCCACTTCCTTCATGGGTTTAATTTCTATGATCTCGTCTATGTGGGAACTTCAAGTTCCTTAAAATATACCTTGTATGAATCAAACCTGCCACTGCCAGCTCCTACCCAGCTCAGCTGTATTAAGCCCTGTCAGGATTTATTTGACCCCTAGTTGAGACACCATTCAGGGTCTTTTACAAGTTTTCAAATTATCTTGGCAATCTTGCCATTGTCCATTGGGAGTATTGATTCCCTGTGTTTCTAATAACGCTTCTATATGAATAGACGAGGCCGCATTTGCACCTTTACCCACCCAGAAATAGCCGGTCCTCCATATTCTCGAGGCAAACTGTTTTCTAAGATTGGTTCTTCTCTGTTTTTGCATTTAATTGAAAACCTTTAACTAGCATTAAGGTATGTGTTAGCAGAAAGTCAGTCTTCCTAGGAGTTGACGACCCAGCAAACCTTGGGTCATCTTCAAGGCGCTGCCTACTCCTCTTGAATTCAGCTGCCCACTTTTGCACAGTTGATAAAGCTGAAGCATCAGTGTCCTTGGGGGCTAACCCCTTTTTCTGCGGATATTTGATAATGTTGCCAAATTTGAACCATTTTCTCATAATGTCTCTAGTACCACTTTTCCAAGTCCTCAATTCTGTATCCAATGTGGGTTTATCTGGGGAAAAAATGCAGTTGGTATCAGTAAAGGTTCAATTTAAGGCATGCCAAATTGAATTACTGTATGATAACTCCTTCTTAGTCAGCCTATGAACGTTTCAGCCCACCCTCGTACATCTCAGATGCTACAGGCCTCAGTTAGCATGTTAAAGTTCATGGCAGCACAACTGGAAAAACGTTTGAAAGGGTCGAAAGGAAAAAGCCTCTTCTCTCTGAAAAACACATGGCACCATGATTTAGGCCTGCAAAGCTGCATCTGAACAAACCACGAGACTTCTGGAACAATGTCCTTTGGACAGAGAAGACCAAAGTGGGGATGTTTGGACTTAATGCACAGCACCAAGTTTGGCAAAAGCCAACACAGCCTCGGACAAGGATCCTCAAGTCCAGGCCTCGAGAGCCGGTGTCCTGCAGGTTTTAGATGTGTCCCTGATCCAACACACCTAAATCAAATGGCTGAATTACCTCCTCAGTAT
>JAVDPK010001041.1:504013-517842 GCA_034780415.1 Cichlasoma orientale | reverse complement strand
TTTTGGAAAAAGAGTCGCTAGGGAGGTCTGAAAAACCGCTAAATCTAGCGACAAAGTAGCTAAGTTGGCAACACTGGTTCCTGTTGTGGAGTTGCCATAGTGACCGTCATAGCTCCAGGCAAGTTCTTGGGGGACTTGATATGTTACATTTTGAACTAGCAGCCTAATCCAAGCTCGCTTACCTGTATGCTGTGGTGTTTCATGCGAGTTGAGTGATTGAGATGAATAGGTTGGTGTTGCTGATGGCACAGGATTCGAGCAGGGAACAATAAAAACGAATGCTTAATCAGTGGTGTAGACTAACACAAGTTCTTCTCACGTTAGAAATGGGTCTTGATGTACTGCATTGCAAATATACTTAATCCTGATTAACTAAAATATCACAAGTCAGCTTCTTAACTGCACACTTTTACTGGAAATATTAACATATTGTGTCTGTAAAATGTGACAGAAATGAATGAATAGGACCTAAATGCTCTTATTCAAGTGACTGTAAACATTTTGGTTTACTGACCTACATGCTTAAGAAATGACAAAAAGTTCAACCTGGCTTTGAAAAAAAGAGTTAATATTATTTCTGTTTGGTTATTGTTTCTGGCTGAAACAGCAACTGAAGCCAAAACAAAGAACTGAGAGACGCTGCAAGGTGAATGGAAACAAGACCGAACACCACAGCAGGGGCTGTTATATTGGAGGATGATGACGATGAAGAACAAGCAGAAAGAGAGGACTTTGCTAGTCAGATGGATGAGAATGGCATCATTGGACTGGCAGAAGCACTTGAAGATGTGGAATCGGAGGAATATAATTCAGATAGGTGCCCTGGATCCTTTACCCCAGAGGAGGCACATCCTGATGGGTGTAAGACGGATGGACCATCTGAGGAGCGGAGTTCATCCTGTGAGCCTTAATTTATCATTTAACTTTTTTTCTGGGTTTTTTTTTCCCCTGTTCTAATGCATTTACTTCTGAGACCTCTTTGAATTATTTTACCCGGGCTTGCAGAATATTTGCATCATGAGTTGGGCAATAAAATACCTGAAATATCTTTAAAAAAAACATTTTTTTTTCATGTTTTATATTTTCTAAAACTTAAAAATAATGTGCCTAATATAATGTAAGACAAAAAAAAAATCCAACCAAATCCTGAGAAGACAGAAATACTAATTCTGTGAAATTACTTTTTGCTTTTTGTTCTCAAATGCAGATTTTTTTGTCATCAGGTGATTAAAAAGGGTATTTGCTTATTTGTTTCTACTTTACAGACTAATTTGCACTTAAGTGATGTGGTGAACATAGTACAGGTGTGTGGTAATGTTGCAAATAAGGTGTGATCAAAGAGTTAGACCCCCTCCGTCTTTAAAAATTAAAAACCACACCCATGTTAAATTCGGCTAGTCTCCACTAATCTTCTTCGGCAGTGTTGTATTCAGCACTGCACCGTTGAATACACTGCAAAATATGTGTTTTAATTTTGGGCTTCCTCCAGTGTGTCAAGACTGCGACCTTTATGTTTAAAGTTGATCATGCACGACCCCGTGAATCCTGAAAATGACATGAACGCTCCTGGTTACTCTCCTCAGCTGTTTTTAGATAGATAGATAGGCTCGGACAATCTCAACTAAACTGCCCCTTTTCCCCTGAGTTGTAGTAAGAGGCCCAGCTCTCACTGTTGATCCCTAACCTGAAAGTTGGGTCAGTTTGAAACAGAGAAGTTAAAAATAGCAGTGCTGGAGAGGTCTAAAGGTGCCCAAGGTGATGACCTAATGGGGAAATTGAGTTTGGTTTCTCTTTTTTCTTTGTTAAGGGCGTCATGGAACTGATTTTGCATGCGGACACATTAGTGTCATCCATTAAAGCAGTCCTTTGTTGTGCTAGACCTTTGATAAAATAAGTTGCTTACCAGTTTTTTGTACCTTCTTCTCTTTGTAATGGTAGATAAGTTAAAACTATGGTCAGAGGACGAGAAAGAGAGGCAGAGGATGGAGGAGCTGGCAGCAGAGCACCTTCCTGAGAGGGACACACACCTCGACATGATCAAGGAAGAAAAAGCTGGAGAAGAAGAGAGAGGGCAGAGCCACAGTGAAAGATTTGAACACAGCAGCGCATCAGGACAGCTTGGAGCTACGGTGTGGATTGCCAAAGGTCATATTAGTAAAGTAGAGAATAAAAAGATCAGCTCGGGACAGCCTTCTAGTGTTCAGCTGTGTGCTGCAGACCCTGTCGGAGTCTCCTCTCCAGTGTCCCAGTCTGCCGTACCCGTTGCCGCCACAACTTTGCCACATCTTCGGCATTTCACTGCCGAGGAATTAAATACTGCCCCAGGAATCGAAGCCGAAACCCTTCCAGAAATGAGCGTCACAGAAGATTTTCCAGAATCATACAGTAGCCACATAAGCCTCAACTCCAGCCCTCGCTGTTCCGAGATGAAGCTCGGGGCTTCTCCTCCTCCACTAGCAGTGTTTGCTGAACAAGTCATCTCAAAGATTGGTAGATCAAGTAATAATTCTGGAGAAGAACCAGGAAAGACAGATAAGGAGCATAGTCAGCCCATTCCCAAACCAAGAAGAACAAGGAAGCACTCTCCTGAGGCTACATGTTCACAGACTCATTCTCTCAGTGCAGTCAGGTTAGACTCCTCAAAATCCAAACAGGACAAGAGTTGTGACAGGGAGCCAAGGACTTCTAGAACCAGGAGTAATGTTGGAGTGGATGAATCTAGGTAAAACACATTCAGTTAACCATTTCATTTGAGCATCCTTATTGCTCTTTTCTGTTTTCTTACATCTTGATTCTCCTTTTTCAGAAAGGGGCCTCTGAGCTGCCACACGCCAGACTTCTCGAAGGTCAAACCTAAAGTTCATTTCCCCAAAGGAGGTTACAAGCCCCCCAAGAGCACACTCTCGTTAACAAGGGAGTCCCTGTCACCTGAGCCACCTGTAGTGTTTAAATCCCCTGCTGATATAGTGAAATGCGTCCTACTGAACACCCCCGATGGATCTCCTGCCCCGTCAGAGTGCGACAGACAGCCGACCAGTGCCACCAATGCTATCGTGCCTCAGGAGTTCAGATGCTGCCAGGCAGCCCCCACACTGCTCGATCAGTTTCAGGTACTGATAGAGGCTAAATTTGTTGTTAATCCGTCTGATGAACCAACACAAATATCTCTACTTACTATAGCAATAACATGAATTACTTTTCTGATTACTTCACCTAAACTGAGAGGGCAAACATCCATCAGTCCATCCGTTTATTTATGTTCTTCTGCTCGTCTGGGTCAGTCTAAGCAGAGATGCCCAGACCTCCTTTTCCCCAGCCGCCTCCTCCAGCTCTTCTCGGGGGACACTGAGGCGTTCCCAACCCAGCCAACAGACATAGTCTCCTTAGCATATTCTAGGTCTGTCCTGGGATCTCCTCCCAGTTGGACGTCACCAAGGAGCCATCCCAGTCACATGTCCAAACCACCTCAACTGGCATGTTTGAGCAGCCAACAACAAGAAAAGCAAATCAGAACAAAAGTACACAAATATTTTGCGTGGCTGGCCTCATATTTTCAGCTTTTACTTGACAGGCTCACAGGATGAATTAGACCGAACGGGACCTAAATTCTGCTCCAGTCTCTCAGGCCTCTCTTTCATTCTCCATTCATGGTTTATTCCTTTTCTTTTTTCATTTGTCTCGTTTTTTTTCCCCCCTCGTGTCACATTTCCTTTGCACTCTGCTTCTCTTCACCACCTCCTCGTTTATTTCCTCTAGCTGCAGGAAGACCACAACAAACTGCTGACTCAGCACGCCGAGGCAAAGAACACAATTGATCGTCTGCGTCTGAAAGCCAAGGTAGTTAATCTAGAGATCCGGCTGTAATTTGTCACCTTTTTAATGGTGTGGATTGTAGCTCAGGGATTTTCAAAAACAGTACGTATCACTATCATACGGAGTTATTACTGGTCTCACCATTAAGCCACTATAAAATACTAAAGTTAATACAAAACTTCAAAATGATGGACAACTTATTTACTTCAATTTTGGGCACTTTTATTGATTTTTTTTTCTTGTAAACAAAAAGTAATTATGTGGCTTTCATTAAGTAGTGGAACAGCTGTGAATGCACTTTCAAAGTAGAGCTTAAAATCAAAGGTCACATGAACAAAAAGTATTGAAAATTCCAGAAAATCTTTTTTATTTATTTTATTTTTTTCAGTTTTCACAAAAATGAAATCCATTCATTCAGTTTATCTTGTAGGTTTATGTGAGAAACATCAAAGCCACCATGTTCTATTAAAAACCAGACAGCTAAAAGATGCTGCATAGAGAAGTCGGCGCGCCTCTGAAATATGATTACAGCAGCACACAGTCTAATCCAGGATCCTGCAAAATGAACCACAGTCCAGAACATATGTCCATATTCTGTGCTTGAGATCTCATTTCCAGCATCAAGAATCAATACAAATGTATGTGGAGGGATAAAAGCTTGTGTAACGGTGAACGCACAATGATACAAAAAGAGGATCATTAGAATTATGAACTGTTTTTTTTTTTAAATAAGTACATTATCCAAGACAATAAATTTTAAATGAAGGTTTGTATAATATAATTACAGATTTATGTTCTAATATTTATTTAAGTCTGCACTGCATTTCTGCAGGACAGCCCGGGCCCAGACAGTGCAAGCACATCACAGTATGTCACTACAAATGATCAGAAGTCTCAGAAAAGTGGGGTTAGAAATGAATAAAGAAGAGGCAGGAGGAGCGCTGAAGTGTTCTGAAACGGCGGCTTTAAAGTACTGGTGGATCAGCACCAATTAAAATCAGCTTGCTGAGCTCCCTGCCTCTCCTCCATCTCCTTCACTGCAAACTCTGAACCACCATCTGTCCCCTTCTGCCCATTTAACATGGCCCAGGCAGGGTGGGAGGAGCTTCTTTACACTGAAAATTTACCGATATTTGTTGCTCTCTCTTTTTGCTAATTAGAAATGTGTTCCAGTAGATTTATCTTCAGGCCTTTGGGGGGTTTTGTGCCTGAGCCCGCGTTCGGTTTAATAAGAAATCTGATTGGTTCCAGTCTGATTGATGGTTTGAATTTAGTGGTGCCTTTCTGATTCATTTGTGTTGCCTCTTAATTGCGTATTAAAGTATCTCTCTGGGTGCAATACAGCTGTTTACGTTCCCAGTGTGTGTACATGTGCGTAAAAGGACCTATGAGGTCATTAAGACTGAACGGCCTGAGAGCCGAATCTATTCATTCACGCTCATTTTCACATTTTGGTGGAATGATCACTGAATGTATTTAACCTCACTTTTCAAATTCAGTTACTCTCCTCTCCCTTTAAATGACCTAAATACACTCCTCTTGTGTTGATTAGAGCTGCTGTGGCGCTTCAGTGAAAGCTCACAACCTGCGGACACTAGATGGAGATGTTGTCCCGCTGTGTGTGTGTGTGTGTGTGTGTGTGTGTGTCTGTGTGATGTATTTCAACCTGAAATACTACGCACACAGCATGGATTTCTAGAAAGAGAAATTCGAGCAACCAGTGATTTAAAGCTGTTGAAGTCTCAGTTTATTATGGTAAAAGAATGTGTCGAGATTTAGAAGTACACATGTAAGGAGGTGAGGTAATAATTATTGACTGTGTTTTTTAATTTTTGATGTTTCCTCCAGGTTAACCTGTACTCTGACCCACCGAATCCTGGCCACAGTGTGCAGTCAGGACTAAACTGTGATGCTTCAAAGTTCCTAAAACTGGGTTTACCTCAGGCTCAGAAGGCAGACATCAGGACAGATCAGGGTATCTCGTTTTTATGCTGCTAAATGCCAATAACTTCGTTTTCCTTCACTGCTCAACACATCACCTGTCAGCCTGCAGAAAAGAGTGCGCTTATGACACGAGGTTCATACTAGTTACAGCATGACAGGATGTAAACATCTCAGCTGGGAATTAATTTTAGCTCACCCGTCATTTGGTTGGAGATGTAGGCTGAAACGGAGCACAGTTCCACTATTAAACTGCTCGCAGCAAAGTTTATAGATGGATTTATTTTCAAGGAGATATTGTTGCTCAGTTTTTTCTAGTGCTTTAAGCACCAGAAGGCGTTATGCAGCCAGTATCTTCAAAATTGAGCAGCTCACACCACAATAATCTAAATGGTGAAATAACTCCACAGCCCAGATTAAAAAAAAAACAGATACATTAGATTTTTGGGGTGAACCGGCTCTGGCTTTCATCACTGTATGCATTTTCCCTTTAATCTGATTGTTCTTTGAGCAGAAAGTTCAGCTTCGGGTCCAACAGAACCAGGCGCTCAGCTTGGACAGCAGATGGCTAATATTCTGTTCAATCAGACTGACAAGTTTCTGCAGCAGGTAACCGGACAATGCAACCTTTTTGGAGATGAAAATAATCACATTTGCTCAATAGTGATGGTGATGATGGTGATTTAAGACATGATTATGTGATAAAGCTTTTGATTTTTCATTCAGCTGGAGACTTTTGAGGATCTGCTTAAGAGCAAGAAACTTAAAGCTTTTGAACAAACTGAGGTAAGAACAAAAACTGCTCAGCTGAATTCTTTAAAAATGGCTTCTAATGGACACATACGGTATATTGAATAGAAGAAGCGGATGTTCTTTTTCAGGGTATGTCTCAGCTTGCTGAGGGGCTCGAATCTTTAGAGAGGGGATACTTGTTAGCGAGGGATGAGCACAGACTCCTGCAGCAGCGAGGAGTCGAAATCGGCCCGTTTGACCCTGAACGGTGAGCTTGATATCTAACATTACATTTAATACATTTCATATTTTGTGTTTATGTGTGCTCATTACGCTGTTCTTTTTATTCTGGGTTTCTTTTGCATTTTTTTTATACATCAGGGAGTTAGAGGGGCTGATCTTTCAGTGTGGAATGCATATGGATGGGCTTAAAGAGCAGGTGAAACCGATGCAATGGGATCGGCCCACCTGTGGTACTCCTCCCTCTCCCCCTCCTGAATCCTCCTCACCATTTTCCCTCTCTCTGGATGTAGAAACCCTGACTCACCCACAGGTAGCAACACTATAATTTTATTCTGTGTATGGCCAGGGTTATTATGGCTCTGTGAGCAGCATGGATGAATAGTAGTTCTTAATGAGCCTAGTCTGCTTGGAGGAGGCATGTGTAATTAGTGGCTTTGTAGTGCAGGTTGTGTAGTAGTCACAGCAGATTGGAGGACACCCAGATGTCTGCATCCAGCCATGCATTCACTCTCTGGTTACAAAATTTATGCCACTTGGACCAAGAAAGACACAACTGCACAGAGTGGTTGTCTTCCACAAATCATAAGGTTGGTGGTTAGATTCCAGCTCCTCCAGGTAGCAGGCTAATCTGTGATTAGGGAAAAACAGCATGTCTGGACCTATAAAGAAAATCCTACTGAAACAAACTTTCTATACTAACATGTTTTTTTTTATTTTGCATTGTTCACAGCAGCACCAGACTTTATCTAGTCATTTACTTTTCTTCTCATCTGTTTTCAGGCCGTACCTGCGCCTCTGCTCACTGATCCCGTCGAGGCAGCAGGAGCAGACTGTAAAAATGATGAAGTGGAGTCTGAGGAAGATGATGAAGAAACTCTCTACCTCAGTCCTCTGACAGGCAGAACTAAATGCACTGGAGAGGACTTTGCCATGGCAGTGAATCAGTGAGTGGTGCTGTTTAAACTGCTGTTGGTGGGAAAAGAATCCCTAAAAATTATGAGATGAGCGCCTTTGCTGCGGATCTGTAATAATATAAGAAAATATTGTGAAATCTGAATCACCTGGGATGTTTTATTATTTGACTGTTTCTCCTCCATCTGTTTAGCTACCAAAGCATCAAGGAGCTTCCCACACTTCCGGACCACAGCAAAAAGGAAAGGGTTCTCCTCTCTGCTGCTTTAAGAACTAACATGCAGCCTGAGGACAAGGACAGACAGGAAACTGGAAACAATGAAGTGTGGAAAACTCTCCCACAGAGGTTAGTCTCGAAGAAGTAGATAAGATGGTCTGCAGCACAGTTTGTTCTCACATTTCAGTCGCTTATTTGATAAACAAAGAAATAGAATAGAAAAAATACACAGTATAGCTAATTGAGAGGAAGCTAATTTCACTGACCACTGGACTAAATTCTCTCTAATTCTCTGACAGGAACACTAAATCAGACCATCAGGACTCTCCTCCTGACATGAACAAGCAGCAGAACAGCAGGTCCAGTCCTCCTCCGTCCTCCAGCCGGATCATGACCCTCCCTGTTTTTCCTCATGCTAGCAGCAGGAGGGTAGAGTTGGGAAAGTCCCACAGCAGCAGTCTGAGCAGCCTCGGAGATATAAAAGGATCAGAGAGGAGGAGCTCCAAGGTTCAGGCTGTGAGCAGGAGAGTGTTTTCTCAGGTCAGTTATACTGTAAAGTGCCTCGGGGTAATGCCCGCCTGTCACTGATCCTGTGCTAAATCCATCAAAAAACGTTTCTTCATTGTTTATTATTATTATTCATGCATTGTGTGGTTCACAGTATTTTACGTTATGTTTTTGTAAAAGTTTGATTTATGAGTGTGAGCTGAATGCTTGTAGTGTTTCCACAGTAGTGGTCGATCCTGTTTGCATTCGTAGTTGCGAGCACTGCTCAGACACCACGAGCGAAACTGAGCAGGTAACCTTGCTCAAAATGCTAATGCAATAGCATTGCAATGATACTGACTTAGACTTAAACCACGTGACCAAGTATGTACTAAAAATTAATGTATTCATCGAGCAATGTTTTCTGCATGGGTGAGTGCTCAAATATAACTGAAAGTGCTGGTGATGTACACGTGCGCTATTTAAATGCCCAAAACACTTTGGATATAAATGATTCCCTAAGTAGCTAAATAATTTTCAGTAGTGATTAATAAAATCCTCCATTATATCAAAAGATTTGATTTATTGATTCCACAAAGCTGCCAGTGTGTCGAACAATGTTAAACTTGTGTAACTTTTCTTTTTTGTAGGATCGGATCATCTCTCCAGAGACAGACAGCGGGTTTGTTGGTTCAGAGAGCAGCCGCCTGACTCCTGCAGCAGCTTCCAGTCCTCTCCACCAGAGGGCACCAGAGAGGCGAGTCCAACACAGCCTGCCTCCCTCCACACACATTTATTGCACTAATAATGTCACCTTGTGTGTCATCCTTCACACCATAGCACACACAAAGCATTCTGATGTGGTTTTCTTTCAGTGTCTGTTTTAAAATGAGGTCTTCGGTGTTTTATGGCTTTGAATGTTTGAATATTTTGTTATGGCAGAGTTTCAGTGTCTCAGGAAGGAAACAAGAGGAGTCCTCAGACAGGCCTGGTCTTTGCACCATCTCATTTTTCCTCACCGTCACACAGTCATAAAGCTAAAGAGCCGAGGGTGGGCTCCTGGTTCAGCCTCGACCAACCACCAAGGAACAGAAGGGCACTGAGGAGACGCACCTTCTCCTGCTCTCCACAGCACTGGGTCAGTCTGAGAGAACAGGGGGTGGACAGTGGCAGTAGTGAGTTTGGACTGGAAAGTGACAGCAGTGAGTTTCCAATTTGATTTACTTATTGGCCAGTTGTGCTGTTTCTCTTTATGTATTTAACCTGTTGTCCTCCTCTTGTCTCTACAGCTCACACGGGCTCTGAAGGTGAAACGAGTGAGCAGTACAACAAATCCATCAATTCCCTCCACAGCTCACACTCAAGCTCCACGTCCTCACAGTCCCACCGAGATGATTCTCCTCGAGCAGGGAGTTCTAGTCAGAATTACAAGTAAGTGTGTGTGTGTGTGTGTAGCAGCAGCTGCCATGGCAATAACTGTGTCAACAAGGCCAAATTTATGTCACCCTGCAAGGACGTCTGGATGAGACTTGAAACAAACAAGTGAACAGAACACGTGGGGAACGTTCCAGAAAGGAACTTCCTGTCTCCGCTCTGAGATTGTGGCAGATGATGGTCTCTGTGAATCCTAATGATTTCTGATGGATGAGGATAATTGTTATTACTATAATTCAATAAC
Source organism: Cichlasoma orientale (assembly GCA_034780415.1). Lineage (NCBI taxonomy): Eukaryota > Metazoa > Chordata > Actinopteri > Cichliformes > Cichlidae > Cichlasoma > Cichlasoma orientale. Next base: position 507,820 of record JAVDPK010001041.1, on the reverse strand, counting down.
ATGAGCTGGCTTGATACCTCCAAGAACTACTAATGTTTCTATAATCATTTTATTTTATGTATTTTATTACAGAATCTGCTGCTGTTGAATCAGGTTGTATATTAGGACCCTCTGTTTCCTGCATGGTGTGGTGCTGCTTGTTTATTTTCAGAACGTGTGTGTGTGTGTGTGTGTGTGTGTTTGGACTGGCATCTGCATCGATATTTTTCACCTGCTAAATGGTTCAGTTGCATATTTGCCACAGTGGAGCATTTTAGAGGTCACATCTCCAGGACTTTACTAATATTTGGCCACAAAACTTGGTGTGGTGGTGAATTAGCTCAAATTGTGCACTAAATGCAAATGTGGATTATTTTGTGGTTTTGAACGTCTCTTTTTCTGTTTTCTTTTAGTGATGCAGTGCAGACCCTGCAGGCTGAGGTGACCAGACTAAAGGAGAGACTAGAAGTGTGTCTGAGAAATAAGAAGCCCGCCAGCGCTAGTCGATCAGCTCGTTCAGCTCAGGAAAGGAGCTCCAACCACAGCGCCGCTTCACATCGCATAAGGTCGTTTTTTAAAAAGAATTTAATACAATTTTTTTTACATAATGATCTGTCACTGTTACGCCACAATTGAAGCTTTAAAGCATTCACAGCAGCTCTAGTAGCTAACTTTGCGCTTTTGATCTTGTCCTTAATTTGGCCTCCTTCCGCCCTCAGGCCCGGAGAGCAACGGCGCGATGTCGATGAGGCTGAGGAGGACTCTACGCTGAGACCAACAGCCAGGAGGAAATCCGCTTCTGCCAACCAACGAAAGCCGCAACGTGATTACTGTGAGTTCAGCAGAATTAAGAACTGGTCGTCAAAATCAAGGAGGAGGAAGAGAGAGACACACCAGCAGTTTATTCATTTCTTCCAGCCATGAGAAAGTCCTGTACAGAGCACTGAATGATCTAGCTTAATTTACAGGACATGCAGAGATGAATAAATATTTATGACCCCGGCTACCTTACATTGTGTACACAGGATTTGGTCCAAAGGGAGCAATGTGTAGAAATCAAACCTTGTTGCGACAGCTTTGATTTAGATGCATAAGTTATAAATATATAGACTCACTGAACATGAAAGCTTGTGCGGCTTCAGCCGAAGGCCTGCTCTGATGTGGCCCGCCTCGCTCACAGGCACTAACAGACACTCTCAGCCACAGTTCGTGAGAGTGGCCTCTGCTTTTAAGTTTGCATCCTGTTTTCAGTTCTGAAGCCTGCCACGTTCAGTAACTCCTATTTTTTAATGACGCGCCATATCACTTACCGCATCGTCACCGTTTTTGTTTTCAGTGACGAGATCAGAGCCGCAGCCCTCCGCACCACAGCCTCGTGCGTCCAGACTAACATCTGCGGCACCAGACTGCTGCTCTTCCCACACAGCTACCGCCCACAGGACTCGAGCACTGCACAGTAAGAACACCTGCCACACTGCTGTGCACGCAAAGACAAGTCCAGCCAATTTTTAATGCAGCTTCACAAATTTGAGCTTACGGTCCAATTTACATCAACCTGCACAGGCAGGTGAGAGTTTTTAGAGGTGTTAACAGTGCCAGCAATGCACTATTTTGAATGTCAAACTCCTGACTTGGGATTCCCGTGGTCTTTCCTTCCAAACGCTTTGCTTGTGAGGTCTACCTGTGAAAAAAAATACAGTTTAAATGTATCATCTGTTGAGGTTCTCAGTGATCCAGGTCATGGCATTTTTGAGGCTTGAGCTGAAGGAAATCTGTATCTCTGTGTTGCAGGGAATCATCCTGTTGATTGTGTGTCTGAAACAGGAGGTGAACCTGACCGCAGAAGAAGTCACGCTCCTCTTTGCTCTCGCTGTTTGTCATCTCACAGAAAAGCGACTGAACGTGAGACTCTTTTATCTTATACAGCTTAACACAGCTAACGCAAGCGAAGAGGGCAAAATGCAGCAGTCTTAAATCCACTTTCATATTCAGATTTTTATTCATGTATGGCTTGCATAAGCTGATCAGCCGCTTCTTCACTGTCTGTACTGTCAGGACCAGTTGGTGGCAATAGAGAGCCGTGCCGTTCCTCCACTTGCTGCCGTCGCTGTCCTCACTGTGGACGCCTGGAAACGCACAAAGTCACTAAGCCAGGTTTGAGATGCTGTGGTGCTTTTCAGATACGCAGTTATAGAGCATTAAACCCTTATGTGAAGAAAGATGCATTATCTTTGTGTGGTCAATCCATGACTTCACCTGAGTTTGGCTGTTGAGCGTCAGCAGTGCAAATTTCTGCCCAGTCACTGTTCTCGGCTCATAAATTCAGTCTGCATCAAATGAAATGAGTTTAATTATTTGAAGTGTTAACGGGGCTCCCGGCCCGCTCTGCGGTTCGCAGACTGTCGCAGACTCTCGGACTCTCTCACACACACGGACTACCAACCGGCCGAGTCCCCTGGCAGAGCAGCGGAGAGCAGATTCTTTGTGGCTGCAGCGCCACCTGCACTGCTGCAGTGCATTTCAGTGTGCCCCCCACCACTCCTGTAAGTAAGCTACCCTCATAGCTCACACGCTCGTATGTGAAAACCAGGCCCAAAATGTTCATTTTCTGCTTATTTACATTTCCTAAAATTTCAAAACTTCTAGATTAACATGTAAAAACAGATTTTATTTAAGTTAGTTAAAAATGAAAAACAGATAAATAACAACAGCTTAAAGTAGAGCAGCTCAAAAACAAAATACACAATGACAAAACCGAATCACACAAAGCATAATAAAGTATCTATTTATAATAAGATAAAAAAAATTCTAACAAATGAACAAAGGCATTGTGATCTTTCCTTGTTGCTAAACATCAGCCATTAAGCCTGAATATCATTTTGGAGAAAAGGAAGACTCAGGGAGGCTAATTTGGAAAGTAGGGCGGTTTGGCGAGCCAGGATCGTGCTGTTGTGGCCGTGTCCGGGCGTGATGGTGTACACTGAAGTCGGGGTGGTTTCCACACTAACTTTTTCAGGACGTCACGGTGAATCTGCCCGTTGACACTGAGGTCACGGCGCACAGCTCTGTAAATGTCGATGCTGGTTGTGCTCCTGATGCGGTGCTCCTCCTTCGGGCTTTTTTTTTTCCCCCTCCATTGAAAACTGCTATTTGGTCACTGGTTCTTAGTGATGATCGTCCACATAAAGGCCGGGTCAGTCTAACAGAGCATTTGATGCTGTGGTCTGTAGTGCAATCAAAATGAAACGGGACTCTCATGGTGTGATTGTTTAGTTTTTTATAGAAGAGCTGCAGACTTCTTAATCACACCTCATATACTCAGATGTGCAAACACAGTAATGCTGCAGATGGGAATAAACAACTTGAGATGGTTTGATGGTAGCAAATAGCTTATCTTGAGTAACACCTTTGAGTGACAGCAATTAATCTTTATTTACCTTTTACCGTCGACGCAGGTTGTGCCCGCCCCCCATCTACGTCTCTCCTAATAGAACTCACTCGTCCTCCGGGGTCACCGGGCCTGGGGAGGTGAGGAGGACGACAAGACGCTCGCTGTCTGTTGACAGGCAGCGCTCGCTGGACAGCTCGTTGGACAGCTCGCTGAACAAAGCCATCAGAGCAGCTCGACACATGGAACACACCTCCAGGCACATGGCTAGCTCTTTGGCATCTGGACTGCAGTACCAGGAGCTGCTTGCTCAGTCCTGCAGCTACTAGTCAGTGGCAGCGCCTAACGGCAGCGGCTCGAGAACCCGCCGGGGGGGGGGGGGGGGGGGGGGGGGGGGGGGGGGGGGGGGGGGGGGGGGGGGGGGGGGGGGGGGGGGGGGG
>JAVDPK010001041.1:475775-495206 GCA_034780415.1 Cichlasoma orientale | reverse complement strand
GTGTGTGTGTGTGTGTGTGTGTGTGTGTGTGTGTGTGTGTGTGTGTGTGTGTGTGTGTGTGTGTGTGTGTGAGATGAAATGGGTTCCATTTGGAAAATTTTAATTTCTAAAATTCCATTTTATTTATAAAGGGTTAAAAAAAATGTACGTTTATTGTGTAATATTTGAGGCAAAAACATTGCAATGAAGCCCCAAATATTCAGAAAACTGCTTTTATTAGTCTATTACAAACTCTCAGAAAGTCTGATTTCTCCTTATACTTTAAGAAAAATCGATTCTTTTCTTTTTAAATGTATCATCACATGATGGCAGCTTTTCGTTTTATGCACTCAAGCTGCTCTACATCAGGAACTCGGATCTCCATATAGCTCACTTCCGCTTGTTGACTCCCTTCCCGTTTCTCCGCCTGCCCATCTTTTCTGTAGCCGCGTCCCAGCTGAGAAGCCTCCCGCGCCCTTCAGAGAGCACAGACTGAACCTGCAGCTTCTCTTTAATCTTAAACGATGGAGCCTCTAAATCAGGACGCAGCTTCTCTCAGCTTCCACTAAAACATGCCCACTCAGAGACACACTCACTCTGTTTTTAAGGTGGTGGGTGTGTCTTTAAGTAGCCACGCCCACAGCCTACACACCGAGCCTCGTGTTTTTCTCTCTGTCAGCCTGCGTTCTGTAGCACCTTCTGCAACACTACTCACCAATGATGGCTTCCCACTTCCCATTGGCCTGCGTGACCTCATAGGCGCAGCGCATTTCGCTGAAGGAAACGCCGCCGATGATGAAGACCATGACGCGCGGCCCAGTGCGGTACTCTCCAGGTGTCTTGTTCTTGTGCCAGTGGCCGTACCGAGCACTGCCATGAAGGAAAACATGAGTCACGTCATTTTCTAGACCGTTTTTATTAATTTATTTTCTTTTTATACCCGTTCAGGTCAAATAAATAATCCTTGAAATGTAAAAATGTTGTTTCATGACAAATCCTACATCTGGATTTTTAAGTCACAGTTCACAGACTGACAGCTGGATATTAAGTCACAGGCCATGTCAATACCAACTCTGCTTTGGCGCCAGCTTGGGTCTTCCTCTCTATTTTTTTAAGCATGCTTTTTAAGCAGCTATGTGCTGGTTTCCATGTGCGACCTGTTCCTGTGCGCCATCTCATGCCATCAGGTGAAACTTTAGAGATTTCCCACTGAAGGCAGGAACCTGACTAGACTAAAAAGAACACCAGGAGAGCATTCTGTTCATGGCTAGAAAAACACAAAGAGTTGAGGTTTTAGAGCTAAAGGGAGGGAGTGAGCTGCAGAGACAGGTGATCTTTTATGAGTGGCTCTACATTATATCACACTTCTTTAAATATAAAAACACTAGATTAGAGCCAACAGAAATCAAGTAAGCTGAGATGAAGACTATGCCCAAACACAGGAGGTTTTATCTGATTCTTTCTACAGTACCAACAACCTACATGCATCCTAACAACGTGCTCCATGCTGGGTGCGCGTGCGCAACTGTGGGGGAGGGACAGTAAATAAGGCAGGAGAGGATGTAATGCTGAATCAACACACACCACACAGACTGGACTAAAGTATAAGGAAATACTGCTAATTTATTCCATTTTCTATCAGTCCAATGCAGTGATTACTTTGGAAATGTCTGATTATTTCTTCAATATGATGTCAAAGCTTATAAAGACTACATGTAGCTCACTAACCTGCCAGTCTGCAAGCCCCTCCTCTTATTTCTCCTCAGTCCCATCAGACTCATCTCCCTTCCCAAATTGCTACTGACACCATACCACCATTTCTCTCTTCGTAATTTAAAAAGCTACAAGCAAAAAACGAGATGCTATGCTGTGTGAAAACGCATTCGTGCGTGGGTACGTACCTGACAGCAGTGGTACTGAAGGAGGCGGAGGAGCGGGTGGAGATGTAAGGGTAATGCTTGGTATCCAGCTTATCGTCAATAGCATCCTGCAGGAGAACAAAACAACCAAACAGATCCTTGTCAGCAATATCCTCCCTCTCTCTCCCACACACACACACACACACACACACACACACACTCAAAATAGGGGGATTCACATCTCTTAGCAACTTCGACTGAGGAGGTCCACTGCAGAATTAGCTTTGCACAAATAAAGGGGCTAAATATAGAAGATGACATGTAGGCAGGAAAAGCTGATGTTTGACTGAGGCGGCTGTGGGTGTTTGTAAAGTCAAAAATAAACAACAGCTTTTTGGGATATTTCGTTTAGAATTACTTAAATACAGTTCTCTTATTTTTTATAAAAACAGCACAGAAAAGTGCCCATGAACGCACCTCCATGATGTCCTTGATCAGCGGTGTCCAGCGGGACAGCTGATAGGTCTGCTCGCTCACACGCTCCTTCCTGTCGACCTTCTTCCCTCTGCGGAGGGTGGACTGATAAAAGAAAGGAGAGATGTGCAGAAATAAAGGATGTTTCGCTCGAGCCCTCAGTGAACACGAGACAAACTGATCTGAAGATGATGTGAACAAAGGTGGTGCATTCTTATACTCAGAGTCACTTAAGGCACAAGAAGATTGAGACTGAAACATCCTCATTTCCAGCTCAATCTTTTTATTCTTGGACTCTATTAGAGAAGCTCTGCATGATTCACAGGCCAAATAATCTTTATCTTATAGAAATAACTTAATAACCTCGTGTAAACAACAAATAAGTGGGGCTTCTGTGCTCACAACCACAAATGTGTGCTTCATGACCATATCGAGAATATCAGCTCTCACTGACATTGAAAAAATGGCTGAAACTGAGGTGGCAGTTAGCCACTGCCACCTTAAAAAAGTCAAACTGCTCACAGTATGATTGAAATCCTGCATAAGCAGGCTAAGCAGTGGATGTCCAGACGTCCTTCTCCCAACCCACACTTTCCAGTTCCTCGTGGGGGATGCCAAGGAATTCCAAGGCCAGACAAGATACATAAGCTCTCCAACGTGTTCTGGGCCTACCCTCGGGGTCTTCTCCCAGTTGGGCATGCCCAGAAACCCTCCAAAGGGAGGCACCCAGGAGGCATCCTAACCAGGCCCAAACCACCTCAACTGGCTCCGTTCAACACATGTGCAACAGAGAACAGCAGGAGGTCATGAAGCCAGACACCCTCCTCACTCTAGCTACACCTTGAGATTTCATTCATGAAAACAGGACTAGAAACAAGGGGCCCAACACCTACTTAAAACAACTGAAAACTCGATTGGCTAAAGCCCACCACCACAGTTTTTTCTCTCTCTATTAGTAACCTAAGGTGATTTCTTCAAAATGTGATAAAACATATGGAACTGCATTCGAAATGTCCTTAAAAGACGACTGTAAAACCTTCAGTTTGTGCTCTAAACTGCAAATATAGACAGCATCTTTAATGAGAAGCATTCCACTCTAACAAGATTTCATATCATAAGCAAACTGATTTCAATAGCAGACTAAAAATCGGTGGTACCATTTAAAGGTAAAAACTATGATGCACTTAAAAGCAAATTTAATTTACAATACAAGGAGCTGGGGAAGGATGAGTGAGCTGGCGATAAAGAGAGAGAAGTAAGAACAACAGGAGCACAGAGTGAAGGGGCGCTCACGTCTGTGATGATGGGGACGCCCAGGTGAGCCATGTTGGTGATGATCTCACTGTCCTCGGGGGGAATCTGAGCGTGCTGGATCAGCTTGTTGAGGTTCTCCTCCGTAATGCCTGAACACACACATACACACACACACACACACACACACACACTCACATGCTTTAACTGTTTGCATTTAATCTTCTTTAGAAAACTCAATATTGTTTATTTTGATGTCGCTAGTTTAGTTTTCAAACGTCACATTGGACTCTTTTTGTAAATTCTAATGAAATATATTTGATAACATCACATTTTCAAGAGCCACTAAATCACATTAAATAATACACAAAAGCGCAGAAAGCAACAACAATTTAAAGCAATAATAATACAAACTTCATTGTGCAGTCTCTTGCTTACCGTTCTTGAGGAAAATGTACAGCAGGATGATGCGGATCTTGTCGTGCGTGCTGACATTGGCATCCAGCAGGATGGGCACGATAGCCCTCATGGGGTCTTTGATCTTCTCTCCCTCAGCATCTGTGCCCATAGCCAGGTCCTGCAACAGAAAACCTCTCATTTGTCATACCTTACTTAAGAACATACATTTCCAGTCACTATGTTTTCTCCCCATTTCCTCCCGCTGCACTGCACTTTAGTCCAGTGTCTCCGGTTTTCTCTCCCATTCTCTCTCCAACTCTCCGCTGGCGTCTCACCTGTTCCACACGGCACAGCTTGTCCACTGTTCCCTGGTAATGCTTCATGCAGTCTTCAGCCAGCTGCAGGTGAGTGGAGTACTGAAACAGACAAAACAGGTCAGTGTGTAACACACACACACACACACGCACGCACACACACACTCTTGTGAAGAAAAAAAACCTTGCTGAGCTCCTTCTGATACTGAGGCATCTTCTTCAGCATCTGGGACAGATCCCTCATCGTGGTCTGTTGAAACAAAAACATTAAGTTACAATAAAACAGCAGTGATGTCATCGTTAGCGCCACAGATATTATATGAACAGAACATCGGCAGCCATTCACTCAACAGATCAACACCTCCCTCCCTCCCTTCACCTTCTCTCCAGTGTTCATCCTCTTGCTAGAAGAAAACTCTTTCAGCTGGCGTGTCACTTCCCTAGTGACAAAAAGAAAATGAGCATCAGTAAGAAATGAGAGGGGATGGAAATTTGTTTAATTTGATATAAAAAACTGAGTGGAATATAATGAAAGGTACTCACTGGGACACCTCAGCTATGTGTTTGTGTCTCAGGCTCACCCACAGGTCATCATCTTCATGCAGAAGGACCTCCTTCTCACGTGAGTCTCCGATGCCACTGGTCTCATACCTGAACACAAATTATACGCATTCGCGTACAAATTTCTCATTAAAGCAAATGATGCTTAAGGAAAATTCAAACAGCATTTTTTTGTGTGCATTTAGATTTTTTTTTTGCAATTTTTGCTCATACTTGTAGACGTCATTTTCAATGGGCAGCAGGTCATAGCCCATAGCCTGAAAGGTGAGCTCATGCAGCACGGGTGACACAGGATCAAATCCCCTGTCCAGGATGATCAGCTGTGAGCGAGCCTTATCTGGACCCTACAGAGGGAGACGTACAAAAGTTAGACAATCACCGCCGAGGATATAGGATTTCATGTGATAATAAGACAACATTTCTCGTGAACTCACCTCTCCCATGGTGGGGTCATCAGCCTTGTACGCATCCAGTTTGTCCTGAACCAGCTGGGCCAGGGTGGCATTGTCCTTGTACTCCCTGACAGACACGGGAAGACAGGACGGTGGGTAAATGTAAAGAGGAGAACAGAGCAATATGGACATAAAGACATCTTTAGTTTTACAGCTGGGGACGCGGTCTATACTGCAGCACCCCCTGCTTGCTCACCCTCGGTATCTGACAGCAGGATACTCTTTCAGGGTGGCACAGAGCGTGGCCAGCTGCTCGGCCAACCTCTCCATCACTGGGTTCTTCAGCTGGGTCTTATGAGGGCTGTAGAAACTGTGAAAGGCGTCTGGATTGTCCAGAGAATACACCTGCACGCACAAACAAGGAAATGTCATTTTTGCTTCAGCAAACTACATTGATTTGAACTAATTTATCTGATATACGTTTTTCCTCATACACTACAAGGTGATTTTTCCCTTGCTCCCCTCCCGAGCACCTCTTTCTCACATTGAAGCTCCTCCCAGTGAGGATGTGTGTGTGTGTGTGTGAGAGAGAGGGGGAGAGAGAGAAGAGAAGCAAGGAAAAATACACCTGTGTTTCCTCACGCTAAGCTTCCTCTCTTCCTGACTACTCCAGAAGCATTAAGGGCTGCACACATGGAAGGAGAAAGGAAGCAAGGAGACATTCGTGTAGAAGAGTCCTTAACATCTGCATGTGTGTTTGATCTCTGTTATCGTTGTCATCCTTTCTGTCCTCTCTCACTCCATTCTCTGCTCCTCAGCTTTAATGTTTTCTCAACTCTATCCTCACCATATCCTCTCTACACCTTCCCTATCCTCTTTTCCTGTTTCCTTATCTCTTCTCCTTCTCCTGTTCCCTTTCCTATCCTCTCGCACCTTGTTTTCTCTGCTTCCCTTTTTTTCCTCCTATCCTCTCCTGCATCACTACCACTCCCTTCTCCCAACCCATCTGTCCACAGTCACATGACCACACTCCTGCGCTGCAGAAGGGTCCCTGCCTTAGGACGGCCACTATTGGCTACAGCCCACTGTGTGGATGTGGCTCGTCCAATTGGGCAAGAGCATCAGCTTGTGGGCGGGGCTATGAGGCAGCATTTTTCGCCTGAAGCAGAAAACCACTGACTCTGAATTAATCATAGTAGACAGGAGGAGAGCAAAGCATTGTGGGCCAAGAAGCATCTTTAGATTGTGAGAGTAAAGGACGGACAGAAAGAGAGATGTGGTAAACAGAGGGGTGGTTGCTGTGGGGAAGATGGGAAAATGGTTGGAGAAAAGGATGGAATAAATACAAATAAGAGGAAAAAAAGCAAAAGCTTCATGGAGAGCACTGAGACTATATATCTATATATAAAAACAGAGGCAGAGAAAAAGACAAGATGGAGGCAGCATTTTATTTTTTTTATTTAGCAAAGGGTGGGGAAGCAGGTGGGTGGGAGAGAAGTCAGTGTGATAAATGTGAGCCTTTCTGGAACAGTCTGGCAGTAAACAGAGAGTCTGGTGAGTCAGCAGCTTTGTGCCAAGCTGCCACCCGAGTGCGTTTCTCTCTCCTCTCCCTCTGCCGCTCTTTAGCCATCCTTGACCCTAACAAGCAATAACCTTGCTGTTACTATTCCTGTCCACGTCCTTTACAGCATTTTCTCTCTTCCCACCTGTCTTAATCGATCTCTGCAGCTGCACTTGCTCAAGCCTTCTCCCTCCCTCCCTCTCTCTCGCTGGTCACTAAGACAATAAAACTCATCCGGGGTTCATTCATTTCCAGCTCTGTGTAGAAAAGTGTGGTGAAAATCAGCATGGAGGGGGTTAAAGGCATAAATTTTGAGTGAGGTTTCTTTGATCAAAATTTCAGTCACTGTAAATATGGGTGCGTCTTCACAAGCCTGATTTCCGCTGCTAAATGTGGGTGTTAATGGATGCAGACACCCAGAATCATCTCTTTGCAACAATATTCTACCTTGGCAAAGTTATAAATGGCAAACAAGAAGTTTCACAAATTATGATGGACCAAAGTTATTAGCTATCAACGGATGTCTTAGACCACAGTCAAGGACAACATCCCATATTTACAGACTTCCATTGGAGACAGCAGGTATCCAGGATCCAGGTGTTTTTGACCTGCAAATGCAGATGTGCTTTCAAAAGCTGACAAAAAGCTAAATTGCAGTCAGACAATAGACCTTTTCTTTTGCTCTCCACGTGGACTTTTTACCTGCACAGCATGCTCACATGTTACCAGTCAGACTGCCCGTCACGACCAAATGCTCCTCTAGTTACCAAAAGCAAACAAGCACCGAGGGACCACGGAGCAAAAAACAGTCCAAATTTCTTCTCCTCCAATAAAATGACCAGTGGCTGGCTACAGAACTATGGTGAGGTTCATTTAAACATTATAGAGATTAATGATGCATTGAGGACATTTTTTTTAACAGGACCAGTACAGCAATCATGCACCATTGCACCATCACCATGCAGGGCTGCGCAGTATTTTTTTTTACCTGAGACTCGTAGGGCAAGAAGGCGATGTTGATCTCCGTCAGAGTCTTGGTGACTTTGGAAGTGCGGCTCTTCACCAGTTCATTAAAGAGAGGATCGGGGCAGGCTGGAAAATATCAAGGAATGCTTAGCTTCAGTCACGTTCGAGTTCGAGCCAACCTACGATGTTTCTGAGGCTTAATCTTTGACAGCACTTCCTCAAACATATAATATTATTTTCTATGTTTGACAGAGTACTGCTATGGAAGCAAGCGCATGCTTCATTTAGCATTATGCAGCTGCAGATTCTTATGTGAACTTCCACTATAAATACCTCTGAGGCCAAGATATTTATGATATAACCACTCGATCTCTTATTATGAAGCTGTCACCTCTGTGCTAAGCTATAACAGTGCAGGCAAAAAAAAAAACATTAAAAAGAAATTCACTTTGTCTAAAAAAACAATCTATGAAAAAGGGGATATTTCATTATTAGCACAAGAAGAACCCATCTTACTTCACCTAATGTTTTCTACCTGGCTCACATGAGTTTCAAAACAGATAATAAGAGGCAATAAGAGCTGTGAGGAAACTGGGATTTGGAAATATTTTAGATCACCAACGAGAGTAGCTTCATACTCATCTACAAAAGAAAAAGTTACAACAAATGAAAAAAATCATCAAAAATTAATATCCAAATATCTTTGTTCAGCAGCATCAACTCCTTATCAAATAAAAGGTTGGATATAAAGTGCTTGTGTGTACTCACAGTCAGTGAAGAAAACATGGGCTGCCTTATATTTAGACGAATGAGCGTCTTTGAAGTCTGCGATTAGGGTGTGGACAGACTGAAGAAAGAGGCACGGAGACAATGTGAGAAAAAACGTGTTGCAATAAAAGTTTCTGTGTTTTAAATCATTTCAACACTAAAGTTACAGTGAAGCAAAGACGCTCCCTGCAGTGTGTGCGTTCTGTAATCCGAGCTTCTCTGATCAACAGTTTTGTAGCCAGTCGTGCTACGAGTGGAGGTTAATGTGGGCGAGTCTCTCCCTTTCAAACCCTCCTCTGCGTTTACATTCTTCAGCTTAAAAAGGCATTTCGACACAGAGGGAAGAGTCAGCACTCGCCTGGAGAGCTCTACAACGCGCCGGCCTTTACATTCTGAAATTTGGTGTCAGTGAAATTACTGAAGAAAAATCCATCCTTCCAACACTGCTTATCGGGGTCCTGGTTGTAGGGGCAGCAGTCTAAGCACCAGATCTCCCTTCTCCCAGCCACCTCCTCTAGCTCTTCCGAGGGGACGCCAAGACGTTCCCAAAGCCAGGTGAGAGACAGGATTTCTCCTGGAGAAGGGGCCTCGTCCCAGTTGAGCATGCCCAAAACACCTCACTTAGGATGCATTCAGGCATCCTAATCAAATGGCAGAATCACCTCAGCTGGCACCTTTCAATGTAGAACAGTAACCTTTACTCCTAACGAACGAGCTCCTCACCCTCTCTCTTTGTCATGGTCTTCAACACTTAACAAAAAAGGGTACATACGGCACCTTGTAAGAGAAGGGGTATGCTTACCTTCTCTGTAGGTGTAATCAGGTAAATGGCCTCCAGGCTGGGCAGAGGCTCTCGTCGCTTGTTGATGTCCTCCACAACTACGGAAGCAGACACGCACACGTAAAAGAGTCGCAGGAGAAGCAAAATAAAGCCTCACAATGCAGAGAAATGGTTCAAAGTGGCGAGCTCTTACTGGTGATGCCCTCTGTCATGATGTCGGTCATCTTGCAGCAGGATGACAACATCCTCATGCTCAGCTGGTCCACAATCAGAGCCTAGCAACACAACAAGGCAGGAACTGCTTTTTATTGCTCACATTACATGCAGCCGACAATAAAACGGTCTCGTTTAGATAAGCCCTTACAGGCGCTGCGTGTCCTTCATGCACGCAGTGATGACTCAGTGTTCTTCACATCCAGGGTTCAAGGCCGCCTGTGTGTCTTAGTTCTTTGGCTTATTTAATATGCACCATTGAAAACACACAAGTTTTCCCAATTTGCATTTTCAAAATGTATTCAGTTCAGAGATTTCTCATTCAGTGAGATAACACAGACGAACAGTCTGAGGTATCCTAAGAAAAGTAAGTGGAATGCCAAAAACACAGGTTTTTTTTCACATGCACTGAATCTACTGTCACTGCAGGTGCATCATTTGAATTTATAGCTCACAGCAGAAAGCAGCAAAACCGTCATTCACATGCAGCTAAACAACAATACTGGACGTCTATGATTCAAACAACTTATCCCGATACAGAAATCTTTATGTAGGACACATTTTTTACTATACAGTAAGGCAGCCCCATAATTTAGAGTACGTATTTACTTCACTGCTTTATTCATACTTTACATTCAGTGGACTGAACGGGACCAGTTCTGGTCCGGAGGCCACATGTTTGAGAACGTTGTTCTTGATAAAGGTATGCTAATCATCTTGTTTCTAGTATAATAGAGTACCGTCCTCTCACCTTCCATTCGCCCTTCTTCTTCACCTTCTTGATAACATCATTCATAATCTCTGTAAAAGAAATTAAAAAAAGAAGAATCATCAGAAATCTGATGAGCAAAGATGTTTTAAAGCATTTTGTAAACAAGGAATACACACACACACACACCACACCTAGTCATGCACCATTTCTGCACAGTAACCTCATATTCACCTTCAGATCTGAAGGCCTTAGCTCTCTCATATTCACACAAACACATTCAGCTCTGTAACAGATTGCCAACCTGTCTGGTAGGGCTGAGTCATATATCATTCACGATAATACCGGTTTAAAAATAAATAAATAAATTATATCATGATATGCTCATTTGATGGCGTAAATACGTCACCCCATCACGCAGCGGATTATGCTCACGTGGGTCATGCAGTGTTGCCAACTTAGTGACTTTGTTGCTAGATTTATCGGCTTTTCCTCCTTTTTCTTTTTGCAAAAAGCGACTAGCGACAAATGTAGCTAGTTTTTCCAGTGACGTCAGAGTTCTGGGATCCTGGAATCCTCCGCTGTCGCCGTGTTTTGTGTCTTCGTGCTGCGTCCGTTCTTACGCTTTGGCGTTGTCCTGACCCCCAAGAGTACCTGGCTGTTGGGTTGTACCGTAAACCACATGACCTTAATAACGGAAGTGAGTCTTTTTCATGTGTTCGTGATGCAGCCGCCGGACACGTAGACGCCGCATTGAGCAGGTGGGCCTGTTGTTGTGATACGTCAGTGTATATGTCTGTGGATTTACTGAGCTAGCGAGAACCTTTCTGACTGAAGGATGGAATTTTGTTCAGTCTGTTTACATGTTTTGTTATTTGCACAGAGTACTGGCTGTACAGGAGTACAGACAGGAGGAAGTATTGGCGAAGTATAATTCATTGCAGACTGTTTTTTTTAAAGAATAAGTCAGCCTTTTGCTGTTTTTGCTCAGTATCTTTTGTTTAAATTTTAATAGCACATGGCAATAGTTTATTTTTGAGCAATTTCTCATGTACATCTACAGCTGAATGTTTTTCTTAAAAAAAAGTGCCCGTGTGACTCAGAAGTGCCCTTTTGTTTATACCTTTTGGGAAGAAAAAAATATATCGTATATCACAATTCAGCTAAAAAATATTGTGATGTGTTTTTTGGTCCATATCGCCCTGCCCTACTGTCTGGTGTGTACCCTGCCTCTCGCCCTGTGACAGCTGGGATAGACTGTCTGTGTGTGTGTGTGTGTGTGTGTGTGTGTGTGTGTGTGTGTGTGTGTCTCTCTCTCTCTCTCTCAAGGGTACATACTGCTCTATCTTGCAGTATATTGTGCTGAATTTATTGAAAACTATTTTCATTTGTTGCCTTTTTTCCTTTCACCACATACCTATTACACTGCTACAGCCACACTTAAGATTTTGATTGTAATTTATTTAAGGTAAGAAATATCTTTATGCCACATTTTGGTCATTTCATTTCAAACAGACATTAAATAACAACAAACAAAAGACAATATGGAAGCATGTCTTTATGTCCCCCATTATTCCAACTGTGGAGCATCAAGTATGCTCACACTAGAAAAAATATGATTAACTCTATGAAGGAATGACCCAAAAATGTTTAAGCCGTGTTCCCCAGTTTAAAAGACCCTTAGCATATAAACACTTTGTAACAGTAAAAGCACTGGTCGGGGACAGACACCCCCTTATGGGGGTTAAATTTTCCACTCTTTTAGCTAGCTGGGGCTGAGCATCATTTCAGATGTGGAGCAACTCAAATATTTCTCAAACATGCAGTAGAAAGAGTTCATAGCACCTTAAAGGAAGTTAGGGCTGCACGATTATTTTCAACAATATTGAAAATGCAATTATTTAAAGCTATTACTCAGACTTTAGAAGGCACTGACAAAAAAGGAGGTGGAGCTGTAGACTTAAAGACGCTATGATTTTTGTTGGGAGTGACCGAGAAGGACGGGATTAGAAAGGAGCACATCAGAGGGGCATCTGAGGTTGAGCAGTTTAGAGAAAGTTAGAGGTTAGGTTGAGATGGTTTGGACATGTGCAGAGGGATAGTGGATACACTGGACAAAGGATGTTCAATAAGGAGCTTCCAGACAGGAGGAAAAGAGGAAGACCACAGAGGAGGTTCATGGATGTAGTGAAGGAGGACATGCAGAGATGTGATAGCAGAGGATGCAAGGAATGGTGTGAGATGGAGGCAGATGATGCAGTAAGGTGACTCCTCAAAGGAGCAGCTAAAAGAAGAAGACAACTCAAAGACTTGGAAAAAAATAGATTTATTGAACAAAAGACACATTTATTGCACCTTAATTAAAATTCACCTGAAACTAATATCTTCTGAAGTAGAGATGCCACAGCCTGGCAGGGAGTGCATCAACTCCTACAATAACAAGCAACAGGCGTGTTTTACCTCCAACAAGGTTACCCATCACAGATCTGTATCAGCGGAATCAATTCTCTCAATGAGGACTGTCTAAAAGCACAAGGAAAACCCACAAAGGAAAGCCAGTTCCATCCACCGTGAGGTTGTGGCACGGTGGCCGCGTTTGTGCCGCGATACCGATATTGGCTTGATCCGTGTGCCAGCCATCTGCCTGCCGTATTAGGATAAATCTATTAAGGGTGAATTGCTGTTGAACATCGTGTTGGATCACAGTGAATATAAACCGCTAAGCCCTCCCGGCCCCGGCTAAAACCTCCGGCCACACAGATACTGATGGATTACCACAGATTAAAAGGCTTGAGTAAAGGAGATGTAAGTGTTTGCTGCCTCAAAAACAATAAATGCTACGCTCTCCCAAGTCAGCGCATTGACTCTTTTCAGCAAATGGGTGAAATATGCCAGAAATATAATGACAGGATGAAAGAATGATTGCGAATATAGGGAGATTGTATGTTGAGCATAAAATAAAAATAAAAATTAGCATATGCACTATAACTGAAACAGACAGAGCCCATCCTGAACCTCCTGTGAGTCAGACGAACTGTATCTGACCTCCAGTGGGAAATATAGTCTCACTAAATGAGAGATTCCCCAACCCAGCTTCAGTCTATTTCCAGCATCTCCTTTGTCCTGTCCTGTTAGCCGCAGTCAGCCAAGCAGCATCGCCAGTACAAACCAAAACAGCAAAAGCCAAAAAACGGACTTTTATACAACCACAGAGCCGAGGCTGTCACTGTGGAGCTGCTGACAGCTCGCTGCAAAACGCTCAAAGTAACAGCTGCAAAATTATAGCAGGTTTCCTTTCATTCCTGAAAAGTCGACTTGTGTTTCATCCAGCAGAGGCTCCAGGCCACAGGATGAGACATTTCAAAAAAAACAAAGCAGGACTGAGGAAATCTGTGACTCGTCTTCCCTTTTCCTCTGCTGCAGTGAATGTGTTTCCTCTGATTTCTCCGATGAATGAGCTCAGCAGCTCCGGTTATTCAGATATTTTAGTATAAACTAGCATTTTTAACTCTTCTTCTTCTCCCAGGGTCCAAACGCTTTTGTCCAGGCATCTCTTAAACATTAATGTTGACTGAAAACAAAAACATAACTTCAGTGTTTAGCACATGTCTCTGTCAAACCTTCTTGCCACTGTTTATATCCATAGTGTGTTTATATCCATAGTGTGCAAGTAGTGTGTTATTTATTAATGCCATTTGAACTACTATTTGCTAGAATTCTATTTCACACAATTTCAACCTCATTTTTTAAAATTTTCCTTTAACTTCATTTTTTTAAATTCTCTTATTTTATCAGTGTGGTAATAAAAATTTGCATTACCTCACATAAGGCCTTCAGTATGGGCCTAAGACACTTTTAAATATGCTGTTTTTATTGTAGATTATACTCTTATTTTAATTCTTTATGCTGCTAATTTTCCTTGTGGGATCAACAAAGTATCTATCTGTTGGTGAGGGGATATAACTAGAAACCAGCAAATATTGGCTATTGGCCGATATATCAGTATTATAACGGCCGATAAATAAAAATTTTAAATGCAATAAAAAAATTGAAAATAAAAAATAAAATAAAAATGACGAGAAACGACCTTCAACCATGTTACGCGTGTTGATGTTGCATACTTTGTCCACCAGAGGGCACTCTGCAGCACCTGCCACAAACAACAACCAGCTGATCCCAGCTATGTCTATGGCTGTAGTTACAAAGACAGACTGTATAAAAAAAGCTGCATGAAGCTTCCAGCTCTAAACAGTGAAGCCAGTGCAAAAGTGAGTTAAACTTGCAGTCTTACTAACAGCCAGCAGGGGGCAACTCTTCTGGTTTTAAAAAGGTATTCTACTATATAGCAGTCTATGGGAAAATGGTCCCGAGGCTAACCTGCTCTGTGATCACAGTAAACACTTTCCTGGTGAATTTATGCGCACAGTCACGAGTTTTAAGTCAGACATTTAATTCTTTTTGTGAAAGTTACTCCTTCACTCCTCTTTCATTTTGTGACCTTCGTTAAATCATGCATTTTTTTTAAAAAAAAAGAAAAGTAGTGAAGTCGGGAGGGACTGCACTCTCTTCTAACTGAAGACTGAGAATGAAAATTGAAAGCACGCTGGGAGGAGGCAGCACTTTCTGATGTCCTGACAGGAACACACGGGTCAGAAAGAAGGGAAGGGAGCTGAACAAACAGTGCAACAGCTGTGTCAACCAAACAGGCACAGAAACACAAAAACACTGAAACACACACACCTCGTCTCATATCCAGTTAAACAAGATACAACAAAATCATGTCAGAGCATAGAGGAAAGTTCGGAATTTCTTTCTCAAACAAGTCAAACATAGTTAATAAATATTCAGTTAAGACATGATAAACAAACCAATAGGGTCACAGAGAGCCTGAAGTCCTGTGGACATTTATAGTTCCAGTAAAATGATAAAAAAAAAAAAAAAACCTGGAGGCACAGTTAAGATGATAGTAAAGGGAACTTTTGTTTTATATCAATGTCATCATATTTTTAATATTATTCTTAGCAACGATCACTAGGGCACAAAAAGATTTTTTTTATAACTACATTCATATTCAAGATATTACCAAGAATCATGGGAACTTAGAAAAAAAATTACTTAACAGATTTTCTACAGTTAAGCAAAGTGTTTGAAAATTAGCCATTATTACCAGATATTTAGTCAGAACACCAATTTCACTTCTGACACCCAATAAATGTTTCAGTCAAATTGGAGAAAAAAAATCCACAGAATGGTTTGCGTGTAATTTCCGGGTGGCAACAGATAACTTTAGTCCTCTAATCTTAGCCCTCCAATTTCCCAGCAACTCAGACACTTCTGCTGTTCTTCTGATCAGGCTGCATGTGGAAACTAATTCTCATAGTTTCTCATTTTTAAGAGTTGTGACATTTTTTTTGGTCTCCTACCACACTAACAGAGCACTCCTCCATCTGTCTTTGAATAAGCAAGTTAATCTTATGGAAGGTACTGCTGGATACACTGTTGTTAATTTACAGCTCCATAGTTTTATTCTTCTACTTGAGGCACTTTAAGGCTGCTCTCCCTTTCAGCCACTTTTATTCTGATTAAACCTTCTGTTTGTGAAAGGCAGCCAAACAGGTGGGTGGGGCTTTTGTGCTCACAGCCAGAGCCGAGTGCCTGAAATGACCATATATTCTCTGCGCTCTCTGTGACATCATATAGAGCTAAAAGTAGAAAAAAAAACTATAAGAAATCAAGTGTTTGGCACTTTGACAACAGGATAAATAATTTCCTCATCCAAAAACAAAGAAAAATGAATAAATTACCATGTAATAACTATTCCCCACCCCCAGAGCTCATCAGTAAAGGAAAGAAGAAAAGAATGCTCATTGGTTTGGAGAAATTTCCATTACCTGGTTTTCCCATATGATCTAAAGAACACAGAAATACACACTACAAACATTACTGTCAAGACTGAAGCTTCCTCAGTGTGTCCTCTGTCCTGTCTCACAGGATGCCTGCCCCTCCCTGATCCTGGTTCTGCTGGAGGATTCTTCCTGTTAAAAGGGAGTTTTTCCTTCCCACTGTCACCAAGTGCTTGCTCATAGGAGGTCATTTGATTGTTGAGGGTTTTCTCTGCATTATTTTAAGGTCTTTACTCGGCAATCTAAAGCACCTTGAGGCAACTGTTGTTGTGATTTGGTGCTATGTGAATAAAATTGAATCGAATTAAACTGATGGGCTGTAGCTTCAGAACAAGAGACAACTGGCTAGTTAGTGTGGCACATTTTTGGACGAGAAACCTAATCATGCTCGGGTACCTAGATCCTGAAGCCTGGTTTTGGCCCACTGGGATCATTTATAAATGAGGTCAGTGTATATGCAATATTGTTTAGATGTTTAATATGTACAAAATAAGGAAAAGCATCTTTTTTTTGGTATAATCCCAGACAAACTGACCACAGTTAGCCACATCAAGCAGCAGTATTATGAGCCAAATTCAATGATATTGCTGATTGTGTTGATGTCATTTGTTCCCCCCAAGCTTTGCCTCTCCCACAGTTTTGGCAGTGAAGAGCTGACAGTTTCTCCCTTTGCCTTGTGGTTCTCCCCCCCTTCAGGGACTTTCACCTATGATTACATGACCCATTTTTTCTCTGGATCTCGGCTTCACAGCAGCATCCTTCCCGAGGGAATCTGACACGCTTGATCTTAAAGAAACAAGCGGACAAATCAGATCGACTTTGCTTTCCTGTGTCATAAATGCTGTTGTCTTTTTAAACATCAGTTAGTTATTAAATTGAGTCAACTTCTGCTATTTTTTAAATACATTTTTAAAAGATGATATTAAACTCAACTATTAATAAAAACACTTAGTTTCACGATGAGGCTAAGTTCATAAATGAGACTTAAACGGTTTCTTTGTTCCAGCTCTTCAGCACACCTTGAGCACTGAAATTAACCAGATTCAACAAAACCTAAAAACACTCCATGAGGTCATTGTCACGCAGTGCTAGTCTTCCATTCACAGCCTCCTCAGATCTATCTGCAGTTACATAACACCCTAACCGGCCTCAACCGGCACAAAATGGTTGTATGAAAGCAGAAGAAGGGGATTTATGACCTCCAGTGCACATTAAGACACAGGTCAGAGGTCAGGAGGGCAAGCCAAAGCCCTTCTCCATGACCTATGCTGATGAGGTTATGAGAGGTGATCCACAGGAACAGGAAAGGGGGGGGGGGGGGATACTCCAATCTGCTGAGAAACCTTCCTGCCACAAATGCCGTCTCAGTGGACGGATCTCTGATGAGGTGTGTGGGCAGTACTTTGATTAGTCTACACAAGAGTCCGCCTGTCACCTCTGTTCCCCTGACAGCAAGGAGGGAAAGCCTGCAGAAAACATACCATCATCTGTTAACATCAAATTACTAACACAATAGGAAGAACATGAAAGAAGAAACAAAGAACTGATACCTGACCTGTAGCCAATTCATTATCTGCACTGAAGCTATTCCAAGCACGAGAAGCAGCTTCCAGGGAACGACTGCAGCCCTAAGCTGGTACCTTGACCGAGGGCATTTTGCATGCAACACGGACAAAATGCCGCATCTGCTAAAATATGGCACAACATTCCTCTGCACATGTTGCAGATCAGTGAAAACCAGTTAACTGACGACTGGAATAAATGGAACGACTGGGGAGGAAACATTACACACCCTTTAATAAGAATCTGGTATTATTAAACTGTTTGGGGGGGAAACACACAGTGCTGACCTACTTCAGTCAGTGTTTTCAAAGCAGGAAGAGCAGCAGCAGCTCTTTGTTTTCACGGCTAACCTCCGAGCTTGTTTTCCTAGAGAAAAATAAATAAATAAATCATCTACTCTCAATGACAACCCCTAAGAGAATTTTACAATAATATTACAGCTGTCTCATAGTAACTTTATTAATCTGTTCCTTAGTTTTAGTCCAAATTCACAGTGCCGGACTGCGCCAGCGTTAATTCACCTCATATTTATTTGAATTATAATTAAAGTTTGAGGAAATCTGACCAATAAAACGACACGATTCTTCTTTTGTAACGTTTAATGAATCCACTACTTTTCCCCACGTCTATGAAAAACCGTCTCAAATAATCATGATCTGAACATGTTTCCGTTTTTCCCTCAGAATTCCTCCAGCTGATCCAAAAACACGGGTGAGGGCGGCATGCGCAGGGCCCAGCGGTGCCGTCGAGCTCCAAATTGCAGCGACTCCCCGGAGACTTGACGCTCGTAAGTCGCACCCTTAACAAGCAATCAAATAATCAAATAAAATCCCCGAATGACTTCAGCAAATCCCTGCCGTTATTATTCTGCTAAATATTCCACTTTAATCTGAATCTTTCACATTCAGAAGCTAAAGATGATCTAAAAGCTGTTTCACTGCGACTTTAAAGTAATCACTTATCAAAATGGTCGCTGGTTAAAAGGGAGGGTTTTTTCCTCCCCATTGATGCCAAAGTGCTTCCTCTAGGGGTAATTGCAACCCGATTTTATCCAGCCTGTGTCACAAGGTATGCATTCCAGCTGCATTACAGAAATACAACGGCTGGAATATTCAAGAAAATGTTTTCTGGAGTGTAATAAGAAAGCAAGACAAACTAGGTTTCCTGCACTCAGAGAGATCTGAGAAGATGGGGCACTGAAAATAGACAATATTTATTATGATGCTGCAACAACCTGTCCGGTCGCCTGAGGCTCGGGACGTTCTGCAGTCTGACACATCACCGTGATGCCATGCCGTCTGCGTTACCCTTTAATCTACATTTCCTGTTCTTGTTTGCGTCGCCAGGGGATGAGAGCATCTAGACTGGTGCTGTGGCGAGCCTCCATAAGAGGATATTTCTGTAACGCTGTGTTAAATATGTCTCCACTGTACGCGTGTGTATGCATGTGAGAAAAGGACTGAGAGCGCGGTCACGTGCTGCCGAGAAGAGTGGGAGGTAGAGGATGTCTGCCAGCTCTGACACAGCACTCCTCGTCAGTGAAAGGGAAACAGAATTCATTAAGATTAAGAGTCGCTGTGACCCTGCATAACAGAGCCCCATTTCAGCCAGCTCTTCATGCCCTGTAACTGCAGCGACATGACATTTCAGAGTGCATTTGTTTGGAAGTGTGTGTGTGTGTGTGTGTGTGTGTGTGTGTGTGTGTGTGTGTGTGTGTGTGTGTGTGTGTGTGTGTGTG
>JAVDPK010001041.1:433417-465497 GCA_034780415.1 Cichlasoma orientale | reverse complement strand
GAAACTAAGATCGCTATCTTAGGCTTTAGGAACTTGATAAACATCACCATGACAACAACACGATTAAGAGCTCAGCTTTAGAAGATACTTGTCTTTTAGAGATCAGTAGAAGTCCAACTGGACCGACGGCGCGGCAAAAGTGACCAGAAGCTAAACGGTGATTCAAACTGAGCGTCGCTGCGCGAACCATGCTGCACGAGCCCTCAGTTTCAAACCCAGTCAGTGGCTCCACCCGTGGATGGATATAGAAACAAGTTGTATGTGCACACCTCGGGCTCACCTCGGGCCATTTGCGCACACGGTTTTATAAATCTGATGAAAATAATGATCATTTGTATGTCGGCAAAGTTCTGGTAGTATGTCACTAATCTCTGGCCACGCCTTCCAATGTTAAACAGTAGATAGTGGGTGACGAGGGTTAGTGATTGATTGGTGATGATTGATTGACAATGACTGATGATTGATTGAGAGTGATTGATGACTGATGATGATTAAACATTCTGATTGGTGGCTGATGATGAAGAACCTGGGAAAGAATTAGTTCTCATAAGAAAGGCTGCTGTTTTTTTTTGTTTGTTTGTTGTTGTTGTTTTTTTTTTAATCTCTTTCACAACAAAACTGACCCCCGATTAAATCCACTCCTATAAAAATGCCTAATTTTGCTCTTTAAACACTCAAAGACTTCACATGCACCTCCTCTTTCTTCATCACTGATTCACTCCAAAAGTATCAGATTTGGCTTCAGGAGGTCATTGCTCTCAGAGTCATGGCATTCAAAGAATCCTGAACTGAAACCTAGGGGAGAATTCTACTAGAGCAAAGATGGTGGTGGAAGAAAAAAACTTTATAAACCTCATTTTGGAGCAAAGTCAGCAAAAATCAACGTGCAGTTTTTCCTAAAATTTCAGTGAATGCACCAAAATAGCTGCAAGTAGAAGTGCATGAGTGCATTTTAAGTTAGCTGCAGAGCTTCAAGACTTGTCTCCAGAAGGTTTCTGCGACTGCAAACTGCTTTTACTTTGCTGTTCTTCAGTTTTCCTATTTGTAAAGCTTATGGGCCCCGCTGTCCTTTTGAATCACTTGAGTGTACGTCTGCTGAACAATGCCTTTTTGTCCTCAGTCTCCTATTTCATCGGTTCCTCCATGTGCAAACTCAGCTCCATGTTCTGGCCTACAGTTATTTGGTAGTTGCTTCAAATGCACTAAAAGGAGTGAAAGAATGAAAGAAAGGTGGCGTGAATCTGAGACAAAGCAGGGTGAGCATTTTAAGGTTTGAGAGTGTGCATAGGGAGCACTGATAGAAAGTCTGCAATGCTCATACAAGAAAGCTAAAATATGTGCCTTTTTTTTTTCCCCCTCCAAGGTATTTGTGATAAATTACATTCCAGCTGAGTCTTAACCTAACCCTAACTATTTCCTGTTTCATTCAGTCCTCTAAAAGGGCATGCACACATTGGAAAATGCACAAGTATGACGTGCAAAATGTGCCAGAAGTGGTTTCCCATTTTTACTCAATTCCACGTTGGCCTATTTAAAGTAAATAGCAAACAAGTGATGGGCTGTATGGAGGGATGTAACAACTCCAGTATATGGTTGTATAGTTTGAAACAGAGGACTGAATATGTGTTTTATGATGTGTGCTCCTTTTGTTTTTAATATCTAAGTGTTCATTTACAGTTTCCTAGTCTGCTGACTTTGGCTCAGCAAGGCGACCGGTGGAAAGTACCAACTTTCTGCACGTTTGCAGTAGAGCCCACATTAACCAGAGCCTAATCTAGAGGAAATTTACCCAGGATAAAGAGAGTTTCCATCCAAAATCAGATACCCTCTGGATTTCTGTCAGACTAACTGCTCTGGGGATGAAGAATATGCTTCAATAAAAGAAATGGAATGACAAACCTGACAAGAGATTCAAAGCCACCGGCTAGAACTTCACAATTTACACTACTTGCTGATGTTTTGGTTTTTTTCCCAGGTGCCTCACTATCTGTCAGCCCCTTAACCTGTCCTCCCTCATCCTGGTATGCCACGGTGTTTTTAATGCGTGTCCCTGTCCTCAGTCTCCTCCGCATTCCCTCCATCTGTCCTGTCAGCTCTTTCCTTCCTGCTCTCCCACTGCAGGCCGGCTCCCTCCTTCCTGCGCCGTTCCTTCCATAAACACATCATAGTCAACGCCGTCTGCTTCTGACTGAGCCAAAGACACCGATTGGCTCGCAGACGGACTATTTTTCCAGCACTAGAACATGGGGGAAAAGCTGTGTCCCCTCCAGCAGGTTCTTGGTCTATTTATTAGGAAGCTGATTGAAGACAGATAACAAATGCAGATATGTGGAACACAGAAAAATGTTTCAACACCACCAGGAGGCAATGCTTTTATACAAACTGGGACTTTAGCCACCAAATATTTTCAGAATTTAATAATAATTTGATGTATGTCTGAAAATGGTGAAGAAAAATCTGTTTCTATTTATTAGAGTCCAAGCTAATGCCTCCAAGGTTTCGGTTTGTCCCATCAGCAGTCCAGAACCTCCAAACTGCATTAACAAATGTGCACTGTGAACCGAAATGATCAGAGAAGCTAAAAGGGTTCGATTGTGTAAACTTAAAACTTTTTGTGAATTAAGGAAGCTTAAAGTTAAAGGATCATTTCAGTTTTTTTTCCTTGTTGTGTGCCTCTGCTGTATCAAATTATGAACACTGGCTAAAATATCACACATGCAGTGTTGTTGCATCATTTTGCAATCAATCAGGTTGAGTCATATTTACAGTATTTTGCAAAAGTCTTGATCCGCCCCTCATTTCTTTATATTTTACTTCCAACGAGTCAGATTTTCGTGTAAATTCAAGAGGTCTTGAGCAATAGCTCTCCAACCTTTCTGAAGGTCTTTCAAAGTTTTTCTTTGATCATTGGCTGCTTTTTCACTCATTTTCAGTCTAGCCCACTTACAGTAACACAGCCCCACAGTGTGAATCATTCAAGCATACCTAACGGCACCTAACTCAAGGGATGAAACAGTGTCGTGTCTATACATGACAGCTTAGCAAAGAACGAATTTTAAATTGTATCTTTAGGCACTTTGTTACTAGCAGTCTGTCACAAAAACATAATTTATTCTAATTTATTTAGCTGAATCTACAAAAAATGCCAGAGATAACACAGTTTGATGGGCAGTGGACTGAAAAATCAGTGGGAACAGGTCTGATGGAGTGATGAATCCAAATGTGTAATTTCTGCTTTAAATTGCCATCAGTAAGTATGGAGGAGGTCCGGAGAGAGGTGCAACAGTGTCTGGAGCCATCTGTAGAACATGTTGGAGGCTCTGTCGTGGTTTGGCACTGCGTTTCAGCCAGTGGTGTTGGACGTCTTGTCAAAATTGATGGAATGAAGGCAGAAGTGTACCATCAGATTTTTCACTGCCAATGCAGTGAAAGCATACCTGGATAGAAAAGACACACAATGGAGCACTATCAGTCATGGACTGGTCTCCCCAGAGCCCGGACTTTACTAATGAAGCAGTGTGGGATCAACAGAAGGCAGCCAACATCCAAAGAAGAGCTTTAAATGTCCTTCAAGAAGCCTGGAGAACTGTTCCTGAAGACTGCTTAAAGAAAGTATAAGAAAGTTGCCTCAGAGAGTTCAGACTGTGAAGAATAAATGTGATCATACCAAATATCGACTTTCAAGCTTGTTAGAATTGCACAAACTGTTTTTGGCATATACGCTGTACACTTTTCAATAATTCACTGCACCTATTTCCTATTTTACTCACAAAATATACTGTTGTTTTTAAATCAGAGTACAGCATCAAGTCAATTAAACTTCTGGGATACTGATCTGCTCAGTTAAGCAGCAGAGGGGCAGCAATGAATTTGAATTCTTCTAACTTTTGAAGGCTTATGTGAAACCAATGTATCCAGCCTGTGGAACGATGGTGAAGTGTCTCATAGTTTAAATTCAGTAAAGATCCAAAGAGTACCTGGAACAATATAAAATACAAACACGTTGTTTACATGTTAGAGCTTCACCACAGAGCTGTTTGTGCTGATCGTGCACCTCTTTGTGGAGCTTTGCACTTGAATCACTATCTCGAAAGTCCACTTTAAATTTTATTTTATGGCAGTTTTGATAAAGAACCGATAGCAGCAGTAAAGGTTGAGGCCTTTAAATTAGCAAGTGAAAGAGATGGTATGTTTTTATCTAACTCGGTTAATATTTGACAATGAAATTTAAACTGCTGACTTTTGAAAAGCATGCCCAGAGCAGAGTGAGCAGGTCCGCCCTGTCGGCAATTATAAAAACAGTTTGATTTCTTTCCCTTCTGACTTGGGTTTCCGGAACCAAAGTTAAGCATTGAGGTCCATTTCTGACTTTAAAAAGGTCCAAAGTTACCTTGTTAAAGAAAACTGTGGAACCGATCATTTGTCTTACCATATTTTTTAAGTTATCATAACCATAAGACGGTTTGTGTTAATTTATTTTGTGTGTGTGTCTGCCTGTGTCTCCTCCTGCAGCTCGGACCAAAGCTCTAATGGCAGAGTTCGGCGAAGTGTACGAGCAGCAGTACAAAGTCGCTCTCTTCAACAGCATCCGCTTTGAGATAGAAGGAGGAGGAGGAACGCAGTCTCAGCTGCTACACAGAAAGGTAAGTGCAGTGTGCCTGAAACGGCACACTTGGATGACTCAGTGGATTGAGAAAAAAAAAAAAGATTCAATCAGTGGCTTCCACCCGACCCACTCAGAATCAGCTGGTGTTTTGGTGGATGTTCAGGTGGAGGCATGTGTTGATAGAAGACGAATAAAACTCATTAGAAGCAAGACAGAATGTGTGAATGTGAGGGAGACGGGTGTAACAGAGAAGCCTGGGGTCAACCATCCGAAGCAACGGTGTCAATGCACTCGAGAGGTGAAGAAGGGAGTGCAGGCAGAGTGGAGCGGGTGGAGATGCGTGTCAGGGGTGATTTTTGACAGAAGGAGAGCAGCCAGAGTGAAAGGGAAGGTTTACAAGACGGTAGTGAGACCTGCTGTGATGTATGGTTTGGAGACAGCAGCACTAACAAAAAGACGGGAGGCGGAGCTGAAGATGCTCAGATTTTCTTTGGCTTTTCTATTTTTAAAGATAAATTATTTCTGCGTCACACAAACCTGCCTCCGTGTGATCCTTGTTAGGCCAACAGAGTTTGATGTTGCACACAAAGCACGATTGGGGTCATGATTGGGAATGCACCAGGACTAATGAGCGAGCCCTCCGCTTTACTGCTCAGCGGTTTTTAGATTCCTTTCATCTTTTTTTTGTTACTCGTTGAAGGCTTCACTTTTTTTTTTGTCCACATTTTTGAATGCTGGAGGGAAAGTGGAGCACGTTTCACACATGAGTAGAGATGCTGTTTCTATTATTGCTGTTCATCTTCTCTGGTCGCCATGTGGGGGACAGCTGTGCAGTGTGTGTGTGTGTGTGTGTGCGCACTTGTGGATTGTGAGACGGGAAAAATTATTTCTGTGTGATCCGGCACGCAGCAAGAAACTTTTTCTCTTATTTGAAAATACTTTGGGTTATTAAAATATTGGACTAAATGTGCAAAAAAAAAACCTTTAATTGGTTAACTTATTATTTTAGAGGGATGCATCTGAATCCCCTTCCCATTTTTAATATTTATATTCATACTAGAATAGTTTCTGAGCTGATCTGACACTTTTACCCCCCAATGACCCACGGAATCCACATAACGGTTTGCAGCTGCTAGCAAACAGTAGCCAAGCTGTTTTATAGTTATCATTATGTTTCAGCCGTACTCTGGTCTGTCTCTCCTGTTTCTTTTCTTCCTCTGAGCAATTATTGTTTAATCCAAGACAGGAAAACAAAGTGGGTGGTGTGTATCCTTTCGTAAACACTTTTCAGTAAAAACTCCACCCTGGCATGTTTGGAAAAACCTGTAAAGCTTCTACTCGATTAGTTACAGGAGATTTTTAAATTGTGAGTCTAACAAAACCCATTTGTCTCAGTGCTACACAATATACAAAGCTTTTGTATTTTGTATCCTAAAGGTACAGTAACACATTAAATCTTACACTGCGTGTGTGCATTTCAGGACCCTCTTGCAGGTCGGACCATCTTCTCAGGGAGTCTGTTTCATTACCTGGAGGAGAATCGAAAGTGGAAGAACCGTTTTATATCCGTGCCAAACGACTACACCATAAACACCTATGACAGCAAAGCGGTCAGTAAGCCTACTTATTGGACTAGACTTGTGTCCAATTAGACAATTTGGGCGCTTGCATTAAAACCACTTCCCCACTTCTCTTAACAGGCGCACGAACGGCATCTGCACCCAAAAGTAATCATCAACTGTGCCGGCTACAAGGCCCTGACTTCAATGGAGCAGTACATGGAGCTGATTAACAGCGGCCTGCCAGGTTGGGAAATAACAGGCAGAGAGTTGTTAGGATTCGCTGCTCTTTTAACTTTTCAGCTAAAAATCCAGCCCGTCTCCCCTTCAGAGTCGCCTGTTTGTGCACCTTTGGGCCTCCTCTAACACTGCTGCCATATTTGTAGATCACTCCTTAGAAATCCAGTTCTAACCATTTGAAAGTGTGATTCAATAAAATTTTATTTATATAGCACCAATTCACAACAACAGTCGCCTCAAGGTGCTTTATATTAGAAACTCCAACAATCACAGTGAGCAAGCACTTGGCAACAGTGGGAAAGAAGAACTCCCTTTTAATAGGAAGAAAGCTCTGGCAGAACCAGGCTCGGGGAGGAGCAGCCATCCACCACAGCTGGTTGGGGGTGAGGGGAAAGATGAGGCTATGAAGACGGAAGAGTCCACAGCACCCAAGGCCACCGGCTCTGCATCGTGACCAGGAGAATGCTCAGTTGTCCACCGTATTGGACGTGATGAAACTAAAGGTTGCAAAGGATGACTGTGTATTCTCCAACTGGTTGTTGAGTGGTTCCTGAAGGTTACTGGCAGATTGCTGCGGTCGTCTGTGGTTTCCATGAAAGATGCAGACTTGTCTGCGAATAATCACTAACTACTAGTTGAGTTGGAGGAAGACAAGTCAACATGTTCCATGCAAACTACGGCTGTCTGCGGCGATCTGCCAACTGGATGGGGAACACATTTTTCCCTAGCAACTGGTAGTTGCCGGGTCTGTAGGCCCGTGTGACTGCCGCCTTGTTCGCTTGACTCTACAATGTGACTGTGACACATTCACAATGCCAGACAGGTTATCATCACATGTCTGCAAACCCTCATCACCGACAGCAGCAGTATCCCTCTAAAGTGCACTCTGTCATTTGGTTCGTTGCAGATGCCAAAGTGGACAATAACACGTTCATCAAGTGTGCAACCAAGTTCCCTCTCATCCTGTGGCACCCGTACGCCCGCCACCACTACTTCTGTGTGGTGACCGAGAAGGAGCAGAAGAAGTGGCACGCTGTGCTGCAGGATTGCATCAGACACAGCAACAATGGTAATGCTGCTAGCACGAAGCACCTCACATATCTTTTCCATATTCAGAAGTGGCAGAAACAATTAGAACGCGAGGCTGTGTGACGTTAATGGAATTTGGATTATTTGTACACCTTTTGAATATGAGGAGTATGTTTCTCTCTCCGCCATGGCAAACCGCTCTTCCTCTGTGCCTTTTGTTGACGCTTCAGATGAGGGTGTGTCACAGTGTGAAGCCTTTACATGCCATCTTAGTGAGCTGGTTGGTCTCCGAGTACAGGAATGAGGTGTATTTGTTTTGTAAATGCTGTTGCCATCGGATCAGGGCTACACTTGGTACATCATTTACAGTCAAGAGAGGCATCTGAAACACTCAAAGAACAGACAAAAGTGGCATCAACACAATGTACAAGAGAAACAGTGCTGAGTTGTGTTTTGAGAAAAGTGGTTTTCTAGTCTCAACATGCATGTCAGAGGAAGCTGGAGTAGCCTGAGGAAACTCGTACGCAGGGAGAGCTAAATGACTCCACACAGAAAGGTCCCAGAACCCAGAGCCTTTTTGCTTTGAGATCACTGCACCGTCGTACCGCCTCCTTCCTTTATTGTGAAATATTTGCAGTTAGTGTCAGGTTTCTAAACATGCCGACCAATTTGTCACTAATTACAGTGAATCAGTGAACTGAAGCTCATTATTACAGAGTTAAAGACATTACGGGGTTTTGTTTATTTGTTTTTCTGCATCAGTCGCTGCTTTCCCCCCTGAGAGATCATAGCTTTTGTTTGAGCCTTGTGTATTTGTGCATTGAGAGTATTCAGGAATATACAGGACCGTGGTGCTTTTTGCATTTCATTTCACATTCAAAGGCTCAATTGTTGAATCAGGGCGGAGGACTGATCTTCATCTGAAAGTTTCTTCTTGCAAAGGTGTGACTCATGTGATTGTTGTTAAGACACAGAGCAGAGACATCCTGGAGGATGAGCAAACAACAGTGTAATGCGTTTCTTTTGTGTGTGTTGCTCTTCTTGGCTTTGCAGGACAATTTTGAGATTTAAGTATTGGAAGTACTGCGACATACTGTAAATGGCCCACCTTCTTCCCAGGACCAGGGCAAGTGGTGTTGACAGACTGCAGTTCAAGCATAGATTATGCACTTAATTACACATAATTTATGCATTAAGTAAGTTTTTTTTTTGTATTAGAGAAACTGGATCATTTGAATCTAAGATACTAATAATTACACAATGAATACTTACCAGGCTATACCAGAAACAATATTCTATCCATGTAGCTATTATAATATCCTCCATTCATCTAGTTCAACATCTTATGGAGATTGAAAATCACTTTTTCAAGAGTGATCCAGCCAATAGGGCATTTGCATTATGGACCATATGCCTTATTAACAGACACAGAGCAGTTTCAATCAGTTGGCTTAAAGTTTAACAAACAGATGTGCAGATTAGGAAGATATAATCTACGTTAAGTTGATGGATCACATTGGGAGTCATTGTTGTAATCAAGTCAGCTGCATCAAATCACTCAGCACCTACAGAACAATGCCAATCACCCGTGCACTATAGTTTGTACAGATGTTTCCAATGCAACTTAAAGAAACAGTTCTGCGTCATGATTAATGCAACTAAACTTCATTCATGCACTAAAAAAAAAAAAAAAGCAAAAAAAAAAAAGCGCCCTTGCGCTTAAATAAAAAAAACAAACCAGGCTGACAAAGTTGTTCAACCTGATTCAGCCTTGTTCGTCACTTGGTTGGCACCACCAACCACTGCACCACCCAACCGTGTTGCACGAATTCAAGCGCACTGCTGAACTACGCAGGACAATGCTCACAGCTGTTACCGGTTTAAAAACATCCAGTGCATGATAGTCTCTGGGTGTGTTTTATCTTAAAGTCGCTCGGGATGAAATCAGAAGCCAAAAACTAACTTTTTTTTTTTTGACCAACTCTGTGTATCGTCTCACCCGTTACTCCCCTGCCTGTCTGGGCATGCTAAATAAATGTCAGAGTCCCTGCCACACATTCCAACTCTGAGGTTGGGCTCCAGGAATATGTTGTAAGCAGCATAGGATTCCCATGGCTGGTAAAGGTCACCTAACTGCTCTTTGTGCGTGGACTGGCATTCATACTTTTTCTGCTTTCGTACACTCAATCTGCCTCAGCTCAGTGCTCTGAGGAAAACCAGAAAGGATAAAAGAGTCTTCCTGGGAAGGAGGATGTGTGGTTTTGGTCTGCCCTTTTCTGCAGATCTTTCCTAGTGTGTTCATTCATACACACAAATAGATGTTAAAATGCCCTTTTATGACATATATATGAAGGTAGAGAGCGTAAGCATATGCACTCGGGTGAGGAATTATGACTGATTTTAGCAATTCTACATCAAACAGACCACGTTAGTTACAGGACAGAGGAAAACGGTATCAGCACGGATGCTACATGCAAAGCTGTCCTGAACTGAACACAGACACCATTCAGCTGGCTTTGATAAGCACAAACCACAAGTTAAATGTTCACGCTGACACACCAAAGGTCTATTTGAATGCACTGAAGTTCTTGTTGCTTTAGCCTTAATAATTCTCCTGTAAAACAATCGGGCACTGCTTTGCATCAGCTTAACAAGATAAGTTGCAAAGTGCCCTGCTAATCAGCTCTGATAGCAGGTGACATCATCACGCGCGCGTGCCGGGTCAGCCTTTAATGTTCACGCAACAGAGTTAGAACCTGTGGGCCGTGATGATGATGATGCTGGCAGACGGACCTGCAAAGGCCGCACGTTCACAGTGTCAGAGAAGCGATGTGATGTGAAGTGTGTATGCATAAAACCAAAAGCTGGTCTGTACATGTTAAATTGCTAAAGACTGCAGAGTCTGCCACATTTTACACACCAGTTCTTCCCTTGAGTTGGGATGTGGCAATTCAGCCCTATAATTGAGCAAGCACTATAAGAGCTCAGCAGCCAGCCGTGCTTTCTGGCACGTTTTCAATTCATTCATCGTTTGGTTGATAAAATGCCAGCCGATCAATGCTAATTGATGCTTCTTTTCCTGATCTTCTGTCATTGAGGCTCAGGCTCAACATGGCCAAAGATTCAAATATACAGCAACACCTGTGAGTGAATGTTTTTCTACTTTTTGGCTCTTTATGATGTCAAAGAGAGCCGATATCTGTAATATCTCAGGCACACGGCAGCACCATCACCTAGCTGTTTAAACGTTTTGTTTATGAGGGGCAGGAGAGAGAGACGTGTAATATATGGAGGTGGAAAAGTGAGTGAAAAGGAGCGATCCTTAAATAATGTGTGGTGATTGAGCTAAATTAAGCTAGGTGTGGAAAAAATGGGGACAGGGTAAATAAAGTGGGAATCTTCACTGCACAAGGAGAGTCCCAGAATAAAAATGGAGCGTGAATGGTCCACTATGAGGTGTTAAGTCACGTGCAGGGCGCAACCACAGTCTGGCTGCTTGACTCGCAGGGAAGAGCTGAGTGTCCCTGCCCCCGGTCCACTGTAGCTAAGCTTGTGGTGAGTAAAACTTTGTAGTGACTGAAAGCGGATCTACCTATTTAAATCCAGCTCATTAATAATTTTAACACAAATCAGAATATTTGTTTAAATTCCAATAATTAAAGATTGGTTCAGTTTTTGCCGTTTGACCCACAGACTGGCTGCAGGGAATTTGACTATACAACTGTACAGCCATATAGTCAAAGACTGCTCCAAGCTGTCATTGGCCCACTAGAGACCCATTAATCGTGGCCAGCTCTCCACACCCACAGCCTCTAAACCCAGTCAGCCATCCTCTGCTCTGATCCACACACCACAGACTAATTAACTGAACAAGAAGAGGCCTACAATGGGCAAATTCAGAGAACAATAAATCCAGGTTTATAACTCCAGCAGCAGAGGACTGGGCTTCTCTGCGTGCGATCTCATTTCAAGTGGAGCCATAATGGATTATATGGCGCTGTTACCAAACAATATACTGTGCCAGCAGGAGATCTGCATTTGCTCATTCACTGCTCTTGGCAACGGGAGTTTAAAATGGCATGTTAGGACCTATTCGGTCATGGTTGTGAAGCCTGCAGCTGATGGTATGTTTCAGCGAGTGTTTACTGTACTGCGGCTTTGGCTGATTCCACAGGGCTGCACCATATGGGGAAATCCTACTCATGCATGTTAATGGAAGCAGCAGCAGCAGCAGCAGCACTTTGACTAAAAGAAATGTCTGAAAAGTGATCTATTGTGAAGGTAGGTGGTCTGAGGCTGAAGTCTCTGACCGTATTTGCCATGCCGAATAAATAAAAAGAGAAACGTTTGTGAATACAAAGCCCTGGGAACTCATCCCCCTGGCTTCTCCTGAACTCCCATCAACCAGAGCGTGGTGAGAAAGGCAGGGAGGGGAAATGCCTTAAATAAAAAGACCGTGGTAAGTGCTGCCACATGTGCTATTTATACACAGTGTACACACACACACACACACACACAGCCACACAGCAAAGAAACTGTAATCTGCTCCTTGATCTAGCTTGGTTCAGACACATGGCGAATGTGTAGCGGTTTACTGGCCTGGCAGATTGTCGAGAAATATTTCTCCTCTCTCTTTTGGCACCAAGAGGACATTTCTCTTCAAAGGGGCAACAAACTGAGAATGCAGCAAATTTGCTTTTAAGCAAATCGCACTGAGGATCTGGTCCCAGTGTACGCCTTTAGATATTCAAATAATATTTAAGGGGGGGAAAAATGAGCCATCTATTCTTTAACTTAAATAAACGAATATGTAGAAAGATAAAAATGAAGTCCACGTGTTGCAGCCTGGTGGGCCGAAATAATGATTTTTTTCTGACTTAATTTTGCATTTGAGTGTTGTACATGCCAATTAGCATAAATTCATGCAGTCGGGCTTTTGCTTCCCGCAGCAGGAGATTTGCAACTACACAAGGTCATCAGCTGGTTAGCGTTGACGTAGCTGCTCGACCTGCGCGTGCCGTGTTCCCGTTACTGCCGGCAGGATAAGATGAGTTAGCCAGAGCGTCAGTGACACAGTAGCTCATCCAGTTCACAGTTCAGCGGGTGTGTTGTAATGTGTGAAGAAAGTTATGAGTTTTGTTGTCATGGGTTGCCTCTGTTGCACAAACAAATTCACTGAGGAGTCTCCCAGTGAGTCATGTCCAGGACAAATGAATCTTGTTTCACTAAAATCTTATCTACTCTAGGTGAGTAGTGATTACTGTGAATTCTGGAGGTGCAGACTAATTGCGTGTGTCATACTGAAATGTCTGTCTGTGATACAGTGAGATTAGAGACCGTCTTGAGATGCAGGTCCTCCAATGACCTCAGTCAGGTTCTTTGATCGAGCAGCTAAGTTGTTCACTCCTCCTGTGAAGCGTCTCGTCCCACATTCGGACGGGCTTCTACCAATTTGGTTGTGATATTGTGCCTCATGTTAGTATACGTTGCAGCAAGTTTTTTTTTTTTTTTTTTTTTTTTTTAAAGGTACATTTTGTATTTACCCGCTACAGAATTGAACTATAATCTTCACCAGCAGGGGGCAGCAGTGGGTGTTTTGAGAGGTTTTCAGCTGTGTGCCGCTAATAGTTCTTCTTAGTTATCTGCATTTCTGCAGGAGGCTCAGCCTTTCGCCAGGGCACGCTCGTAAAGAGAAATATGCTGGTTGGATAAAGGTTACATTGACTCACACGATTGGAATTACATAAAAGTAAAAGCTGGCTCAAGTTCAACTTCATCAACATTTTTGACAGCAATCGTAGGTTTGCATTTTGGACGGAGCCACGGAATCACTTTAACTGCTACTTCTGTTTAATCGATATTTCTGGATACAGTTCCAAAACATTGCCATCAGCAGTGACAC
Source organism: Cichlasoma orientale (assembly GCA_034780415.1). Taxonomy (NCBI): domain Eukaryota; kingdom Metazoa; phylum Chordata; class Actinopteri; order Cichliformes; family Cichlidae; genus Cichlasoma; species Cichlasoma orientale. The sequence continues at coordinate 452,161 of JAVDPK010001041.1, read as the reverse complement.
CTGTGCCACATTCAGATGAAATACCACCTCACCGTTTTACTTGAGTAGTTAATGAGAGACAAGAGTCTCTAGATGCACAGCATTCTACTGACGAGGACTTTGAAGATCTTCTAGTAGCTCATCTGCCCCCAGTTATTTACTCAGCCAGAGTTAAATGAGTTAATATGGGAAAAGAAGCAGCTGAGCTTCTTGGGTCCAGGCTCAGTGAGGAAAAACCTCCTGGCTCCAGGAACCAGATTTTCTTTTTGTAGGCACTGTGAGAAGGATCTCATTCCATTGAAATGAGTAAAATCAACTTTTTTTTCTGGAAAATTGCAGATTATTTTTGATGCAGCAGGGCGGTGTCATCACCTCTCTGGTATAAGGATGTAAGCCGTAAGACATCTCTGGGGTGTTTCACTGCATCTGACATCCTAATGACGCCTAGTCACCTGTCAGCATGGCAACCATCTCGCCTTATTTTCCCCACTGCGCTCGGCGAATTCTCATAAAAACACGCGCCAAACAAAACACCTCCCCAGACCTTAACGTTTCATTAGAATTTGTGAGCTGGGTGCAAAGACTGCTTCCTGTCTGGCTCTGACCCCCCCACCCCACCCCCAAACTTCCTGTCTTTGTCAGCCTCCTCTGAGTCAGACTTTCAGTCACAGAAGAAACACTCACATGGGGACGGTGGTGCTTGTGCACTATATACTTCACAGACAACAATTCACTACTCAGGCATTCTGGAGCCAACAAGCCATTCATCCTTCTGTGGAACAGGAGGCTTCATTGTGATGATGTCATCACGTTATTGACACTTAAAGACAAATGAGCCTCACAGAATAAACCTTCTTTTGACAGGCTGGAGTACAGACGGCTCTTCACAGTGTTGAAAAGTAAAGTTAAGCCTTCACTGCATTTTAATATGAATATATTGGTTGTAATGGCTGTATTGACATAGCATGCCATCATAAATATTATTTCAGTAAAATTCCATTACTGAAGGTCATCGTAATACCATGATTATATTCTTATTTGGGTATGTTTTTTTTCTACTAAAATAATATTTATTCAGCTGATTTTTTTCCCTTGAGCCGAACATTGCTATCAGCAAACAAGCTGATGTTTACATATGTCAGTGACTAATAATGTGATTAAGAACTGGAAGACTTTAAAGTAGTTTTGTTTGTTTTTTTCTAATAAAGACTTCTTCATTTCTCTGACGTGAAAAAGTGAAATTAAAAACAGAGTTACTGGTATCAACCCAGAGATTCACAGTCAGTACATCTGCAGTTTTTAAAAAGTCATGGAGCTTTGAGGGTTGATCATTTGATTAGAAAAATCTGTCTAATTGCAGTACTTATTATGTATTAGTTATAAATATTAGTACTAGGCTTGCAGCATACGTTAAAATATATCAGAATACCTCTGATCTCAAGTAAAATTTACGTATCCTGAGTCAGGAAACGTGGCCTTGCAGGAATGCGATCAGCTTGACCCACCACACCTTGGCTCTTGGCCCTACCACTCATGATGCAGAAGCAGCAGACACCAAAAAAATCCTTTGGCTTCGGCTCTTCTGAGAAAAGTGAGACAGGAGGGGGGAAAAAAGTTGCTTCGGAGCTTTTCTTGCTTCAAAAGCAACTCAGCTGTTTTTATTCCCATTGTCCCAAATATTTTAGGCACATGCAGGTCTCCAAAAAAAAAAAAAAGCCACCAGATCAGCCATTCTGGCACCAAAATAAAATCATCTTTATTCCCGATTCTGATGCTCTGTTTGAACTTCACTGGGTCATGCCGACCATGTCTGCGTGCCTAAATGAATTGAGTTACTACCATGTGACTGCATAATTAGATACTTGCACGAATGGGTGCGCTTAACAAAGTGGCTGAGAGCATATTTGAGCATGTATAGGGACGTGTCTCAGTTATAAGCAACATTTCAAAAATTAAGACCTTTCACTGCTAATAGAGTTAAGAGCCTTTAAAAAATTTTTTAACTCAAACTTAATATTTTAACTTTGTTTACTTCATTTTTAAGGCTCTGCGGGAACCTCGTCTTACGAGTACAGCACTTAATTATTTATGCACAGTGAAAAGCTGCATTTACCATCATAGATGATGGCCGTACAGGACTTAGCGAATTTTAACTAAAACCTTCACCACCAGGGGCAGCATTTAGCCAGTCGGTGCGTTGAATGGTTTTGGATCTGTGGCGTTATTATTTTAAATTTTGACATTTCTTATTAGCCTCGTGACCCTGAAAAGGATAAGTGGAAGAAAATGGATGAATGGATTTCTTATTAGCCCTGAACCCATTTCCTCAAGTGGCCACAATGTAAATAACATTTGTTGTTTGTTTGTTTTTTGCCTGATTAAACAAAGATTACAATGATTTACAAAGTGGTATTACATGAAAGTACAGCCCAGCCGTAGTCTCACTTTACTTGATATTTTGTCAACACAATACACAGATGCTCTTGACTAAGTCATAGCTGTTGTTTCTTCACATTCTGTTGATGGCTTTAATTCCTGTTGGAAGTATTTTTAAACATGGGAATTTACATTATGTACTTTTGATGAAGGCACAGTTGGAAAAAAACAGTAAATCTCTTCCTTAATTACAAAGAACTGACTCTTTCTTGTTGCCAGGAGAGAAAACACAACTGAAACCCTTGGTGACTTTTATTTAAAGGAAGAACTGCTTTGAATGAGAAACTGCTAATTATAGGCCCGTTTTATTCCGTACACCTGTTTATAGTCTTTTGTGTGGGATGCATGACTTTCAGCACTCGGAGTCCTTTAATGCTCTGGCCTTGAGAGAGAGTGAGAGGGGCAGTTCTTGACTTCAGCTCCTGGTGTATTTTCGTCACACCGGCTACACGATAAGGACAAACTTCCTAAAAATGCACGCACGTCTCCGAGCGCTTTCTGCGCCGTTTCTATTGTCTTGCCAACTGGGAGGGGCCGTAACCGGAGCGGTCATGTGAAATCTGTCCTCCAACAACGCAGATTCTTCCTGTTTTGAGAGATGACACAGCTGTGCATGATAGGGGCCCACTATGCACACTCCAGGAACTGTGACTGAATATACTGATGACCAAAATTAGACTCCCCGACCGTCACACAAAGTGACTCAGATGTGATGGAAACAGTTGTTAGGGTTGCAGAAACAAATATGATAAAGTGGCGGCACGCCCTTTATAGTGCAATTAGGATACACTATCCTGTGCCCATCTTGCCACCGAGACACTTTCAGCCCACTGAGTCTTCTCTTAAATAAAGATGATGTCTTAATTCTCAACTTGTGCCCGTTTCTTTCTTTCTCAGGTCTGCCGGAGGACTGCACTGTTAAGACGCCGGCCTTCACTGACTCTGTGAGGCTTCACAGACAAGAGAAAGGACACTATGGGACCTGGGATATGATGTGTGGATCACCTCCACAGGTTAATCACAGATTAATCACAATACCTACAATGTTTCCTTGGAAGTAGTTTCCATTTATGGTGGTAAAAGGGGTATGGGTACTTATAACAGTAGTGTAGCAATAATCAGCTGCCTCTCTAATGAGCAGATAGATGGGACAGTGGCACAAAAGTAACTAGCAGTAGGCAAATATGATGGGCTGAGGCTAGCTGCTGTGGAGTGGACCTCCTTCTCTCCAGTAGTCACAAAATACACTTGCGCAGTTGTCAATATACCTAGGCAACTTGTCCAATTCAGACATTTTCCTGCAGTTATAAAATTTTGTCCCCACACCAAAGGAAAATCTAATTTTTCAAAGTTTCTATAAGTGGGTTTTAATTTTTATTCCAGCTTAAAATACATTTTTTTTAATAAATGGCCAAAAGCAGCAGGAAAATGCACAGACTTTTAAGTCAAGTCAGGTAACACAGAAGCTTTAACTCTGTGCAGACCAGTCGTGTTCATGTGCTTAGTGACCCCCCCGAGGCTTGTTCTGAGTCAGACTTTACTTGCAGGGATTTTCCTGTGTGAGAAAACCATGACCCATAATTATTAACTTAGTTCATATTGCACAATACTGCAACCTGGGTATGAAAACCGTTACAGCTGGCTGGCGTTGCTTGCGGATGGCAAATTAATATTAATAAACGTGGAAAAATTCCAGCTGGGGCACAAAGAATTAATGATAAGCGCCTCGTTTCAGGAAGTTTAACTCTCGGCCTTCCGGTGCCACACCTTCATTTCCTCCTCGGGCGGTGCACCGACACCAACTCCAACTAACGCGGCTGCTGCGGGTTACAGTTAAAGGACTTTTTCAGGAACAGTCGTTCATTCTTTGGCGTGTAGCAGCTCAGAGTGCAGGTCAGGGCTGTAGGTGAAGCTGCTGAGAGGCCTCAGTGATGAATGACAGGCTCAGGGAAACATTGCATGTACATCAAACACACACACACACACACTCTGCTCACACCAGAGAGCAAGAATGCACCTACACAGAACCTTCAAAGAGGCCAGCACCACCCCAACCCACATCCCAGCATTCACAAGGACTCAGTCTCAGCTCGGAGTTGATGCCAGCCTGAATGTCAAATTAATCTTCAGTTTTCCTCAACATTACAGTATTTACTCCACACATTAACATTTAGGCTCGTGCTCTTAGTGCTACAGACACGTGCACATGAAGTTCAACCTCTGTATTATTAGAGAGCGAAATATAGCCGGTTTATTCAATCACTTTCATCCTTTGCTGTGAAAATAAGCAAAAGCCATCTGTGAAATTCATCTAAAAGACTTTCAGCACAGTCGGTGGCTCCAGATAAAATTTCCTCTTTGTTCCATTATGCAAAGTTCAACATTTTCAGGCCTAATTGCCAAGTATAGCTGGTAATACAAAGGAATCCTTTGTATGGGCTCGAATGTTTTCTTAATATACATTTTATTATTAGGGAAAATATGGACCAAACAGTCATCAGTACTGCTGCAGTTGTGATTAACCTTCATGCTAAATGAGCTCTTTGAATTTCTACTTAAGACCAGTGTTGTCACTGAGCCAGTGGGAAACCACAATAAAGTCTGCTGCAGTATTCAGACACATTATTGATACTGTAGCACTAAATCCAACAAAAAATGCACAGTAAGTGCCAAAGGAAATGCAGCACACAGGTAGGTGGAAGCAGCATAAGAGAACAGTCCATAAAGCCTGAAACAAGCAAACATTTACTTACCTTACTGAACTCTCACGGAGGCGCAGATGGCCGGGAAGACCCCCAACCAAAAAACCTCAGGTGTCGTTTGAACTCCGCAGGTGATGCAACCAAAACATCCGAGCAGTTCTCCCTCCAAGCAGCACGCCGCATCAGATTGTTGGCGGCCTAACTTCTCAATGAAAGTTAACTTTAGCAGCAGCAGGTTAGCATGAAGGATCAAATCAGAGGAGCCTTCAGTGGTTTCAAATGACTGCCTTCCACAAAAGGCCCAACGTTACCATGGTAACTAATTGCAGGTGTATGTCTGGGCTTGCTAGGAGGGTTTTTATAAATATCTTTCTGGCAGCGTGCTGGTGCACCATCGCTTTTTAAAAATACAAACTTCAAGATTAGGGGCCACTCTGGCCTGCAACAAACTGTGATCAGGTGTCCCACCTTATATGGGCTGAACCAGGGCCAGCTTTTTAAGGCCTTGCAGTTTTATTTACAAACTGAAGTTGTACACTGAAAGAGAACACATCAGCAATCAATAGAGCATCTATACAGAGAAAACGCTGCTGCAATTCAGGCTGCGACATATCTGTTACTGGTACAGTAAAGCCCTCTGTGTGGAAAATCTCCTCTGCTTTTGTCTTGGCTGTTCACTACCCAGCAACATCACCATCTCCAAATATTTAGCTTAGCTTAGTTAAAGCTTCGTGGAGGAGCTGAGCTTCATCGGTGTTTGTCAGTTGTGAGGGCAGTGCCGCTAAAAGCAGCCTTCCTGCCTCTCCGTGTCCAGCTGCTCTCATGTAGGCGTACAGGAAAGAGGAGCCTTTTTTTAGGCTTTGTTTTTGTTTTTGTTACTACTGTACGACATATTAAAAAAAACGCTGACATGTAGTCATTATAACATCCTGTTAGTAAAACTGTTACTGTTACAAGTCAATCTAATACAAATAACATGTCTGATTGCATGAATTCTACTTGGTGTGTGTGTGTGTGTTTGTACAGATTTTGGCTAATCTGGTGATGGGGACCCTCTGCCCCGAGCTAAGAGGCGTGATCGGACCCTGCCTGAAGGGGAAGATGCAGCAGAGGCAGAGGAACTGGATGTTGGTGAGTTTCTATCAGTCTGTACGGTAAATGCTGTAAAAACACGCAAGAGTCAACAAGTTCAGACCATTTACGCTCCTAAACTCCTCTGCCTCCTCCAGATCTCTGACGCCGTGTACAAACAGGTGCTGTCTCAGACCACCGGTCAGTATGCAGCTCTGGTGGAAGCCTGCGAGGCCCAGAGGGGCCCGCTGGATGCCGTCCTGCGAACCGACATGGACCAGATCATTGCGTCTAAAGAACACATCAGCAGCAAGATACGAGGTATCAACAAGGAGATATTCAAGTTTCAACTATGCCTCAAAGCACCCCGGCTAGATTTCTGTACACCGCCTCAGTCCACACAGCATGCTATCCGAAATGTTTCACTTGGTACTCAGTCTGGCTTGAAACATAACCCTGTTAAGTGCACACTCCATTGTTTGCCTCAGTGACATGTGGCTGTGGCGTCTCTGGCTCAGGGAAGCGATTAGTCTGATCACTGCATGCTCAAATTTCTGATGACTTTGTTTGGACATCTGGTAACAGGTCCTTTTTCTTCTGTAACTAGCCCTCCCTCCTTGGCAGACAGTTTCCACTGTTTGCACTTTGCCATCACAGCCTGTTTCGCCCACCGTAACTCACCCATTGTTTGATTTGCTGGGTTCTAAAGAACCAGAGTACCCGGGCTTTGGAGCAGGCTGCTTGTTTCTTTCATGTATACAGTTTCCCACTGAGCTCGAGTGGAAGAACTGGATTCCTTCACTAGCACTGCATAAGTAATTTCTGACTTTATAAATCAACTGTGCAAAACAACAAAGGATTATGTATTACGAGGGTTATGCTCAAGTTTATCAGGTGTAACTGTAGCTATGATTTCTTTTATATATATTTATATCTTTTTTGCACCTGCATTTGCATAGCTTAACACTAGGTACAAATAAAGGTGCAGGGCTTCCATGGAAGGAGCATAAGTATGCTTACTTGTCACCACATCCATACCAACCATTTCAGCTTGGTATCAAATATTATCTCTGTTATTGTTATGACCTTCTAGCACAGCTCATTTGAAGTCAGGGCCAAGCCTTTATTTTTCTTGTCATCACCATGGGCAGCTTTATTCACAAGCTTCAGTAACTTTGCTTTCATCTTTTGCTTCTGGTGTGCAGCTCTGGTGTTGCCGAAGGCAGAGCAGATCTTGCAGACCAACATCCAGCCCTACATCAACTCCATCCTGGAGGCCCTGATGGAGCCCACCAGCCGAGGTTTTACTGAGGTCAGGGACGTTTTCTTCAGGGAGGCGGTGGAGATCAGCAAGAGCTTACTCAAAGTCGAGGGCAAAGAAAAAATGGGAGAGGTTAGTTATGAGTGTTACTTTTGGTTACCTACATTATCCTAAATTTAAAGTCATATTTTTGTTGTTAATTACACTCCTCCTTATCATTTCCTTTCCTCTGTCTTTCCCTCAGAACATGGAGAGGCTGTCCATGCTTGCCTTCCATCCAGTGAAAATGCAGAGCTGTTACGAGAAGGTGGAGGAGCTCAACCTGGAGGGACTGCAGCAGCGGTTCAACGTCTCCAGTCCATCTGTGTTCATCAGCAGGGCTCAGATCCTTATGAGGGAGGTAAGATGCTACAGCCCACCTCTCCGATATGGCAGGAAATATTACATTTATCACACACCCCTGTAGGATGCCTGAAAACACTCCCTACTCCTTAGTAAAATATGACAAACTGGCATCCACGCCACCTCTCTACCTCCACCTGGTGGACAAAGAGAGTGTGGCAATTTAAAGCTGGGCGGTGGCACACCTGACCTTTTCTAATTGTTTGATTTTGACAGCAAATGGACAACGCAGTGTACACATTTGAGCAGCTGCTCAACCAGTCTTTAGAGGCCCAGGGAGACAACGACATGTGCAAGATCATGCAGAGATGCCAGGACAGAGTTCTCAAGGTAAAACACAACCAGTTATGCAATAAAGTGGACAAACAGATGGAAAGATCAAAGGAGAAGGGCAAATAGACTTATTAACTTGAAGGGTTTTTTTCAAACTTATTCTCATGTTGCTCAGTTTTCAGTATAGATTTTGCAGGATAAACCTGTTATTGCTGACGAGATATGTGGGTCAAAGGTCAAGTGAACTCAGAATGAGTTCATTTGATGAATCTCTAAGGAGAAACTGAATTTACAGCAGAACATTATTGAGCATTGAAAGGTATGACTCGTTAAAGCTAATTTATGTCCTTGAGCGATGTTTGTGTTTCTGGTTTTTCCTGTCAGAAATACGACTACGACAGCAGCACAGTTCGCAAGAAGTTCTTCAGAGAGGCTCTGCTGCAGATCATCATCCCCTACATGCTGCAGAACCTCTCAGCATCCTGTTCACCTGTGAGTAACACAAATAAAAGTGAACCTGATTGGTTTACTTTGGGGGTAAAAGCGGTATAGTTGCACAGAATGTAGTATCAGAAACATTATAAAAGCATGAATCCTGAAATTAAATCTGCAGGGAAAAACACATTTTACAGCAAAGGCAGCAGACGTTTTAAGCATTTTTCATCTGAGTCCCAATGGCCTCTGAAATTAAATGTAATTTAGCTTTTAATGCTTCATAATGATCACCTGGAGACTTTGTAAATGGCTGCCCAGCAGACGGACTTGTTTCTAAAAGGAATTTGGTAGCAAAGGGATGCATTTAAAGAGCATGTTTTATATTCATGATTTCAACCTCATCTGCTGACCAGCTGCAAGGACTGCTGCTAGGAATGAAATCCAAACTGGTGCCTGATACTGGTGATAACCGTTTCATATCTGAATCCTGTTTCCTTAGGAACTGCCTCGGTTCAAGGAGCTAATCTTCGAGGACTTTTCACGTTTTGTGCTGGTGGAAAATATATTTGAGGAAGTGGTGCTGCAGTCCGTCTCCAAAGACATAATGATGGGTAAGGGCCAGAAAACGCCAAGATTTAGAATGGCAGTGATGGTTAGCAGCAGTAATAACATGTCTTGTATTTTTTTTCTCTCTCTTCCTGTGTCCAGCTGTGAAGGAGGCAGCTGTGCAGAGGAAACATAATCTCTACAGGGACAGCATCATTCTGACCAACAGTGACCCCAACCTGCACCTGCTTGGGGAAAATTCCCAAGTAGACTGGGCCACCAAATTTGGGGGTGATGAGCATGATGTCTCTGTCAGCACTGGAGATGAAGGAAGGGGTTCTGGGAGAAGACGCAAGCAGGTGGTGTCAATGATACAGCCGGAAGGGGTGCCTCTGCCCTACGAGTCCTGCCTGGAGGTCCCAGGAGTGGAGCTGATCCCAGAGGAGGATCCTGAGATGTCTCAGAGCAAAGAGGAGGACCAGCTGGAGAAAGAGGAGGACCTAGGCCCATCTGAGAACCCCAAGTCTCCTGATAGCGTGAATGAAATCAGGGACTTGATTAATCCGATGCTTGAGATGGTGCTGCCGGTGTCCAAGGAGGAGCGTAGTGAAATCTCCACCAGCACAGAGATGACCACAGGCACCATCACCGTGGAGGACGGGGTCCCGGAAAACGTGACTCACGTCACCACTGTGGTGGAGACCGTTCCCAGGAATTCTCTGCGAGAGAAGACGTCCCCGCAAGCAATCCTCCAGCAGCTGGTAGCAAGCAAGAAGCAGGACGTCGATAAGGAGGAAGCAGCCATTCAGCACGCCATCGAGGAACTGGAGATAGCAGTGCAGGGAGATGAAAGTGAACACATTGCCGAGATCTCTGCAGCGGAATCAGATTACGAGTCCTCGCCACCACTGGGTACAGACTCTGGCTCGCGTGAGGACAGCGGCTTCCAGTCGCCCACCAGTGAGGGGCTGGATGACGGGGAGCCTCAGCCAATCACAAATGGTCTGAACGGAGAGAAAAAGATCATCGACCCCGTAGAAGTGGAGGTTATTTTATCATAAGAAGGCACTCCTCTGCATAAACTGGAGAACGCTGCAGAGACAAACAGCGGCGTGCATGTCATAATTACTGAGAAGCTGAATGAATATGGATTGTATTTAAGGGATTGAATATGCCTTTTCTCTGTTGCTGTTGATATGGACACCCCAGAACCCACTCCTCCAGTTTTTTGACACACATATTTGGTGATTGGTGAGTGCAGGTTTTCTTCATATTTTGTGTATGACAGGAAATTCATATCAACTCTCCACGTTATGACAGCAGGTTGAGGCTCGTTACAATGTCAACAAATTTTAAATGATAATCAACACTTTCTAAAATGTACACAGTAGGAGAGAAAAGCAAACTAAACCTAAGATTTTGGTATTTTTGAGACTTGTTTACACAGCAGGAGGTCATATGAGTATCTAACAATTTTAGGCTCATAATTGCATCTTTACTGCAGGGAAACTTACCTAGTGAGCTTAGCTTCTATCCGGGCAGCAGGGGGTGCTAGAGCGAAGCTTTCTTCTTCATCCTGAACTGTATTTATCTATTTTTATAAAATGTTACAAACAAGCAGTTTGTTTACTTTATGGCCTTTTTTATGTTTCAGTGCATTTCAGTGCAAACAGGCAGGGGTTGGTAAATACAGCTACATTAACTTTAAAACCAAGATGTCTAGTTTTTAAATGTATCAAAATGTATCGTTTCTTGTGACTTTGCCTTCGGGGTTCTAGACATGACCGAGAAACAATAACAGCTCTGGAGGAAGCCTGCTTCATGATTAGAAGAAAAATATTTAATTTGGGCTTCTAGTCATATCACTTGTATCAGATATATATTTTTTTTTTTATTTAAAATCCATCCATCCAAAATCATACAGACTGCTGTAGTGGTATCAAGCTGTACATTTAGCTTGTGACAAATAGTTTCACTTTAAATAATGGGCTCTAATTCCATATAATATAATTTTGGTATAGTTCTGCAAGTGGTTTCATGAAAATAAATTAATTTGGTACTAAATATGGTGGGGGGGGGGGTAGCTATATGCTTGTTGAGAAATGTTATATTTTTGTCTGCTTCTGCCCTGGCCAGACCTGCTATGTACTAACTAAAAGACTCAAGGTTAGACTAGCATGTATTTCACATTTTAACACTTTAAATATAGATATTATTTTTTAATGATAAGAGCAACTGAATTTACAGTTTTAATCAATATTTCGCAAAAAGACAACACCTTCTGTCCTTAGACCAATAATTTCCTTGGAAAAAGGGCAAAATGGGGAGAAGGCGGCAAGAGAGATTAGAGGACACGTGCACAGCACTGGATTTTAATTATGGTAGGATGACAGGATGAAACTCCAGGTAAATAAAGCACATGCATAGAATTTAACTCCTTATTTTTACAATCCAGAGTATAAAGTTGCAGTCCTTTCTGGAAATATGTCCACTTCAGTAGTGTAGTTGAAACCCAGGCTGTATTTTAATATTAAATGTTGAGCTGTAATTGTTAATGTAACTATTCCCAGTGCATCCACGGCACATCAATCAGGACCTGGAGTCACAGCTAAGGCCCATTATTCCCAATGGAGAACGACCTTCCCTTGTTTTATTTATTATAAAAACCTGTGTGGATTTTAACATTCAGGTGCAAACGTCTTTCATCTGTCTGTATTTGTAGGACTTTTATCTTTTCTTGAAACATGTATCGAAATGGATGAATAAAAACACTTCATCAGCTTCATTCTCTCCTTTTTTTTTCCCTCCAAACAAGTTTTGTGAGATTTTTTATTCAAAGATAAAAAAAAATCCATAAAAAAAAAAAAATTAAGAACAAGCTTTTAGTGTCAGAATCAGGTTAAAAACAAATTATCAGAACACCTGAAACATTTCTGAACTGTCAGCTGCAAGGCACTTTGTTTTGCTGATTTGTGGTGGGATTGCCACAGAACCACATGACCGTGAATCATCGCTAACCAAGATGATCTTTCAGATGGGTTCATAAGGCAGAATCACATGAATCAGTTCCTCATATTGAGCGCAGCACAGCGCCACCTCATCACTTGTGACTGTAAATGTTCCAGCTGCAAGCTTTCACTCCTGAACACTCGTCAGTTAAATATCAAGTTCCTTACACGTGTTATTCATTTCACACAGCAAACAACAAATTATGTAGTATCAGTAAAAGCCCATCAAACTCGTGCAGAAAAGCTGTGAAGGCTTCCCATCTCTGGGTCTTGTGGTACCCTGCTGCGGGCGATTCCGATGCATTTCATCGTTTTAAATCAACTGTATTTTCAAGATAATAAAAAAAAAAGAGAACTGAACAGCACTACTTCCCCTGGAGATGAAAAAAAAAAGATTTTCCAGCGGTGTTAGTCACGTAGTCTGCCGATTTTTAAAAGCGAAGTAAAATTAATGCTCAGAGACTGAAAAATTGAGCATTTTCTGAACATTATGAACCTTTAACACAAAAGAGTTATTAATTAGTGACAAATGCTAAAATGTAGTATTTTGCGTTTTCTGGAAACTTTAAACATTTTCAGTTTTCATATCCAGATGAGATTTATGCAAAGCTCAGCGTGACTTTCCAGCAGTTTTTCATTAATTATCAAGAGCGTGAGACCCTCTGTCCTTTGTCCTCATTTCACTATATTAAATGTCCGTACCGTCACATCCGATCCAGGAGAGGAAATGCGACAAAATAACCGAGGACAGACCCCACGATGACCCCGAGAAAGATCCAGGTGTTGTAGGACATGACGCACAACATCAGCATGTAGGCCAGAGACACCTGCAGCACGTGGAGGACCGTCTGGATGACATGCAGCAGCCAGCTGAAGGAGAGGGCCAGTGAAAACAGATAAATTAATACTTCAAATACATCATTCCGCTAAGCAGAGTCAGTCTGCCAACGTGTGATGGTGTCATCTAGGAGACACTTAACATAAAAGAGTGCACAGTGGTGCAGAGGTTACTACCATGTCAGAGCGAGAACGTTCAGTGACATCAAAGTTATATTTATCAGTGATTATAAATTAGCCTGTCTCTCTGTGTTAGCAACCCCTCCGGGGTGTTTCCCACCTTTCCAGCCGTGCCTGCTGGGATAGCCTCCGGATCCCCACAACTCTAAACTGATTAAGTAAATGAGCAGATGCATTCTCAGTCTCCAGCACACGAAGCCACAAATAAAGGATGCAGCGGGAAAAATACAACATACTGCACTGTTAAGCTTATCAACAAGTACAACAGTAAGAGTGCAGGGAGGTTAAAGGCAATAAATATTTATTACATCAATAAGTAATCGCTATGGAATGAATAATCTTGTGACAGTAGTAACGCTGCAATCCTTTATTTGTGGCCTCTCTGCTTTCAGTCCTCTGAGGATTTTATTCCATAATCTGCATTTCACTGTGCAACCTGTGATAAAAAAAAAGTTATTATAAATGACCAAGTTCACTTAGACTAACCTGTTCCTGGTACTTGGAGCTGGAGGACGTGATGCTATAGGGGTCAGCGAGGATTCAGAGGGGCTGCTGTCCAGGACAGAGATGCTGTCGCAGCGGGAGGAAGGTGGGGCGGCGTATGGAGACTGAGGCTGGGCCAGCTTGGAGCTATTCCCCAGCCACACTCTCCATACTTTGAGCAACTCGTAAAAGACAGTTAGGAGCAAGACCACCAACACTGACAGCACCATCCCTGTAGGTACAATAACACACACGTTAACTCACACAATAGTGTCAATACTTTTGTGCACTACAGGCCAAGATGTGTCAAGCTAGAACCTCACTATATAAGTTTGATTCAAAGTCTCATTGGCTAACTCACTCTCGCTCCTTAATGAATGAAAATAAGTGCTTTACAATAAGAGATGCTAAAACATATTTACACCTCTCAGGCAGATAAGCTTGATAAAACACTGCGAGTTCATGAACACAGTAGACTTCATACAGTAATTTGGGCAAGATTACATAAACACTCCTGTGAACGTTGTGTTTTATCACGAGACTGTGTGACACTCTGCAGCTTACCTGCAGGGCTGTGCACATCCCAGAAGTCAAACAGCAGTGTCACACTGCTCGACGTTCCAAAAGTCATCTAAAGAAAAATGAGAGCATTATTAGGTGACACTCACTGGTTAAACGTAGGTTGCAGGCATAGAGAAATTTCGGGGTGGGCAAGGTATGCACTCTGCTGATTGCCCTTCTAGTTTATATAGTGCCAAATCAGAAAAACAGTCACCTCAAGGTGCTTTATATTGTAAAGTAAAGACCCTACAATAATGTGTCCTCCCTGCTTTGTGTTTTCGGTACAGTAATACTCACAATATCTTTGATTACAGAGTCATACATACAGATAAGAGATAAAAAAAAAAGTTTAATTTACACCATCTTACACAAATACGCTGTAAATAAAGCTGATTTTGGCCCACAATTAGAGGACGCGCTGCCCCACAAAAGCACACTTTGTTCAGCCTCGGTGCTGTGGATGCGTGACTGATAGAGGAATGCGCTGTGTGTGTGTGTCTGTTGCTTGTTCAGCAGCCCGGCGCTCTCCCTCATAATTCACCACCTGTCTTGGCACGAGTGCCTCTCACCAGCTGCACACTGGCAACAGCCTAACTGAGACCTGCTAGTCCACACTGAGAAAGCTACAGGCAGGATTCAAGAGGAGGAAAAAGTGGAAGGTTCGCACAGACAAGATGAACCACTTTGCAGCCTTATCAGACACAGAACCTAATTCTGAAGCACTGTGTTAAACTAAAATTAAGAAATGAATGAGAGCATGAATAAATAAATAAATAACGAAGCCAAAATGAAAATTCTTCCACCTCTGATCATCCATCACTTTAAGTCTCCTTGCACTCTTAAATCCTCTAATGATAAAACTGCTAAGTTTTCTCACTAAAACTGGGGCTGCAGCTTTTGCCGTTCATGCCTCCAAACTTTAGGACAGTCTACCATCAGCCTTCTGCTTCTATTATATCCAAGTTTGTTTTCTTTCTCAGAAATCTCTCTCTTGCTTTGCTTGTAAAAATTTCTATGCATGTAGATTATCAAGCAACGCATTGAATGGAGTAAACCACTCAACTTTAGGAAAGAGAGGACGACCACGAGAGCCACAGAAATCCCTCCCATAAACGTATGTAGCACGTATGTATATATAGTAGCTCGACTGGTACTGTCTACTCAGCTGAGCCCTCAAAGTGCTATGGTTCTACAAGTCTCATTCACCTAATCACACACAACCAGCGCTTTCTAACACACACACACACACACACACACACACACACACACACACACACACACACACACACACACACAGAGCAGCAGGGTTCTGGAGGAGTCGGGGATCAATATACAGACCTTATGATTGGTAGACCTTTACCACCTGAGCCATAGCCACCCACACTGAAATGCCCAGTATGGTTGTGCGTTAGCAGTCTATACACAGAGCTTTGATGATCGTCTCCATGTTGCAGCTGTGTACTGTGTCACTAGGTGGCAATGTCAAAGACATGTAGCAGTGTGGGCTGCTCTTGTTTACTCGTGATGTTTTTGGCCTTTAGCTTAGCAATCGTTACATTAATCAGTGAACTTCTTTGTAGTGGAATAAATCTGAGTGTTAAAAGCAATTTAAAAAAGTCTACTACAGTCATTATTTGTGCTGCTTGTGTGATTTTTTTTCATGCTTCTCCCCTTCCTGAGTGAACTCTAGTCTTTGTCTTTCCTGTCCAAGCAGAATTTTCAACTAATGATTAAATGAACTAAGCACAGCTTCTTGGAGGACTGCACACAGGTGCATTTTTGTAGTGTTTACAGGATCATAAAGGGACCTTTACAGCAAAGACCTACACAAATGAACACCAATGTGGGACCATAAACCCTGCATAAGGTCATTATGAATGCAATGGGAAACTATCTGAAAGGTTCACTAAAAGGTGAAGTGCCACACTGGACAGGGCTGCACTTTGTCCTCTAATGTCTTCCTGAGTGCCACTGATAGGATTACAACAACCACCAATCTGAGGCATCCAATGGAGCCAGTTTTCCCAGTTTCTACACGATCTAGACTTTGCTGGTGATCCCGGGTGAAGAACACCCAACTGCAACAGAAAAAATAATGCCCAACAGACAGTCATGTGTGTTAATGCCATTTCTGATACGTCACTTCAAGTAAACGGGGACACTCTTAACTATGGAGATTAGTCTAGCCATCTTGGTACTACTGTCAGCAAAGACAATGCAGTACAAAAGGTTATCAGAACAAGGATTATCCGGATTATTCGGAGGTCAAATCAATAAGCTTAAGAACAAAGGCCCATCTGTCCAACAGAAACCAGAGTTGTTGTTTTGTCCAGCATGGTGGCCATGACGTGAAAACAATTGATGCCTAAATCCTCCTTTTTCCCGGCCTTATAAAATCTCAAATATACAGCTAGACCAGATGAGTAAGCTCAACAGTGCAGCGCCGATAACCAAACCTGTGCAAAGATCTTCCCTAAAGAACCTGGTGGCTGAATTTAAATGACCCCATGTTAGAGTGTGGACCTAACAAGGGGAAAAGCACAACAAGACAGCTAATTAGAAACATGATGATGTCACTGTCAGCACACACACCAATGCTGCAGGTATAATGGGCAGTAATCAAGGAGCACATTTGATTCTCCTCATTAAAATTATTTCGTTTGGGTTTAACATCAGTGTTTACTTTCATTTTCTAGTTCTAAACCCATCCGGCTTGTTTAAAAGCCGGATGGCTGCTCGCCTCTTTAGTGAGCTCACCTTTTTCTCAGAACTCAGGAATTAACTTACTAAGTGAACCGTTTTGCATATAAATGATGAAAAATCCCACAAAAGCAACATCCAGTTTGTGTAAACTTAGTTATTATTTTAAGGACAGAAATGTCTAGAAAGAGAAAGAGTTGGTTCAACAATCCAACTGGAGGCTAAACCTGCAGATCAGTGAGAGCTTATCTTTGAAATACACTTCGGAAAAACCAGGTGTTTGTTTTCAAGGTGACAGTTGAGACTGCAAACGTTGTAATCAGTGCTGCTACTACAAACAGTCAAAAGGACTACCCCGAACTGTGTTCTTGCACTTTTACAAGGACAGAGAACTATTTAAAGTGTGCTTGAGGTATTCAAATGAGAACTTTCATTAAAAAAGTAAAATAAAATTAACCAGAACAGCATAAACACAAAAGACCCGAATGCAATGATCGATCTTATTCTGAATTCAAACAGCACCTACACATGAATACGCACCTGACAATTTGAATGCCTGAATTCAATTTTATTAGAAATCTATACTTTAAAGAAATCAGCAGGTCAAGCATAACTACAGATATTATAATGTCCAGCTTTGGGTGACACTGTCAGCAAAGTATTAAGTTAATTATATGGTTACATAATACTGACGTTGCGCTTTTTAGTGGTGTACCAGACTATAATATATTAAAAAGCTGGTCTTATTAGGCTTGCAGTCTTATTAGGTTGATAACTATACACACTAAACACTTATTGCGCAAATTAAAGTTAACACATAATAAGTCATCTTAGTCTGGGAGATACGGCTTACCTAATAACTTACACTATAGACAGTAGCAGCAGTATATTAAATGGGACCTTTACAGCAGATCATCTCATATTCTCCCTACAGGGTGCACTAGATGCATCAACTTTATGTGTCAGAAACCAGTAAGTACTGGTTACACCACTTTTCTGGGTTTATTGTGGCCAGTTCCCTGAAGTGCGTATGACATGTTTTCCTCACACTGAGTGAGTCAGTGCCGCACATTTACCTGCAGAGAAACGTCTCAAATGCAAAACAGCTTATTAAAGCTACACATAATATGGAGTATGCTGGATCATACAGTAGCAAAACACTACACACACACACACAACTTACGCGCATCTTGGTGATCTTGCTGAGCAAACGCTGACGCCACACTTTCAGCGGTTATTGAGTGCAGTTCCCATCACACACGACCCTCGGTCCGGGCATTCAAGTACGAGCCATTTCCATACAATCAGCGTACACTTCTCAAAAACCCCACAACAGAAGCTACCAGTGTCCCACCTACTCTGTCAGCGGAACGATGCTATGTAACCTATACTACCCCGTGACTTCGCATAATAAACAAAGGCTGACGGTCAATGTAGTTTTTCAATATGTGGGACAAACACACAAACATCCTCTGTGCGAGTGCGTGGTCGAAATAGTGAGTCCCGCTGCCATTACACCTGTCTGCAAACATAAACGTTACCATCGACATTAAGAAGAGTGGCTACAACCGTGAACTATTTGAGTTCAAGAAAGTGTGAAATCACAGCTAATGCTACCTTTCAAAGCGTTGATACATTGCGCATGCGTAAATTTTAAATTACGCATGCGTAAACTTAAATCTTTCATTTCATTCTAAAAGGGTCTCAAGCAGTGTAGTCCATAGATATATATACATACATACCGCATTGATCGCTGACTCGTATGCCTACGTCACCGCCATATTGGAGGGGGGAAAAGCGGCCACCATAACATGAGAGAGATGCTGCACTCTGAGTTTTTCGAACCAATTTACGGTCAAAACGGGATCAC
>JAVDPK010001041.1:413555-426288 GCA_034780415.1 Cichlasoma orientale | reverse complement strand
AGTGTTCCTCGTGGAGCAGTAACTGAGAAGCTCAGCAGCTTTTAAAGGGAGGGGGGGGGGGACCCTAGTACTGTTGCCATAGTTACCTGGTTCTAATTCTAATGTGAATGATACAAACAACAACAACTAAGATGCATGCTATTATATAAAGCGCCAGACAGAAATAAACATCAAAAGACATGTCATATAACTTTATTGTTATTTTGTGCAGTACAACTTTGATTCTGCACGGTAAGCTGAAACTGTACATGTACTGGTTGAGGTGCTACTATTAGTTTACTCCTACTGCACCTGTAAACAGTTCATATAGTAGAAAAATACAAAACTGGACACCACTCATCAATATGTGAGGGGGCGGGGGGTGAAAAGGAAACAACATGAGGGAGATTCATAAAGCTATAGTACCTTTTGGTGAAGAGAATTTAGACAGAATGGTCTGGGGTAATGGACTGGTAAAGGCAGCGTGAAATGACTTCATATAGAAGGAATTGCACATATTTTTCTAAAACAAAAAGTTAAAAACAAAGTTCAGCAGGTTTAAAGTCCAGTGTCTCGTGGTTTTTGAAAGCTACATCAAGTGCACTTTGCACAGTCCACTGGAGACAGAACAGGAGGAGCGTATCCCGATGTCCTTCCAGAGAAGAAGAGCATCCACCGCGGGCTCATGTAAATGCTGACAGGTATCCAGATTGTTTAAGGCATGCTTGCACAATAACGCAGAGCCACCAAACTTCTGTTTCTTCAGAGCTCCTGAAAACATGGTAATGATTTGAAGTCGGAGTTTGACTGGGGATTACTCTGAACAGTGACACAAACATTCAGTGCAGATGCTGTGCTTCAGATTTTCAGTGGCATTAGGCATTGGTAGGTCTGGGGGATGTTATTGACTATTTTTTTTGTCATCAACATATGATACAATATGACAAATGTATGCAATCACATGAAACTGCAGCACTGAAGTCGGTTTCATTGTTGTGAATGACGTGAGAGAAGGGTTTTGGCATGTGCAAAACAAAATGTTTGGTGACCAAATTACTTTATAAATACAACATAATTTGCAGATGATTGCCTGCTGAGATTATGTGTTTCGATAACACAAAATACAATGAAGTTCCACCCCACTGCTGTGCACAAGCAAACAGAAACAGACAATAAAGGAAAGCGTCTCCAATTTAACACAGAAGCCGAATCAGGAAACTTGAAATCAAGTTTAATGAAAGTAAAACTGTATTTTACTTTCTCTCTCTCTCTCTCTCTCTCTCTCTCTCACACACACACACACACACACACACACACACACTATGAAAAAAGCGCTAAATTGTCCAGATGTGTTACCATCTGCACTGACTGAAACGCTCAAATCACCACAAGAAATTTAAGGCAACAAAGAGGGAAAAAAAAAATAATAATAAAACCATCCTGACTCAGATTCAAAACAAGATGCAAATCACATGCATCAAAACAACAAGTATCTTCAACCTCAGTTTGTCAGTTCTGCTCAACAGGAAACTGAAAGAAAGGGTATACATTTATAGAGCGGACTCAGCTGGTGCATCACAGAAGCAGGGACTGAGGTGGGTCAGTTAACAGGCTGCTCATATTAAGCTCCAGTTTCAAGAACAGGCTAAAAGACACAAAGCCTGTACCGGTATTGACCACAAGGGGGCAGAGAAAGGCTTTCAGCACTGCAGTCCTCATAACCAGCCGCAGGGAAAATGAGGCTCACCAGACAAACTGTCCTCTGAATACTAAAGTGGTGTCGCAAGAAAAGTGTCTCAAGGAGCCAATGCAAGGGAGAAGCAATGAAATAAAAATGTATATAAACATTTAGAATTTACTTAACAAGTAAAGTCAGTGCACCAACTGTTTAAGTCATTTAAACAATTAATAAAATTGTCTGACTGCACTGCTTTGTGGAAGCACTTTTGATTAAAGGGACAGTTCGCCTCGAAATCTCATTTGCATTGGATTTTCCTCGGGTCTGTAGTGCTGTTTATCTGTTAGGATTGATTTGGTGTGAGTTGCCCAGTATGGAGATATCAGCTCTGCAGATGCCTGCCTACTGTTGAATATAATGGAACTGAATGGCGCTCAGCTTTTGGAGCTCAAAGACGTGCACACACACACAAAAAAACAAACAAAACAAAAACCAAAAAAAAAAACCAAAAACCAGCATTTCAAAAATATTTGCAAAAAGGAAACTTGCCCCCCCCCCCCCCATCAAATGCCAGAACCACCTCGAGTGGCTCTTTTCAGGGGAGTGACAGCTCTACTCTGAGCCTTTCCAGATAACTGAGCTCCTCAAGCTTTCAATCTCCTAAGAGAGAGCCCAGACACCCTTCAAAGAAAGCTCATTCCCACTGCTTATCTTGTTCTACCCACAGCTTGTGATCACAGGCGAGTTGGTGGGAATGTAGATTAACTGGTAAATCGAGAGCTTTGCTCTTACGCTCAGCTATCTCTTCACCACGACAGACCGGTATGGCCTGTACCGCACCAATCTGTCTGTCAATCTCCCGCTCCACTCTTCCCTCACTTGTGAACAAGACCCCGCGATACTTAAATTCCTCCTCCCAGTTTGGAGTGCGCACTCCACCCTTTTCCAGCTGAGAACCATGCCCTCAGAAGCAGATGTGCTAATTCTCAGTCCTGATGCATCAAAATCCTTCAAACCATCCCTTGGATATGAAGTGGACATGAAAAAAACCTAACACAAAACAAAGATTTAACCATATGACCTTGACCCCAGTGACCCCATATACAATCTCAACCTTGCTTTGGTCATGGGCCATCTACCCATGAAGATTGCCAAGCGTAGGCCGAACGGTTCTCGAGTTCTTGAGCGGCCACTTCAATGGACGCCGCCCGGACGCCCACCGTGTGTGATCCCATCTTTCAGAGGGCGTATAAAAAGCAGAGACGTAATCCTGAGGCCACCAAACTGGAAACCCTCCACCACTTGGCTGCACCTAGAAATCCTGTCCATAAAAGTTATGAACAGAATCGGTGACGAAGCGCAGCCAACACCCACCGGGAACAGATCTGAACCACTGCCAGCACTACCAACCAAACTCTCACTACACGCATACAGCGACCAAATGGCCCATAACAATGAGAAAAAACAGCAGCGATACCTACATCATGACCTGGTAACTAAAAAAAATAAATACACAGATCTCATCATGAGCAGTTTCATGTAGGATCTATTTTCTTTCTGTTATCTTCATCCGCCAAACAAATGACGCAACCTTCGCTGCAGAAATGCACCGACAAAGTAAACATCCTTGATCCATGAGGCTAGCTAAGATAACAGCCAGCTGCTGTGGAGGCCTTTAATGTTGACATCATGAGGCTCCTGTTGGAGGTTTTCTTCTGCAGACTGATATGGTTTGTAATTGTTGATGACTTTTTAAAATGTATTTTTGGGGCGACTCACACAGAGACAGTTAGAATGAATAAACAGCGCTGCAGACCAGAAGAACAAGACTCAATATACTGAATTTGTTCCTTTAATTATTTTACTCAGCGATTCAACTCAGTGGTTTCTCTAAGTACCCACTTATCTTTGTAACAATTATGTGGATTTAAAAAAAAGGCCCTGCTATAAAAAGAAGCATTTATCACAGCATCCTCCTTCACACTGGGATTTTAACTGGTTTCACAAATAAACCAGCACCTGTGACTGTGTATTCCTCTCTTTGCATCCAGCATGAAGGCAGCTCTGCCTGTGTGATGAGGACAGCTGAGACATCGACAAACAGCGGCAGACCACACTAACAAGCGCGTGTTTGGGACCCCCCCTCCCCCCAAAAAGGCCAGACTGAAAGCTTTCATCAGTCTCGAGCCATCAGTGACCAACATTAGTTTCAAGGCATCACAGATGCAGCAATATGTTGGAAAGAAACACAAACGTGTCCAATGACTGATTATTCTAAATGAAATACTTTTTTTTTTTTTTTTAGGCACAGTGATGTTCACCTGACATTATCTGCTGGGACATGAGGCAAAATTTAAATTCTTATATTCATTATAAGAAATGATCCCTTTTTTTGTTGTTGCTCATTGCAGGAGAAAGAATCACTCTTTGGGGCGTCTGGAGCATCCATCCTCTTTCATCCAGCATGTCTCTGTTTGGATTCGTTTAGAGGCGAGTGCAAACAGGCGTAGGTGGGCGCGTCCACAATTCTTCCTCCGCCCACTTCTTCTCTACTGTCTACTGCTGAAACTGGAGTTGGCGCTACTGCAGCTTTCCTCATAGGTGGGTGGGGGCTCTGCAACGCACAGAGGCAAAAAAAGGTAAACAGAGGGCTCGTGTTTATGTGAGCGGGATTACTGGACTATTGATTTTTCAAATGTAAAGGCTTCAGCAACCCCATTTAGTGAATGAGTCAGTCCCCACAGACTTCCATGTTAAAATGCCCAACTTTACAGTTGCTACCTCTGAGGATAGCGTTTACTCCACCCCAGTTTTCTACCCCCACTGCTGCTCATAGTGGATCACTGAGCTTTTCTCTATAATATCATAAATTGTGCATATATAAAATGTTACTAACCATGAGGGTAGTCAGAAGTGCTGTACTCTGGAGGGAGAATGAGTGAACAGGAAGTGGGGGTTGGAGCAACATTTCCCTCAGTGAAGAAAGGTATGGTGGCTCCAGTGGACAAACAGAAGAGTGGCGCAGACACATCGGGGCGATTTTGGCTGGGAGGCGGTGCCGCACCCGGTGCGTAGCTGAACGCGCTGGGGGACATGCTGAGCGCCTGGCCTGAGGGATCCTGCTGCGAGTGACTCTTTGTGGGAAGCTCCTCACTGGTAAAGCCCCCTGCACACATGTCACCGTCTGGATCGTCCTCTGCTGGTGGGGCACTGGGCGTCACCCCTGCTGCACCCACTGGACTGGTGGGTACCGACCTCGATGGAGACTGGTTCAGAGCGATGTTCCCGATGTAGATAGGCAGAGTGACAGCGGCTTCTGGATATCTTAGTGACACCTGTGACACAAACAGAGGTTTGTGAAGGGAGCGCAGGCATCAACTGCAGTCTAAGTATTAAATTATTTACTCTACTAGAATATCTGCATGATTCACAGTTAAAAATAATCCTTATTTATCTTTTAATTGGTTTTGGAGCACCTTCTTAATTCATCGTGTGTCAGAAACAAGCTGTTGCAGCTCCTCTCCCTTTAAGGCTACTGTCCCTTTAAGCAAACATTCTTCTGATCGGCTTCCGCCAGCAAAGATCTTTTGTTTGGGTGAAAAATAAAACACACACTGACCTGAACAAAATAGATGATGTCTATAAGGCTGCAGCCTGCCAGTTCTGACTGAGGAAGAGGAGGAACGATGATCTGTTCCTTCCACTCTGCGTGTTTCCCTGCCTTCACTTTGGCTCCCTCCACCTCTGCAATGGTCCGCAGGTCGACCACAGGCTTGTTAGTCTTGTAGGTCACTTTCTGGTGTGACAAAGTCAAACATACAGACATGAAAACCACTTCACACCGCAGGAAAGCTTGCAAGAGAGTACGTACTGTTTTGGAAATGATCAAGATAACCCTGATTGTTTATCTGGAGGCATAAAGAGTTTTATGTGCATCCACATGAAAGCTGATTTACTGCAGCCAAAGTTGAGTTAAGAAATATTTATTAACGACTACATTTAATAACATACCTGTATAAGACTGGCCAGTACACACCCTGTGTCCTTCCCGGACTTGTTGTGGATCTCAGTGAATAGCTTGATGATCTGACCGGGGATGTAGCCCTTCATGTCACTGCAAACTTTCAGCATCACCGTCCCTGACTTCACCAGGAGGTAGCTGAACTTCTTGGTGGCCACAACGGAGCTATGATACTGTAGAGTCAGAGACGTGGGATAAATGTCTGTTTGCGCATTGGTAGTAATTAAAAGGCTTGACTAACAGAAGCTGTGCAGATTCTTTATTCCAGGATAAACAGGAAACTGACAGTTATGAGGAGACGAGAGTGAATTATGAGTAAGAGGGAAAGATCCCTTTCCTGCTCTACCACAAAATCAAATAAGCCTTGACAAAGAAGAAGGTTTATTCAATAAAGAAATGAATAATAGTCCTAAATGTACTCAGCAAGAATCCAAGAGAATAAAGATGAGCTCACGGTGAAGAAAAAGATATAAATCAAACACTTACATCAATGTCAGGAACCTCGTTGAGGTTAAGCATGTTGAGTATGTAGAAGGGCTTCTGGATTTTGTAGTCCTTGGAGAAGCGTGGCGTATCGATAGTCACCTTCACGCGATAAACTATTTTCCCAAAGGGTCCCTCAAAGGACGTTGGGACAGCAGCTGAAGAGAAGATTTGGGGGGGGGGGGGGCAGAGAAAGTACAAACATGACTGACACTGGGGAGAGCTCACAGGCGGAAGAACAAATAAATTCAATCAACCTGTGGCCAAATTTGGCCCTCTGCAAATTTCAATCCAATGCACACATCACTTCAGATTCTCAATAAGCTGCAATTGTCACCAAACTCAGAGGGTCACAGCGCCACTGTACACGAAAGCCAACAGGCCAGGTAACACAGAACGGCACAAAAAAGCTGCTGATGCTGAAGGAAGACTTTCTCTAGAGGTGCTAGACCAAGTGGCCAATTTTTGTCCACTCTGTGAGGAAAGAGTGTGAAGAACGTTTGTGTACACATTTGCAATGATTCACTCTGAAACACGAGGAATGATTCTAATGATTCTTTTTTACCCTCAAGCTGTAAAAACAGTTTTCATTTGAGGAGAAACTGCAGAAGCCTTCATGTGAATACATATGAAGATTGTATTTTATATGTTGCAGGTAAACTACATGATCAAAGGCAGTTCACCTTTGACTGACTGATACCAGAATCAACAGAAAGGGCTGCCTCTGGTTAAGACAATAAGCTTTAAAAAATAAGTTAATTTGACTGAAAACAATACTGTTACACAGGTTTATTGCAGTAAAGCAAAAGTGCATGAAGAAATATTTTTAAAAATGTATCCAAATATATATATTTTAGGTAAATAATTGGTGTGGGAGATTCAAATGATGACTATACTACTATTACTCCCAGTGCCAACTCAGGCATGTGAGCTGACTGCACTGAAACACTGCTGGCTAAACAGTTTGATGATGATGACACTATTTTTGGTGACCTGTTGAGAGCTTTGTGGGCCAAACTGTATGTAAAAAGTGGGACATGAATTTTGAATTAAATTATACCCTTTCTCATTTAACCAAGGGTCAAATAACTCAATCTGAAATATGGAATAAGTTCAAGTTCAATCAAGAATATATCCAATTGTAAATTTAAGTAAAAAGTGGAAAAGGAGGGGAGAGAAAGGTACATTAAATGTATAAATGCTAGAAAAAGGATGATTAATGTGACTGCACTTTATTCTAGTCTGGATACTTTATACTAAACAAAGACTGACCTAAAACTGACGTCACTAGACTAAACCTTTCAGACGGATTCCTGCAGGTATTCTGTCCTCAGGGACAAAAGGACATGTATCTGTGTCTCAAGAAAAGGACAGCAGAGAGGTGGAGACAGGGAGGGCAAACGCCGGAGGGTAGGAAATTCAAGGAGAGTGGGATAAAAATAACTATTTGGGGAGAAGGCAGCGAGGCAAACAGAAAGAAACAGATGTTCATGTCCAGTGGAGAGGAAAAAAAAACAGGTTCAACATCTGTTCTGATGCTATAGTCTGTATATACATTTCCAAGCAGCATGTACACAAAATGTGTTGTTAAAATAATGACTGAGCCACCCTGTCGCCGTCTCTGTTCTAAGGTGTTCCTTGATCTTCATTCAGATGTTAATGCCAGCTGCTCCACAGTCTATCTGCTGCTGCTGTCAATAAGGATTAATCCTGAGAGGCGGATTGTTGTTGTTTGCTTGCAGACAGCCTGGCAACTAAAATGGAGCCATCAATGGACATCAGGCTGACTTTCCCTGGGGACACACAACACTGGGCTGCTTGTGGCTACTGAAAGTGGCCAATGGTAGTAGAGCCTGGCTTGCTCCATTGAGAACAGGCAAAAATCCATCGATTGGAAACATAAGAGCCTAGAAATAACTTGTTGATGTCTTATATAATGTACATTTTTTTTTTTACCTTAAAGTGGACCTTTTATGCTCATTTCATGCACCACATTTATCCTCAGACTCTACAAGAGTAACTCTGTATGACACAGTTCAAAGTAATCCTTATTTATCTTATAACTGGGCCTTGGTGCAGCCCCTTAGTTGAGTCAAACAAGCCATTTCAGCTTATTTCCCTGCCTTTTAAGCTAGCTTTCTTCTAATTGGACGTCCCTCCAAAACAGAGGGTTTGAACGGCAGGAAGATCCCGTCTCTCTGATGTTATTCAAAGCCAAGAGAAGAAAGCAAAACTGCGTGAAAGAGAGCATTTGGTATATAGAAGGTGCCCAAAGAACGTGCAGTGCCAACACATTGCAAATAAAAAGCTTTCAAGATTAATTTTTATGATGATATCTTTGTAATTAAGTCTTGTTATGTCCTCCAATAACACTAAGGTTTAAATTTTGAATTTCAAAGTATTTCAATGAGTGCTCTGTTAAGGGTTAAGCTTACTTTGAGGCTCAAATACTGTTCATGACCGGGTTTGTGAGCCTGTCTGAGAGACCAGCAGGGGGCAGCAAGAGACTCTTTATCCTCAAGTGAGCAGCCTCTCAATGCATGATATTTAACATGCCCTGCCTGATGTTCTCAAGACTGGTGGGCTGAAAGGAGGGGAGGACAAAGCATGGAGGGATGAAGACCAATTAAACAGTGACTGCACAAAAGGAGAGGGAACTAAAAATAACCCCCAGCTCCCCCCCTGTGCTTAAGCCTGTTCCTCAGAGAAGGTGTAAGATACCAGACAGACTTTGCACAATGTGTGGCCTTACAGGTGCCAAATACACTCAGCTGATCTTTGGGTTATTTACACATTGTGATTTTTGCAGTTTATCATCAGCATGCTGTAAAAATCCTCTTAGCAGCAATGAGTATAGTAGCAAAGAGTGAGGTGTTTTTCTGTACGCCGCTGCTATCACAAATTGGACTTTAACTGCTTTGTATTAGAGCTAGACACTACGTCAGCAGAGGTTATCACACCTGTATCAGCCCGCTCCTTTCGCTGAAGTCACCTGGATCGCTGATAAAAACAGACCCAAGAAAAACAATTACGGGAACTTATGACACATGGAAGAATGAGGTTTTACTCACCTGGAATGACGAACTGGAAAGGGAAACTGTGTTCGCCCACACTCAGGACACCTGTAAAAGGATAAGGTTTTATTTTTTATCATTTTATGAGTATTACTAGAAGAGAGAAGACATATTCTTCTATTTATTCCTACTTCAAACATCCCTCAGTAAACATGATCCAGGGAGATGCCGCGCCTGCTGAGCTCACCTGCTTTCCCAGCAGGATGAACTTCGTGAGACAAACAGGCTTTTGTCGGTCAAAGACAACTAAGCCGAGATATCATTTCTGATGACGTAAAACTAGTAAACTGCCGTTAAGTAATCAGAAGCGATAAACTCCTCGGTGCACGGCAGCAGACGCGAGCAGCTGGCCGAGTTCTCTCAGCAATCATTTACAGGCCTGGCGAGGCCAGCAGCAATCAAGCCAAGCCTCCTTCTTCCATCCTGCCACATCTGCAGGCCAGCATCAGTGTGATAAGCCCGATCGCTTGGATTGAACTTAAGATAAGCTCATTCCATGTTTTTTTACAGCCAACAAATTCCACGGAAAGACCTAAAACAAAAACCCGTCCATATCGCTCGGGCCTAAGCCAAGTTTTTCCTAATGAATTTCTATCTCTGGTTTAAAAAAAAAAGGAAAAAAAAGTAATTTGTAAAATAAATGGCTACTTAAACACAATCAGATAAAGGCTTAGTTTTCCAGAAATGGACCAAGACCATAAACTGTTTTCAGGGGAGGCCTGAGCCTCACGTGAAGCCTGCTGAAAGCTTCCAGCTGTAGCTTAGTACACATTTGGTGCTCTGGTACTTACAACGGGACGGCGCTACAGAGTGTGCGTTTGGTGTAATGAAGGAAAATTTCATCCACTGTGGAACAGCGTGACTCACTGATGTCTTGTTATTTGTTTTCGGACAACAATGGAGCTCTATGGCACAAGGGAAATGGAGATAAAAGCTCCTAAAGCTGCACAGGAAACATCGTTTCCGATCACATCTTTGTTGCTTTTGGCCTTTACGTGGGATTTTTTGACAGTACAAAAAAAACCCAAAACAGAATCTCCAGCCTCATCCTTTACACGCAAAGAAATACAGCAATATTGAGTGGAGACAATACAGGTGAAAACGCAGAAATTACCATGAAAGTTCCTCGGGTGATTGCTGACATCACGACGATTATTTTTTCCATTACTAGTTTTCTTAAATTTTTATGTTTAAAATTTGTATGATTTTCTACAACAGAAATCAGAACAATGCACAAAGCCAGGTTCAAAATTCTTGTTTCGCTGCCGAGGGATCCTGCGCTCTCATTGGCCGACGCTTCAATCACTTGCCTGGAAGTTGAGGAAAGTTTATTTCGGGTCCCGCCCACTTTGCGTTGCCAGCAGTTATTTTACCTGCAGTCGCTTGAAGTCACCAAATTTCACTTTCCACTTTGCTGCGAATCTCGGAAGTTTTTTTTCTTTTAATTGCTTCATAACTCAGAAAATATTGTCAATAGCAAGAAATAAAACTATTTCTGTCATGTTTTTAGGAATAAACTAGCAAGTTTGGTGAATGTAAGTTCCTACAACAGTGCAGACAGACACTATTTTAAATTAAATCCTTCATGAAAACAGGAGCTCTCATTGAGACATTCATGTTCATAACTTAATAAAAAAGCACGTGTTAGAGCAAATACATATTTTGCGCATATATATACTTCATAGTCTTTTCTAGCTTTCCCCTTTTCCCTTTGTGGATGGAAAAATATCTAAATTAAGTTTTTCCAAGTTCAGCGTGAGGCGAGAGGTAGAGCTTCTGTTAAAATGTGCTGTGACCAGACGTTTCAAGTACTGCGGTTAAATGGAGCAAGACACACAGGGCTATTTTTGATGCAGCACCTTACAAATAAACACGCAATGCTGCTGTCCTCTAACTGGTTAGGAGGACCAATAAATAGTAATTTCAGGTGCAACATCATCAGTCTGCCAAGTTTATATTTCTGATGTAATCAGACGTCTCGGAACCTCAGCAGGAAGTGCTCTGAAGTATGACAGATGTGAGAACAAAACACTACAAGCACATTTTCACTGAATGAGAAGGAATAAACACACGTATTTTTAGTTATCAGTGTTTGCTATATTGAAACATGAGCTGGCCACACTGTCTTACACAGATTTTTATGACCTCAAATCTGGATTTTTATGCATATTCTAAATTTACCATGTAAAATAGATCCCAAATGATCAAATCAGGCTTCGTAAATACCAAATTCAAGTTCTCAAAGGCCTAACTATCTAACATTACATTTTCAATACTTTCATTTTCAATTCTTGCTTTCTGCCGCATCAATTACGTGTCCTGTTTACTTTACAAGCTCAGTTAAAATTGATAACTCGGGCATAAGGAAGCAATAATGGCCTTTATGTCCCTGTCACACTGAGAGCACCTGGAGCCAAACAGCTTATTACCTCTCTAGATGAGCTGACAGCCCAATTAAATTATTCCAGACAGCAACATGTCTCACCTCATTATGGACGGGCACAACTTTTTTCTTTTCAGTCTAAGCTTCCTGAGGGGAAGTACTCAGACGGTGTGTGTGTGTGTGTGTGTGTGTGTGTGTGTGTGTGTGTGTGTGTGCTCATCACTCAATCATGTTTACCGCTAAAAGAAACAGTCAGGCTCTGAACACTGCAGTGCACACAATGCATGTGAACTGCAGACACAGGAGCCAACACAGGTAAAAGACAAAACACTCATTACATATCGTATACAGCAATTCCCATCCTCAGCATAACTCTAGTGAAATAATTATTTAACTTTATAATAACAACAAGTAAACTCATTCTCCTGTTAAGACCCAGGAGGACACACAATCATAAATAGATTATAAAGTGTGGCTCCAATTGGGCCAATCACCTTCCCAGCATAGTTTTTTTACTGGCCCCAGGTCTGTGATTATGACTTTGTTCTAATTTATTTTTGTCCCATACCCGTTTTTCCTGTAATCAGTTTTATTATTAAAACCTTTTGGCTAAAATAAAGGTTAGATAAAATAAAAATAACTATATAAATATATTGCTGCATCAATATTTTGACCCAACCACAGTTGGATATCATGAACTCTGCTGAGCCATTAGGATGGCTACGCAGAGCTGACTATTTCATGTAGCTCACAGTCTGTCTCGTCAAGGACACAGGGGGGTTTTGCTTCAAACAATGCCTTTTTAGTAATTCATTTATATGCCTAATGAAGAAGAAATATTTTCTATGAAGAAAAGTCGGTATTATCAAGTAATACTATAAAAAAAACCTCCCACAGTGGTTCTGTCTTCAACATGCTCTAAATATGAAGCTGTCACTTTAAAAAAAAAAAAAAAAAAAAAGTGTCAATGAAGAGCGAACGCTGAAGTAAGCAGTCTTCACTCTAACCGTCAAGCATCTGTGGCATACCACATTATCATCCAGCCACAGTGAGTGTCGCTTGCTTTGTGTGTGTGTGGGTGTGTGTGTGTGTGTGTGTGTGTGTGTGTGTGTGTG
>JAVDPK010001041.1:349597-363499 GCA_034780415.1 Cichlasoma orientale | reverse complement strand
TGTGTGGGGTTTGGTTTCTTTTTGTGTGTGTGTGTGTGTGTGTGTGTGTGTGTGTGTGTGTGTGTGTGTGTGTGTGTGTGTGTGTGTCATGTAAGGCTGACACAAGCAGTTCTTCTACTGTGATGTTGCCTTTATTTCACAAAACCACCTTTGGGTGGCGGGACTTTTGCACGCTGAGCGTCACGCCGCCTCCCTCTCCCTGGTGTTAGAAGAGACCTGCAGAAGCATTAAAGAAAAAAGTCTGACTGTCATGAAGTGCAACTTTAATCTTTGCATAAACTGCTACATGAAAGATAACATCTATTTTGCTGCTGCACAAACATTTTTACAGTATGAAATTCAAACATAAAATAAAGAACCATGTGAATAAATTAATTCTGATCTTCATCAACTGAAATTAAAGCTTTAATCCCTGAATCAGCATTTTGGTAAGAAAATATATGGATGGACTTCAGCAGGCACCATGTTACTGTGTCTCCGGTGTATAAGTACTGGTATGAATGAGGTATTCTGGAGTTTATTTCTGCCCTCTTGTGGCAGAAAAGTCCATAAACTTGTCCACATTAGAGTGAATAGAGATCAGTTTCTCTTCTTAAATAGAAAGAGCAAATGCCATATTCTAAAAAAAGTATTGTACTTTATACTCACAGAGACATTATTGAACCCAGCTGCCATTGGATGGTTTTGGGCTGGTGCAACCGTAACATAGTCCTGCTGAAGTGAACTCTAATTAATTATTACTGGTAACTAACTGGACACAGTAAGTCAAAATCGGTATTTTTGATAAAATGGGTAATGCTTTTAAATTCTGATTGTGAAAGGTCTGAATGTCACATTTACTCACTGTGAGGTCTGATTCATATATGTCATTACCGAAACCAGCACCACCATATGAGGAAGTCGACGTCTGGCGTGTTCGCAGGTAGAAAACCAGCAGGGCGACCAGCGTGCCGACGAGCAGGAGGAGTACAATCACGGCTGCCGCGATCCCTCCTGCATTATTTCGGTTTGGCGAGGCTACGGGAGAGATGGCAATCATTCAATCAATCATAGTATCTGGTCTCAACAAATGCGGTGAAGCCAAACTTTACATTACAGTTAGAAATTTAGTCAAACGGCTGATTATTAAAAGCATCTTAGGCTGAAATCCACTGAAATCTCAGTTCAGACGTTTTACATTTAAAGAAGTATATTAACAGTGATTGTTGTTGAGCTGCTGTGTTACCATTGTGTTACAAATGTCACAGTTTTTGTACTTTTTATTAAATTATTTTGATTGGTAAAAAACAAACTAAATACGTTTGACTGGATCTGTGACTCTGTTGGCGCAGTTGATCCCGATGGTGTATTCAATGTCATCCAGAGCAATCACACCTGCTGTGCCTTTGACCCCTTCAAACACAATCTGTTAACAGCAAATGCAGAGACAGCAGTAAGTCGTTTACACTTACATCAATAGAAACAGTAGAATGTGATGACTATATTTAGTCGTTTGTTACAAGTGCGAGTCTGACCCGGTACTCCTCAGTTGATGTGATGTTGATGTCAAAACGTTTCCACAGTCCTTCAAGTTCAGTCTCAGCCAGCGGGCTGAAATGACCTCCAGAGAGTCTCGACACATTTAGGCGGCAGTCCGCTAAAGACATGCGTAAAAAAATGCTAAAAATATTGAAAGATAAATGCATTCAAAACAGACGTAAATCTAGCATGTGTTTTCTTACATGACTGGCTTTTGTAGACCCAGAATCTCAGGCAGGTGCCTTTAGTTGGAGGCAGGTGAGGGCTCAGCAGTAGAGCACTTTGATTGACTTCTGTCCGACTGCTGCTCGGAAAGAACAGAAAGTGACCTAACAGAAAGGAAAGGGAAAGTGGTTAAAAGTGTGACTTTGCAGCAGCTGCCACACAGCAGCTCTCTAATTGTTTGTTTCTCTCTGGTTTACCTTTTTGTGTGCCCAGAGTGTGGTCCTCAGGTGGGATGGGGTAATGACGCTCCGTCTCCACACTCGTCAGCTCCCAGTCCAGTTTGTCTGAGGTCGTGTTTTGAGTGTTGCTCCAGCTGCACGTCCCTTTCTCCATACTGCACTTGGAACCTGAGGAATTTAAGAAAACAAACAACGCTACAGCTGTGCAATACCGTGCAGGATAAAATGTTAAAGAGGGCCTATTACATGGCAAAATCCACACACTTGCAAAGGGTTTGCACAAGTAATTAGTAGCCCAAAGATAAAAAATAATGGCTTGCACCATCAGGGTGCAGAGATACTGCAGTCTTAAACTCTATATTGACAGTACAAACCTTGAGCTTCACATGGATAGTGTGAAAGGAAGATGTCATCGATTGCGATGTAAGAGTCTTTCCCTCCTCGTCCGACCACCTCAAACTCCAACTAAGACGACAAATAGAAGGTCCATAGATGAAACAGTACTGTGCAGAAGTCTTGAGTCATCACTCATTTCTTTATATTTTACCTCCTCCATACACGCCAACAATTAACCAAAAATCTATTGTTTGGATTCATCACTCCATCAGACCTATTGCCACTGATTTTCAGTCCGGTTTGTGTGAAATTTGCCAGCTTTTTCTTTCTGTTTCCCGTCCTTAAGAATGGCTTCTTGACAGCCAGCCTTTCACTAAGACCATTTCTGATGAGGCTTCAGTAAACAGCAGATGATCAGCTCAACGGCCAGATGCATTTAACAGGTCTCGTGTCAGATCTTTGCTGGATTTTTTTTTCTTAGTCCTTAAGGACACAGCTTACAGATACTGTACATCTGATGTAGATACCTTTTTAGGTCTGCTTCTTTTGTCCTCCACTTGTTCAGTTTCTTCAGTATTTTTAAGGACATGCTGCACACATTGTAGGTATGCCATGTTTTCAGCTAATCGCTGGAAACACCTTGGAAGTATCTGAAGATGCAGCTTAAAACTGGGTCTTTGTTAAGGTGTTTGTTATGTGTGGGATGAGGGACGGCTCAAGATTTTCACACAGGCAGTGAAATAAAATTCATTAATGTTTATATTTTTTAAAAATAAATTTATTTTTAATAAAAATAAGAAAATTGTTTATTCTATGAAAAAGATAAATTTATTATTCACATTATAAGTGACTTAAAAAGTCTGTAACTGCCTCCACACTGTACCTGCCAGTCCTTGAGGTCAGTTGAAATGTTGGCATAGCTGAGACGCCATACACCTCCTTGATTCAGGCTGCTCCTAAAGATCTTCACTCTCTCTCCCTTCACTCTCTTCACATACGCCGTAAGAGAACCTGTGAGACACACTCAGTTAGTTTAACTTTTTTTTTTTCCTTTTGTCATGCTTGTGTTTTGTTTGTGAAGCTGCCTCACCAGGATTCACTCCTCCCATGTGATACCAGAAATGCAGACACTCAGTACGGGTAGTTCCGCGGCGAACAGGTGAGGTGAGGACTGCGGGACTACCTGAGGGAAGGACGCTTGCTCTGGTGTTAACAACCATGTAGAAACCTGGATACAGATCATACAGCGTATGAACACGATTCTCCGTTTCTCAGTTTTCTGTTAAATATTAAATACTAAATGGCGGGACTGTTTCTCACCCAGTTCAGTCTCCAGAGTGTGGTCAGTTTGGGGCCCATTTGATGCGGACGTGTATCCGTTGCGGTGGAGCCACTGATCTTTATTAGAGCTGGTGTACCCACACTGTTGGCCTTCAAAGGAACACACTCTTGGGTTGGTGCATTGATTATCCGAAAACGCCACATCGTCGATGGCCACGAGTCCGTCATAGCCAGAGCGAACTGCTTCAAACATCAGCTGTTGGCGAGATGGGAAAGAAGGAAGATGAAAGGTTCCTACTTTCTTTTGGGTTTTTGGCTGAAAAAGACTAATCTAAGCTCATTAAACTCAAGTTAATTAATTTATTTTAAAAAGCAAATATTGGACAAAGTTCTTTACAGAGACTTGATGTCTGTGTTTCAGATGAAATGCAGACATAAATAAGCAGTAATAGCTTTATTTAAAAACATCAAGGATGAAGATAGATCTTTATATTAAAAAAAGGACACAATATGGAGACCTATGGTACTCCACAGGAGACTGATGCAAAGAAGTAACTGAGACTGATCTGTCTTCAAGGTAGGAGGCAATGTGGTGAGATTTTTTTTTTTTTACCACAAGGGGGCAAAGTTTAGCATAAACATCAAACTGTCAGCTGGGATAGGCTCCAGCACCCTATGATCCTAATTTGGGTAAGTGCTGAAGAAAATGGATGGATGGGTGGATGGATGGGTGGATGGATGACTCTCCTTTGTTTAGTGATTTCAATGATTCTGTGTGCAGTTATTACATACATGAAATTGTGAGATCTGCTGAGGTACTGGGCAGTGTGCTTCATGCCAAATGTTTCCATGAGCTCCACTGTGGGTCCAGAGGACCACCTCATAACCTTTGCCATCTGTGAGCTTCACATTCAGAGTGCCTGGAAGAAAATCATCAGAATTTTCTCTCTCTTTTTTTTTTAAACTGAATAAGCAATGTTTCATTCTAAATTAACAAACATGCCATAAAAAACAAACAAACATCAAATTATCATCACCTGTGTTTGGCCCGTAGACTTTGTAGAAGAAGGACAGGCAGTGATCTTTGGGACCCGGTGACTGTGGAAAGGAAATTAGGCGTCCAAACAAACCGTGCAGGGAAGGACTCCACATGTCCACAATAAGGCTTCTGCCTGGACATCAACAGAAAGATGGATCAGCATCACACAGTGACACAATGTAATAGCAACCACGTAATGCTTAACAAAATTAGTATCTGCACTTTCAAACACACCTTATAATATTTAAAAGCAACTAATCACAAAAATGAATTAATTTAATTAATATAAAGTACTGTTATTGTGTTTTCCATCAGTGTTATGGTTATTTTATTTTACCAAATGGGCTCACCAACACTGATGGTGTGGTCCATCCCACTGAGCATTGTCCAATCAAAGTTGTCGCTGCTGTCCTGATACCACCCACACAGTCCCTCTTCAAAGTTACATGACAGTCCTGGCCAAAAAAAAAAATGCTTGTTTTTTTAAGTACTACGCTATTTAGTGAAAAAATAAAAAAGTATGCATTGTAATTTATGCAAACTGTAAGTAGATTAAAGTTACCTGTTGGAGAAAATGGATAATAGCCAGCATGACAGCTGGTAAATTTCACATTTTTCACTTTAATCTTGGTACAAGGACAAAGTTCCTCAGCGTGAGCTTCAAATGCCAGCTGGAAAAGATGAAACAAAGAGCTCCAATGAGATAAATAATATGCAACTGTTTTACTGTTTGTCTTAAAATCACAAAAAAATCATATCTCTTTTATTTCATATTTTCATGTTGGGATTTTTTTGTGGTCCAATTGGTTAAAAAATATTTTGCTATATGATTGATATATTTGGAGCCAACAGATTAAGAAAAAGTCATTAAAGGCAACCTCCAATCTCATTGTGCATCCTGTATAATGACAATAAAGGCATTCTATTCTATTCTAATGCTTTTCCTATATTCTATCACGTGCACCATTACAGTGGTGGATGCTCATATTAAACATGGTGCATGTTTTAAACAATGAGGTCGGTGTATGTACGAGTAATCTCAGGCTTTGTTTGTGAGAAGCAGCCAATGAGAAGAAAGCTGGTTTAAAGGAAGAAAGGCCTCAAAGGGAGGGAAAGTAAGCTTGGTTAAGACAGTGGATGAACTGAGGGGCTGCACCAAGGCCCTGTATGAGATATGTAAGGATTATCCTGAACAGTGAACTACACAAAAGTACTCCAGCAGAGTAAAATGATAGTGGAAATGAAAATAATGATGCTGGTATCAGAATCTTATTTTTGTGACACCAGTCTCAGAGGGGCTGCATCTCATCAGTTGAGCAAAATGATGAATAAAGTGAAACCCTTAAAATAAAGCTGACCTGGAAGCGATGCTTCCTGAACCCAATGAGTACGTCAGCGTGCTGCCACTCCTCTGCCTCTGTTCCAGTCTGGCCATTAAACTCCCACAGTTTAGGCCCCGTGCCCATTACGCTGTCAATCACTCTGACAGACAGATTACCTACAGCAGAAAGACGTAAACAGAGATTTATATCATGCACCAAGTTTGAGTTCTGCAACAAAAATAAGACACGCAGGACAACAACTCACCAATATAACTGAGATTCCCAGTTAGTGCGTAATCAAAGCTCATGCTACAGACGGGCCCAGTGGGGCCCAGGAGGGGGGTCCGTGTTTGGGCTTGAGTCAGCTGCTGGCCTGGGGCCTTTGCAACATACAGGTACTCTTCTGAGAAATGAAAATAGACACACATGAATATATTTTACTGTGAAACGAGTAAATATCAGTAATAGAATAACAGAAAGAACTGTTTGTACCTTCGGCTGTTGAATTTTGATATAGCGCCCAACCTTGAGTCCCAAGGCTGGTGTCAGTCCAGCCTGAGCTGCCCTGAGTGTAAGAGAAATCCCCTGCAAAACAGATTTATGGAACGAGTGATTAAAAACACAACCATAACCATCAGTAATCTTGTATATTACATATTCAGTGCAGGAGACATGATTCACAAAGATTAGGTCTGTTTACAAGAACAAGAAAAACAACAAAACTTACTTAGTTTTTCAAAATTAGCATTTCAATTCTATAACATACAAATTATTTCTAAAATGTATTATTTATCATCAGATTATTATTATCAGATTATTTCAGTTATATTAAGCCTCTTCTTTAAATACAGGAGCTATCATGAATAAAGTTGGTTAAGTTTAGGCACACCCTTCTGAATTCAGCTTCGCTTACATTTCAGCTCATAAAATCATAACTCTCATAAATAAATCTCATCATTTAAAACTTTGCAGTTCGTTTCATAAAAGTTAAGCCGAATAAACAGGATGAATACACTCACTCACCACATTTGGCTTCGTCCTCCGCTCCTTCACAGTCAACATGAAAATCACACATCTGATCCGGTTCAGCACACGGATTTTTGGGGGGTTTAGGGGGTATTCCAAAAGAATTATTTACTATTGAAGATAAGAACATGAGAGAAAATGATCAAACTGCAGAAGATGTTTAACCTGCTCCCTGCAGCTGATTTTTTCTCTCTCAAAGTTAAGACAATTAAGAAGCTTACCATCCGATAAGCGGCAGTCAGGAGACAGCACAATGCTGTCAATAGCAATACCGCCATATGCAAAATCTCTGATTGCTGCCATAATCAGGATCTGTAGGAAGAAAAGAATTCAAGAGAGCAGAGTGGCTATTTTACATTTCAGCTACAAATATCTGAAATTACACTTTAAATGAGGTTAAAAAATAAAGGTCATGTGAATTCTAAATATTCTCAGCTTTCGCCTTTTAAAAGAGATTTTTGTTTTATCCTTAAGTGTCACCTGTAAACAGTTTTCTTTTTCTTTTTTTTATTGACATAATGTAACTTTCAAATCTTCAGTGGGTTCATTTTAAAGTAGAACTTCTCAAAAAACTGCTTTAATGCTGGAGGCTCTTGTAGAAAACAAAACACAGAATGCAAAGTATGAAACCCCAAACCAGGGCTGAACAGAGATCAGGATATGAAGCCTTGAGGAACAGAAGGGAAACACAAAAAACTGGGAGACACACAGCTACCAGAAAAACACTGACAATGACGTGACAACACAGACAATATATATAAGCAAAGACTAATGAGGGAACAGGAAACAGGTGGGAAGCACAGGTGCAGGGAATCACAAAAGACAAGACCAGGAAGTAGAACTAAACACAGGATAAGCGACACGGACTGACAAAGTAAAACAGGAAACAAATAAGCACAGGGACAGAGACGCCGACTCGTCACAACATTGGGAACAAAACACGTGAGACAAGAGGAACGGCACAGAGGGACAAAACAGACACGGGGATGACAGGAAGTACAAAGGGAGACAGGAATAATAACTGTAACTAACAACAAAGTACAGAACACGCTACAAACTAAGTAAACTTAGAAACAATTAAACATAAACATAAGGGAAAGAACACAAAACACTGGGAACACAAAGGGGTTAATGGAATAATAATAACTATATATAATATATAAATATTTTAATGTATATGGACGCCCATTCTTCTAACCATCACTCCTGTGTTCCAGGAGTGATGGAATATTAATATACCCCTATATTAATTATAGGGTTTCTCCTTTGAACTTTCTTACAGGTTTATTCTACAATAATAATACTTGCAGATATATATTTTAACATGGAACATATTTATCAGTTGGACTTATTGTGAGAATTATGTTGGCTGCCTATGTACATTTAATACACACATTTAAATGATTTTTTAAAATTATTTATTTATTTAATTTTACATTATTTACTGCAATGGCCCGATTTCCACCTTAGATGAGTCATCTCTTTCACGCCTCCAAGCTATACAAAATGCTGCAGACAGACTATTAACACATTCTAGTAAGCAAACTCACATCACTCCTATTTTATACTCTTCACTTTGGCTCCCAGTAGATTTTAGGATTTGTTTCCTTGTATTTACATACAGAGCATTAACCGGCCGGCATTCGTCTTCTTCTTCGATCACAGGCTCAGAATATGTTCGTCGTGTCTCGTACAAGATTAAAGACTACGGGGGACAGTGCCTTTCAGTCTGTGGCACCCCTGTTAGCTGCTCACCTGTGAGAGGTACTCACCTGAAATGTGGCATTGGTGACAATCTCCACCTCTGCCCTCACCCAGAGGTCACCCAGAGATCCACCTCTCTCCCACACTGGGTAGATATATCGATCCGCAACCATCACCGTCAAACCGCCCGACCTCGGCCCAAACTGGTGAGTGTACATCACCATCTACAGCAGGCAGGTACAGGAAGCTCGTGAAATTAGGTTCAAACTGTGCTTAAAATATTTTTATTTGGACTTAAATTCAATTATTATTAACAGCACTGCTTTAAAAATGAGGAGTGAAACGACACTTAATGCAATTGTTATTTCATTTTGTAAATAAAGTTTTCCACATTTTTACCTTTTCAAGGCATGTGAGTATTTCAGATCAGTGGGGTAACTATAAAAATAAATCCTCTGTGGGTAAAGAAGGCGTCAGTTTGTGGCTCACCTTGCAAGGATGTGAACTATTGGTGGGTTGAAGAGGGCGACTTTGGAAGGAGGCCCAGTCTGTTGAAAGACCCTCATCAGGGACAGTGACATAGAGAAAATAACCTGCAATAAAAACAATATAATTTTTTTAAATTTTCATTTTTAATTATTTAGTTATTTCTAATACAAGGACACTTAAAATAACTCCAGTGAAAAGAGTAATTGGCTGGCTTTAATAGTGAAAATACACAAGTTTGCTCTGATTTGTCAGAATATTATACCTGATGCTGTGTTGTTAGAATGATCTCTGCCTGGGCCTTTCAGAGGATCCATGTTGGAGATCTGCTCCTGATTTGTCCTCTCCCACTTCAGTTTGGAAATTGACCTCAGGTCCCAAACGCACAGGTCATCCTCAAAGTCACAGCGATTATATTCAGCTGGGGACACAACAAACAGTGAGCGGTGAGCTCAAACAGCATCATTTCCACGACAGAACTGCACATAAAAGATGGACAAAGTCACCGGGACATCATCTGGACTTCTTTTGAAACCTCAAACCTGGTTTAGATTTGGCTGAACCATTTTTTTTTCTCTCCATTCTGTCATTTCATTTTGCATTGTGACTAATATACTGTATCTCCGGGCATGTTCCTACATATTTATTATGGGATTCGGGTGAAATTTGATTTCTCACTGCAGTTGTGCTCATCAGATCCATCGCCACAGTCATCGCTGCCGTCACAGAGCTGTCGTTCTTCCACACAGGCCTCATTGCTACACTTTACCATTCGTGCTGAACAGTTTTCCCCAGGGACTGGTGCTGATGATCCAAAAAAAAAAAAAATCAAAACAATCGTCACTTATTGATCAATGACTTGAAAAAGAGCAGGGACTCCTCGCATTATTTTGGGATATTTTGAGGGACTTACAGGGAAGAGCACAGTCTAGAAACTCCAGCTGGTCTATGGCCACATCTCCTCTTTGCCCCACTGAGCGCTGCGAGTGAAGACGGATTTGAAAAGCTGAGGGAATACGACCCAGAAAGATGAGGGCCTCCCTCCAGGCACGGATACTGG
The DNA here is from genome assembly GCA_034780415.1 of Cichlasoma orientale. Classification (NCBI taxonomy): domain Eukaryota; kingdom Metazoa; phylum Chordata; class Actinopteri; order Cichliformes; family Cichlidae; genus Cichlasoma; species Cichlasoma orientale. Next base: position 353,323 of record JAVDPK010001041.1, on the reverse strand, counting down.
AGGCCTCGGGACGCCAAACAACAGCCTCTCCACCATCTGGGTAGAGGATGGATGCCCACAAGGGTGTTGAGCCCAGACCGGTGTGACCTACAGTAAAAAGTAAATGTAAAAGGTATTTAATTAGCAGGGCAGGGGAAATCAATTTTAGTTTTAAAATGGTAAATTTTTATAACTAGAATTTGGTATGACCGAAAAACAAGACTAACAACGACAAGACTTGGACAAACAAAACTAACACAAGTGTCTAAATGTGGTTGTTTGAATGTGTGACCTGCAGTTATTACCTGAGTCCCACAGGAAGTATCTGAGGTGAAGACGACATGTTGTTGAAGTCTCATTAATAACTGGAGAGATCAGAACTGCAGTTTGGAGCGCCTCTGCCTTCAATGCACTGACGCCCATGAACCAACCTAAGTAATAAGAAACATTGAATTGGATATTTTAAGTTATTAAAATTGCAGTTTAGTGCAGGATAATGCTTTAGTCTGACTTCCCAAAATATCTTGTACTAATGCAACTATGGCTTGTGTGTTTGATTGTGCCTCGTGGCATATAAGCACGTGAATAAAAAGACTATGCTGTACCCGCGGCTGTGCCGGTGGTGTAATCAGAGGACGGTCCACTGTCTGGGACCGTTTCCCCTCTCTGACGTCTCTCCCATTTGTATTCTCCACTGGACGACTCGCCAGCCCATCCACACATTCCTTCATCCTCAAAGTCACAGACAAATCCTTTCCCATTGTAGCCTTGAGAAGAGAACATAACTAAATTAATTGAACACTACGCACAGATCCAAAAAGGATCCAGTTTCATATTCCCTGATATTCCATGCTTCGTGCTTAGCAGTACTGCATACTCCATTAGTTTACATCCCCTCCTCAGAATGGCAATCAGAAGACAGGAAACAATTTACTTTGTGTAAGGTGACGGGGCAGCTGGAGGAGACTATACTGAGTCTATCAGAATGAAACATTCGAACATGGATCTAGTCTAGTCAGGTCTATAGGTCATGTTAATAGATAGGAAATACATGACTTTTTTTAAACTTACCACAGTCTTGCTCATCACTCCAGTCAGGACAGTCTTGCACAAAGTTACATCTTCCCGCAGGAGCTTGACACGGCTGAGCTGAAGAGCCAGCAGCTGGGTAATAATATAAAACACAAAGGCTAAACTTTTTTTTCTCCTGCTCCATGAAATTCCACCTGCTGAAAGCTGTATGAGATGCTCAAAAATCCCCCCCAAAAAAGAACACTGTGGCCTGGAACAAGTAACTTTAGCCATCAGATATTTATGGCTGTGGTGTAAAAAAGTAATGATCTCATTGAAAGACAGCAGAGTGGCAGCAGAGCCCCAACTTTTTAAGGGCTGATGTAAATATGCAAATATTTTCAATCCAAAGATCAAAAATAATCACATATTATCCACCTTTGCTTCTGGCTGCATGACTCAGGCCCAAACTCACTTACTTATGACTCATTACTGTCAAAGATTTACAGCTACATTCAGCTCAAAGGCCACAGAGAACTGATCAAGTTAACACCATCCGCTGAAGGCATCCATCCAACCAAAAGTCTCTGATTAAGACTCAAGACTTCGTGCTTTAGTGACCTAATAACTGGAAATTAGAGAGAAGACCAGGCAAAGGATTTTTGAGCCTGAATATTCCCACCCTCACTCTGCTAAAAAAGAAAAAATTGCCACACTCACCAAAGCTTTTATTATCTGCCATAAAAACATATTCCTTTATCTGTATGTTTGTTTCTTATATAAAATGTTGCCAAATTTAATTGTATATCAATTCAATTCTGTTTTATTTATATAACGCCAAATCACAACAAACAGTCGCCTCAAGGTGCTTTATATTGTAAGGTAAAGACCCTACAATAATTACAGTCAAAACTATGAGCAAGCACTTGGCGACAGTGGGAAGGAAAAACTCCCTTTTAACAGGAAGAAACCTCCGGCAGAACCAGGCTCAGGGAGGGGCAGTCATCTGCTGCGATATCCTGTGTTAACATATATAATTCTATATATCTTTAATTATGGAATGGAAAACAACTGTCAGCTTGCATGAAGTCTCAGAGAAGATAGCGAGGAGCTCCACAGCAGCAACAACTGTGCAAATTCTTCAACCATTTAACTATCTGGGGCGTCAGTGACAAAGATGAGTTTTTACTTTTGTAAAGGTTAACGGGTGTTGAAGAAGACACGATTTTTAGCTAACTTAGAAAAGCAAAATCCAATTCAGTTCAATTCAATTTTATTTATACAGCGCCAAATCACAACATCAGTCACCTCAAGGTGCTTTATATCATAAAGTAAAGACCCTACAATATACAAAATCAACTTCTCAGCACATTATTTTGCTCTATGTGTACAGTAGCATGGCTATACAAGCTCAGCATTATTGCTGCATGTAATACAAAATATTTAACACCTACATTTGTAGAATAAAGTCCAGCTGAATGCTCTCTTACCCCACTGCAGAGTCAACAGCAGAATGAGGGCTGAGCTCCTCAAATGAAACATCTTTCTTCCCCTCTCGCACCTGATCAATCTGAAGGTCTCCACACAACCTGCAGAGACATTACTTGTTGACTCTGACCTCTTCTCTGTTCCGGAGAGATAACAACTGGACTTTAAAATCACCCAGCATGCACCTGCAGCCAACAACTATAAAACAATTTCCTACAAATGACGGTGGACATCCGAATATTGCTCAATTACTTGGTAGATACAGAAATGCAGAACAAGTCAGATGCAAACTGCAATTTAGTCAAAAATCCAGGAAGGGATTTTAGCTTACCTCAGTCATGCTGAATAGATATATAAGACAAAAACATGCATTATCCTGCTTTAGGGCATTCATGCATTATTCCAACATCGTTACCCCAGTAGATGCATCTATTTTTGTGCTTTATTAATCAGCGAAACTATCAGTTTATAACACTGTATTTGTGTTATTGATATTAAAGTGATAGAATTTATTATTCTTTAAAGTGATATCATTACTACAACATATCAGAGGAACAAGAAATGCTTTATTTAGGCTACTGTTGTCTAGCCTTGATCTACAGTCATGTGAACAAGAAAGTTTATTCAGATGCCTGTGAAGTCCTCTGTTATAGATTTGCTGCTGTGCTTGGAAGCAAATCACCTCACAAACACCTCATACCAGCTGTCAAGCACGGGGGTGGAGGGGTGATGATTTGGGCTTATTTTGCAGCCACAGGACCTGGGCACCGTGCAGTCACTTAGTCGACCATGAACTCCTCTGTATACCAAAGTGTTCTAGAGTCCAATGTGAGGTCGTCTGTGTATCAGCTAAAGCTTGGCTGAGATTGGGTCATGCAACAGGACTGTTTCTGGTTTTCGCCAAACACGGCACTGTGCATTACCACCAAACATCTCTACCTTAGTTGATTACGCCTAAAGAACATTGTTTCAGAAGTCTTGTGGCTTGTTCACATGAAATTTTGATAACCTAAGATTTGCTGCCATGTTCTTTTAAAAGAACATAACACACTTAGCAAACCTTCCAAAGAAACAATACACATTCTTTTTCTAATTGTACTGTCATGAACTTCAACATTTATGTTACATGCTTCCTGAACCTTGTGGAGTCTGAGTTGTAGCGCTTTTTTTTTTAAATAAATTCTCTGAGCAGAGCAATGCACAGCCTGACCTTGGGGTGAATTTGCTGGGATGTCCATCGCTGCTCTT
>JAVDPK010001041.1:295773-329360 GCA_034780415.1 Cichlasoma orientale | reverse complement strand
AAAAGAAGTCCAGTCGCCTTTTTTCAAGCTCCAGAGACTACTATGACCTGGATAACTGAGAATCTACACAGACACATCTTATATTGGTTTTCGCTTTATCACCCGTTTTTAGGTCAGTGCAAGTTCTATTGAATGTAACGGGGAAGCCGATGAATAAAAGAACCTTGGAGGACTCATGTCAATCTTGAGGAAATCCTTCAAAATGTAGTTCTAAAAGGGGCCAGGTGCCCTAAAGCCAAAAAAGAAGAAAATAAAAAGCAAAATGAAAATTTCTTCTATGTTCTCTGTTCATCCACTTTGGCATGATCCCAATGCATTAGGCATGCAGATATGGTCAAGACAAACTGCTGAAGTTCAAATTGAGTAATGGAATCAAAATCTCTGAGGAATGTTTCCAGGACCTTGATGAATCTATGCCATGAAGAATTAAGGCAGTTCTGAGGGCAAAGCGGGGTCCAACCTGGTACTAGCAAAGATATTCTTAATAAAGAGTCCTGTGAATGTACGTCAACACAAAGAAACAGTGGAGTGGAAGTCCGTGGTCTAAGTGCCTGGCATGTCAGCATCCATGCAGTTTTCTAAGGGGCGCTTTTTGCCTTGACTGATTATGTTGACTCAAGGTGAGTCTGGCTGCTGCAGCTCAGCCAAAGGTCCACCTTATTTAGCCCAGATGTCAACACTTGCACTTGCTGTAGCTCATTTCAATCCTGGTTCATGACACACATTTACCAGCGCCAAAAATGCCAATATGAGCCCAGATTAGGCCCAAGTAAGTCTGCTGTATGCCTCGTCTACTGCACTGCCTGCCATCCTGTTATGGATTTCACTTGAGAAAGCAAAGTCAGACCTGATTTAAATTCCAGCCAAGTCCTTTTCAAAGTGCCTCCAGTGAATGGAAATGGCTTCAAGGCTACTAAAACCATGGAAGCAAATATCTTTTGTCGTGGCCAGAGCTGCAGAGAATAGAGTGGCCTGCTGCTCATTTACATTCAGCAGTTAGCTAGGGTGGAGCTACTGTCTAATTGCTGCCTGATCATCTGCTTATTAATTCAAGACACAGAAAAATATGTGATTCATAATGCTTCAATCATGAATGGAAATGGGCGGCTTAAACTGACAGACATCCTGGTTTCTGGACTGAAGAGCTGCAGAGCTGGTTGTTTTCAATCAGTATTTGCATGTGAATGGGTGCAGTCTAAAACCTGACTTGCAAATTGTCCTCTTTTGAATGACGCGTTTTCACCAGAGGCCTATACTGTCTTTGTACATGCACTTTTTTAAAAGTCTATTTCTGCCAAAATCCTTTTTGTTGGCAGGCTCTAAATTTAGCAGAACACATAATGAGTTATTTTTCACGTTATCACTCATAGCACAAATTATTATTGCTGCATCAGTCACTGTCAGCATTCCATTTGAGTTTATCTATCTTCAGGAAGGTATGAGATGTAAATGGCACATTGAATAAATACAGCTATTTAATGCATACAGTTTATCATAAAAGCTAAATTATTCCCTCCCATCCAGCAGCTTCACATCAATAGAGATAACAGGGGAAGGGAAAATGGTCTCAAACAGCCACATTTGGCTCTAAAAGCGAGTCAGTCTCAGTAAAGTCTCCATGTTAGAATGTCCAGCTTACCAGAAATGTTTTCTGCTTGATCAAAAAAAAAAAAAAAAAAATCACATTTTGGTTTATACATCTAATTTTCCCCTTCATAAAAACTGTACAGGGGAGAATTTTAACTCACTTGTTTTAAACTATAATGAACTGCATGATTTATTTTCACTTATAATTTTTTAAATGTCTGTACAGTATGTGGGTGCGTGTGCATTTCTGATGGGTTGTTTTTATTTAATTGGCTGTTGGAATATGTGAGTGACCTCATTTCTTAATATGTTTTTATGCCTGCTACACAGTTTTGATCAGAAGGTCACCGACGTCATCATGGGCATGGATGTCATGGTAATTTAACGTTTTTAATGATTTCTTTGAACTGTTCTTTTTCCAGGGTGGAATGATTGGACAGCACACATCTTTAATGAGTTTAAAAAAACGAGAACTGGCTGCACACGTTTGAATTTATTTAGGATTTTCTTTAATCCACACAGGGTCAAAAGTATACATATGAGCCCGTCCTCCTTTAAAAAACAACCTTGTTTTTGCAGGCACGTTTTACGACCATTACCTATCAAAATAAAATTAAGCGACTAGCAGTCGTACATGAAAGGGTGTGTGAATCCTTGGCGAGGTGACCTGTTGACTGACAGCACAGCTTTGCTGAGATGGTTGAAAAGCAGCTCGTTGCTTGTTATCGGAACAGAAGTTGAGTCGACTGTCAGTACTGCCATTGCATGCTGACTGTTGGCTCACTGGGAGCTCATCCACCCTGCGGCTGGTTGTACTGGGTTACATGTTACCAGTAGCAGACTCCATGCTTGTCCTGACCAATAACCTTCAAGCTCAACTGAAATTTACAGCTGCCCACATGGACAAGCCAAATGTGTTCTGGAGAATTGGTTTATGGTCAGACGAGACAAAGATTGAGTTATCTGGCCACAATGACATAGAGGTGTGTTTGGAGGAGTAAAGGTGAGGCTTTCAAACCTAAGAACACTGCACCTGCTGCCAAGCACGGTGGTGGTAGCACATGCTCTGGGGCTGGGATGCTGTTAGTGGTGCTGGTACACTGCACAAAATCGAGACATTTGTTTGTTTGCCTGTGAAGACATTTGAAGCACTATATATGATATTGGGCTATACAAATAAAACTGAATTAAATAGTAATAATGGTCTGCATTCTATTTGATCTTGTTCAGTGTTTGGTTACACTAAAAGACACTCTGAGCCGAAGGTTTTAAACTTAACAGATACATTATAGTTCCCAGAATGTATCTGCTGTTAAAACTTGCGTACCTGGGCATTTCCAAGGTTTCCTCATTTCACATCTTCAGGTTGTGATGCAGGTTTTATGCTAAAACTTTAGTAACCTCTCACCCTAAGCCAAATAATCCTGTTGGCGTCACTGTGACTTCTAGAGCCAGTTCTTTTCACACAACAACAACATGTCAGCAGGCTGTAGCATGTTTTCCTCATGTTAGTCATTTATTTCACATTTTCTGGAAATTCAGGTTTGTTTTTGCGTGCTTCCTTGTCTGCTTCTTCTATTCTGGTTGCTTGAGAGGTTTTGTATCCAGTAAACTGGAAGGTTTGTGTTGTTCTTTTAGGTCATCTGAACCTGTGCTGTGTCACAGGCCTTTATCACAGCAGTCAGTGTAATTTGCTGCAGATGTAAAAGCACAAGTGGTGCTAACTTTAATATTAATAATGGGTTTGTTCTACTCAGATGTCTCAGTAAAGCAGGGCAGTGTGACAGTGAGTCAGCATGAATGGTATCTGGAAGTCAGATATGATTTTTTTTTTCTTATTTCCTCTCGTGCTTTTTTGACTGTGATGCAGCAAAATGCCTTTTTTGAAAAAGGGCCCATGCCTTTTGTGTTGTTGTGGGTTTAAACCAGGAGAAATGTGTTAGGACACAATGATGTGGACACCGATGTTGAAGGAGCTCTCATCCTGTGAAAGTCCGGTATGCTCGGTTCAGAGAACAAAAGCATCATCACTGTCACTGATAACATTCATGCAGAAGATAGTTTGTCACATCAGAACAGGAAAAGCAGCACACAGGGAAACGATAAAGGTTCCAGGATCCTGGCATCTTGCATGCTGGCTCCTTATCATGCTGTCACTCTATCTGTATAAGAGAAGCTCAAAAGTACTATAGACAAACTAACATAATTTTAAATATAAGGATTGTTTTTAATACTTGGTTTGTCTTGATAAACTCTTTGGTTGCTTTTGCATTATGCTTTGGGTCAGTATCCATTTGCAATGCTATCTGATCCGTTTTGCAGGATTTTGCTGAATCTGAGCAGAGAGCGTAGCCCCGTGCACTTCAGAATTCCTCCTGCTGCCTGTATCAGCAGTCACATCACTGATAAACACTGCTGAGCTGGTTCCATGTGCAATGTGTACTGAACACAAGTCCAAAAACATACTGTCTACAGATAAGCATTATGACGTCTCTGACAGGCTGCCTGCTGTGGTCAGGACAGAAAGTCAGTGCACCAGAACAAATACCTCACCTCCTACTTCTCCACTGTTTGTGATTAATTAACAGAGACAGCCAAGATATGATTAAAGATGACACTCATAATATAATTTCAGATTACACTTACTGTGATTTTGCTGTTAGTGCTATGTTTCATTCAAGAAGACAGTGGTTAAATTAGAGCTGGTGAAATCTCAAATTATTAATGATTACATATGAAATCAGCCATAACTCTACTGAGAGTTTTAGAGGGAACAATAAAACCTGATACTGTGGTCACGTTGCACGGCCACTGTAGCCATGTTAGCGTGCCAACATTTACTAGCAGTAAGCACTAATACAGTTGTGCTGTACTACCATTAATAGCTACAAAATGTCATCATTTTTTAACAGCAAGATTCCATGGCTGTTTTTGAGATTGTCAGTCTGGACTTCAGTACTTCAGAAACATCTTTGCTGGGAATTGTACTTAAAGTTGTATAATAAGGACTAAAAGCAGCAGACAACCATACAGTCTAAATTTAGACTACAGAGACAAAACTATGAGGATTCACAGACGTTAACCTGTTTAACTAGACTTTAAACAAGACAATGATTCAGACTTTAAAATACTGGTAAATCTCGTCTATTTCCATTTCATTGCCTGCGACAGGCTGGCGACCTGTACTGGGTGCACCCTGCCTCTCGCCCTGTGACAGCGGGGATACAAGCCATAGTTGTTCCGCCATTTCTGATTGGACTGTCGTGAACTTTAACATGCTGTTATCATGCAGCCTGTTGGGTCTGAGATGTAGCTTTTCGCAGTTTCTCTGACACTGAGGTGAATTTGGTGGGACATCTACAACTGTAGTACTGTATTAACACACACCTGAATGCTCTAGAGCAACAAACTGCCCAAATTGCTGCTTTTATAGAGGTGCTGATGATCATTTAATGCATGTTCATGTGATTAGCAGCAGCTGGCTGCTACTTTCCCTCTCGATTCCTAGGAAGCAGTAAGTTTGTTTCACATTTTTTCACATGACTGTTTCTATATTTTGCAGTTGGAACCTGAATATGTACTTGTAGCCTGTTTTCAAAATTTGATGACATTGTATAGACCTCATCAGTTAACATAATGAATTACTTGACACTGACAGGGAAAATAGTTGTTAGTTGGAACCTTATATGTAGTATATTAAAGCAAAGGATTCACTAGACATGGCAATGTAAGTGTATTTTATTTACAGTTGTATAAACAACATGATTCAATGCAAGATCTTCATTGGAAAAGGTAAGAAAAACAAGTGAATCCTCCCTTAAGGGTTTCTGTGTATGTGTGTGCGTGTGTGTGTGTGTGTGGGTGCATGCCTGTGTATCACAACTGTTTTGTGTGGTTGTGTAACTATAGATTAAGACATTCCCAGCTGCATTCGTTGCACGAGCTCATGAACCTCATCAACACAGAGCCAGAGTCTATTTACATGTCATTCAACTTTAAGTGCTCCACACAGCTCAGCTAACTGTACATGGCAACAGCACACATCCAAAGTAAAGCACTGATAATAACACGTAAGCATGCACAGGCTTGAATGGGATCAGAAGCAACCTCTTTGCTCAATTTGAAATAATTTCTCTTATAAAGACTTTATAGATCCTGCTATTCTTTTTTCCAATAAAGCAAATTGACGGGGGAATCTGTTGGACACCTTACAGCGGAGAATCGTACACGTTCTGTTCTGGAAATCGGTGTTTTGTTTTTGTTTTACAGTTTGGGAGAGTCCTCACCATAAAGTGCTATACAGTGCCAGACACCAGAAAGGATATTACAGTTTTCTTAAGAGCAGTTGTTTCTCACCTCCAGAAATTGGGAAACGGCCTGTTTTTACATCTAACCAAGACCTGCACATGAGCTTGCAAGCTGAGCGAAGCTTTCAAATTCACTCGGCTTCCTTCGTGTAAAAGTTCCCCGGCGCTACACAGGGGAGGAGGTTTTGCATGAAAGACCGAGTGCTGGTTGGGTGAAAAACCTGGCCCTTTGATGCAACCCCTTAGAGACTGGAAATGAGAAAGACTGCGGCGGCAGGAGAGAGGAAGAGAGAGGGGCGTCCCAGAACGGCAGAATGGCTCACAGCCAACTGTCTCGAATATGGCTGAACACGAAAAACACCTAATGAATCAAAGCAGGCTGTGATTTCTCATATCACCTGCACATGTCTTGCTATAAATAGTAGTAAAGCTAAATAGTTCAAACTTGAGTTGTCATTAAAAATAGAAACACGTGCATTTTTTTTTAGGATAGTGCAAAATAAAAGTGGGAAAAAGTTCAATTTGAACATCTACAGAAGCTGCTAGTTAGCCTTTAAAATAACTATTATCATTACCATTCATATGCAAGCACACACATGCCTTTGTCATCTTCTCTGGACATGATTAGCCATATGCTTCACTGCAGTGCCATTATTAGTGCTTCCAAATAAAATACATTTTTATCTAAAAACCTTCAAAGTATGGATAAAAACACAGGTAATTCCTATTAAAAATACTTGACCTCCGTTGAAGCTTACAGATCGTCTATATGTTTATAAGAAATATTAAATATTGTGGATTCTAGGCCCTAAGTGGAAGTGATATGTCAAGTAGAGGACGTGCACCCAGACTGATTTATCCGTAAACTTAACCAAACTAACCTGGCTTGCTAAAAGCTATACAGCTGCTCAGGAGATTGGAAAACATCGAACATTAAGTAAATGCATGTAATTAAAAGGACAAAACAAGGTTAAATAAGCTAGGTTATAATATGCAGAAGGAAAAGATTGTATATGTCAGATGGGTTCTTCTGTGCATGCTCAGGGACCCTACAAACATCTAAGTTATTCTTTTCTTTAGTCTTTTTAAAAAAAAAAAGAAAAAAAAAAGAAAAGAAAAGAAAAAAAGGTGCAAGTTGAGTGTTTTCAGCCACATCCTCAGCAAGCAGTTTCCTCAAAAGCTCCGTTGGCAGGTGGTGAAATAAAAGCTTCGGCTTTGGCTTCCTCTCCTCCCCCCTCGTCTCGTTTCCTCTCTCCTTGGGGAGTGAACCTCGTTGTCGCCCTCTCCCTTTACACCACTGTGCTGACGGACGGGTCAGACAAGTTGAGTTGGCCCGTGACGTCAGTGGGTGGGTACTGCTGCAGAGGTGAAGAAAAACAGGGCAGAGGAAGAGAGACACATAACGGGGTGTCATTTATTGACAAAATTTAGCAGCCTTTTGTTGTTGTTGTTGCAGTCTTAATCTAAAACATCATTTTAATTTAAGAACTGTGTTCTGCAGAAGCAGGAGGCTGCTCTAACCCCCCTCAGGCAGACTTTAATTTTGTGTCATTTTCTGTAAAGCCTGAATTTTTGCAGAGCGGTTTGTGCCTGAGGTGGGCTAGTTTTGGAGCTGACGTAAGATCCTGAGAGTCTTGACAACAGCAGTCTTTTTTTTTTTATTTATTTTGCCTCAGCAACATGACTGGGTGATAACTTCCTGCCATGGATAAAACGGGCAGCTCATTTATCACCCCCACAGTCATCTATGTGCATGCAGACAGGCGGCTTCTCTATATTTAGCAGCTCAAGGGTAGAAGAGGAATTTTAGGCTGATTTCACAAGTGCTGTTGTGTCGGACTCTTACGTCCAATCCCTGCGTCACTGTGCTTCTTTAAGAGCAGAATGTGTTGAATTGTAGGCTTCTACAATGCCGAGAGGGGAGACGAGATCCCATATCCATGCATGTGTGTCTTTTTAGTGCTGTTGGCAGCAGTGAGCTGCATCTTTTTTTTTTTTTTTTTTTTACTGACACTGTGTTTCTTCTTAAGAGCAAAAACACAGACATCCTACATTATAGACTCTCCTATTGTACACCATGAGTGGAGTTTGCAGGAACATGCTGTTTTTGTAGAATTGTTTTTGGAACAGGGTGAGATTGGGTGGAGTAACTGCATTATGTCCTCTATAATCCAACTAATTTCCAGCATGCCAATCAAAATTCTGACTCACAGTGCTGTGTTGGAGAAACCTGTTCCATTGCATTCAGCATGCAGGAAAGCATATTTTTTCTTTGTTTTATACATTAAGCTCATTAATACTGCACATTAATGAAGTTCAAAACCAAAACAGGGAAGGTGTACCCATCTCATTTGCCCTTTTTTTTTTTTTTTTTTTAATTTAAGTGCCTCCTGTTTTAAGCCGATAGAGCCGATACATTCGAGCATGTGAGTTTCAGAAGTTGATATGATGCAACTAACATGCTAACAGATGGGGGGGCATCCAGACTGAAAGGTAAAAATGTTGCTTCTTCTTCTTCTTTTTTTTTTTGTAAATAAACAGGAGTCAGAGTGGATGTCCCTCATCTCCTTGACCCGCAAGTTGCATCATCATATAGCTTACAGCCCCCATTTGGGTCTCCTCATGTCTTGTACCTTGAGGGCCTGCTAACAGCGCACCCTACTGGGGTCAAGTGGACCAGCAAGAGAGAAACACTTCACTGACATCACAACCACAGTTAAAAGCTACTTATTCAATACAGCAATGATGAAAAAAAGATTTTTCATATATGGAACAGCTACAAAGAGTGTTTTTACTTCTACGGTTACTACAACTATGACAGTTAAAGTAATTAGCATGCTTGCAGAGGGAGAGAGGAGCAGTGTGGCATGTGGGTGAGGGACACTGACACTCAAGGCCACTGATATCCATTAATATAAAAGAAGAACATTTATATAAAATCAAAAATAATGGTCAAAGACTGAAGATGGCAGGTCTTTCAATCGAAGCATCTTTTGTAATTACACTAAATCCTGTTTCATTTTCCACTTTGAGACATTTTTTTTTTCCCACTAGGGCTCAAACCAGCATCCGAACCCTCATACAGACAACGCAGCAGTGGCGATCCCGCTCTTCTTCTCATAAAATGAAAGAAATTCTACTGGAAAAATTCTATGGAAGAGTAAAGGTGGTCGGCTTCATTGCAGAAACATCCATTAAAAAAAAAAAAAGACATTTAACAGAAGAGAAAGAAAACAGAAAATGAAATAATACAATAACTTTTTTCATTTTTTTTTTAAACGTTACAAACTGTTAGCTTTGCTTCCATTGGCTACATCTCTCCTGAGAAACACACTCGAAACATCTCCACAAATTTTTGCCGTTCTTTTATAATGCCCAGCCTTGGTCAGCGACCAGCTGTGCCTGGCAGAGCAGCTGGGCACAAATGACTGTGGGTCAGCGGTTTGTCAGCGCGATCCAAGCTTGTGCAGTACAATCTCCCAACCGCAATGAGCAGGGCTTTTCAACCAAACTGTGAAGGAATGCAGAAAACCTGACACTCTCATTGTGCTGCAGCAAAGAAATGGTGTGAAAAGAAAAGAAAAAAAAAAAGAATAGCTTGCATTTATTATTGCAGAAATTGCACAGTGAGGGTCGAAGCCTTCACAGAGATTTGTAGTACAATAAAAACAATATTTAAAACGGAAAAGAAGATTGTCTTCGTGACCTGAAAATACACCCTGAAAGAGGCATGCACAGTTCGGACCACAAGGACACTGGAAATAAAACAAGAATTATGACAAACAAAATATGACAAAGCAAAAAGTAAATTGATTAATAGAAATCCATGAGTGGAGTCCTGAAATAGACATGTTGATAAATATGAGAACACATTAGTTTTTCTTCTCAGGAGGGCTGGACATCACCTTAAAAATGAGTTTTGGGAAAAAATAAAAATAAAAAAAGAAAGACAACACCAGCGCATGCTTTTCAAACCATAAGCAAACCAACAGCGGCTGAAACCCAAACAGGAAGTGCAGGATTGGTGCAAAGAAACGATGGATATACGAAGGTTCAAGCGGTCAAAACGACAGGACGTGAACACAAACATAGAAACAGACACACGCTCGCACACATACACACACACACACACACACGTTCCACAGTGCCACCACCACCAAAAAACGATTGCCAGAATCCACGTCCAAACCAGAGGCAGGGAGGAAGAGCAGCCCAAGACAAAACACCACTGGCAGACTGCTTGCTTTTGTCTCCCCCCTTCCTCCAGAAGACACAAGTCCCATCACCCCACCCCACCCTTTCCCAAAAATCCTGGACACTCGGGACGCTCCCTTTCCAAATTCAAAGCCCAGCTCCTGGCCTGGCCTGACCTGAGATCCTGCACTGATGCCCTCCATGCTGCAGAAGAGCCATAAAAGCTAAATGGTAATGGCTGATCGATGGTGAGGGGACAGACACGTGGCAGAGGTCAGCGGAGCCGTGTGGAAATGAGTGAGTGGAACATGGGACTCTTTCGTGGTCGGATATGGGGATGTAGGCAGAGAGGACAGTAACAGAGAAAGAGATGAAAGTAGAGACAGAGGAGGAGGAGAGGAAAGAGAGGAAAGAATAAACAGGGGAAGGTGTTGCTTCTTCCGTCTCCTTACCGTATCTTTGGATGACCTACGTCTCTTGATGCTGGAGGCCAGGGTGGTACTGATGGACCTAAAAGAGGCTTTCTTTTTGGGGTCGGGCTCTGCTCTACCACTTTTCCTATCCTAAAATAAATATATGTAGAAACATTATTCATGTCCTATGGCTGGGGTGATAACCGTGGTTTCAGTCTCACCTGTTTTCTGTCTACCCATCACCAAAACCACCGCCACCCCAAGAGATTACCTTATTTTTTATAGACTAATTACTGGGAGGGTCCTTGTGAAAAACACTACACCATTTGGAAATGTAAAAGAGGGAGAAAGAAGGGGATAAAGCTTGTTAGATGTGAGAGTGAACAAAATCTGTTCAGTCTGATATGAGGGCATTTGTCTATATTTTATGCAACATAATCACACTTGGACTGCACAAGATGGCACAGTAGTCCTCTAGAAAAACATTCAGCTGGCCCTAGAAATGCACTGGAATGAGTGATGACTAGTAAAGATGTCAGTGGGCGTGATACCTAGGTCATAAACCCTCTAAAATATTCTACCCGCACTCTCGCTATTGCCTGAACACACACATTAAAGCTGCAACTTCTTCATCTCAGCACATGCTTAATCTTCAATCTACTCTTAATAACACACAGGTAACATTGTCAAATGCATACCTGTCAAAACAAAATCAAAAAGTAAAGAAAAAGAAGCACTTTTAACCATATTCTTACGAAACAGTGAGCCAATTTGGTGCCCTCCCTCCCTCATACCATCAGAGTGCCCCACAGCTACTCTCAGCACAATTACTGGATGTCTGTGTGCAACAATTAAAAAAAGGAAAAACTCATATTAAGGTATTCTTACATCCTGAGTCTCTACAGAGGAAGAGGGCTGCATTGGGGGAGAAAAGAAAAGTAAAATAAATTTCCATCCACTTGGATTGTTATTACTTTAAAGAGTATCCTTAAGCAAAAGCCAAGGGAACCAAAAATAGCATGTAAAAAAAAAAAACTAGCAAAGCAAACATCCACATCCAAAGCCAGGCAGGTATAAAAAGTAAAAAAAAAAAAAAAGCTACAGTATCGGATGCAGAGAAGGAAAACAACAGCGAACAAAGTCAGTAATTAAAGCCCATTTAACGTCATTATACCTTAAAGGGGTATAATGGAAATTCACCCCACACACCAGGGAATGGGATGAGATGGAGAGCATAAGAAAGAAAAAGTAAGAAGGAATGGGTGTCTACTAGTGCAGCAAAAAAGTATATTTTATACTATAATTAAAGTGCAAAAATTAAAGTGCAAAAACAAAAGTAAAGTTTTAATGATAAATCTACGATTAACTGAGCTAAGGAAAATTAAAAGATGCTACTTCTAAAAAAAAAAAAAAAAAGCACTCTAAAGATGGATGTTAGTAAAGTATAAGTGGAGGATGACTGATTAGTAGCAGCAGGGGAGGCCCTTGGGGTGGGCGGGGCAGTGTGGTGTGAATTTCAACATGCCAAATCGTTTTATGGATGGAGGGAAGGAATAAAGGGGGGGAGGGGGACATAGATTAAGTAACACAAAACAAATAGCATGACAAATCAATCCTGGCCAGCACTGGCCCCGCAGGTCATCCTTTTTCATCAGGTCACATGACTAGGCTCTTTCAGGGCACATTTGTTCCACCATCACCCCGTCAACCAGCACTCTCTCAACCCCCTGATGACATAATATCAGGTGGTGAGCAGGTATTATCTCATGTGCAGGATAGATGAAAGCTGGCAGAGGAGTGATTGGTGCACGGCACCGCTTGATTTTAGTGCAAAAAATATCTTTTTCCTGTTGGAAGATAACATCTCATGTTAGTAAATGGTTAAAGTCAGCGTGCGTATTGATCTTGGTTCAGAAAAATCAATGCCCAAGTGACGTCAGGTGTTCTTTTAACACCTGACTTTCCCCTTTTCTTACACGTTAGACTGCAGGAGTGAAGCCCGGCCATCCAGAGCCCTGATGAGGTGCTGCGTGTGCACAGTCCCGGCCATGCAGGGCATGCTGGACCGTTAGATGAAGCACGGCATGGGACTTGCACAGTGTACGTCAGCTGCACGTTTCCCCGTCGGAAACAGACGTGAGCTGTCACGGTCCAGCATCATTTTACATCATCAGTGTTATCGTCACGCAGCGGGGGTTTCTGACGCTTTGTTTTCATACCAAACTATCATCGGGCTCAATCTTGGTCGGACTGTGCACTTCTAAGTAACATCTGTTTGAAAAGACAAAGCTAAAAGCCAGATGTGTATCGTCCGCAAAACTAATGCCATCAGAGATATGCAGCTGAACGTGATACTGTTTAAAATATAAATGTTGACATTATAGTTACGTTGTCAAAGTTCCAGAGGAGAAAATGAGGAGAGCGGAGCAGCAATAACCTTTAACTTTCACCCACTTAACAGCAAGCTTCTACTAAATAAATAATCTGATGAAGATGAGTTATTACATACATACCCTACATGAATTATAGCAATCATTACACTCGAGTGGTCGTGCCCATAGGCAATTTATTCACAGTCAGCTGTGGTAAAGTGACAGACTGTGTATCACTTGTAGTTATGTTATTTCGGTTATTTCCTTGTTAATTTGGCCTTTCCATTGCAGCTGCCATGCTTCACAAGGCACAACTGCTTTTACTTCAAAATCAAAAATTCTTTTTCTGCTGCAATTTTCTGTGTACAAACTGAACAATGGAATAAGCGGATGCTTTGGTGCACGTGTTTGTATTACATGCCTTTATTTAAAGGGACGGTTTAAGCCTTAATATCATTTAGGCACCGCTGGAAATTGAATAACAAGCTCACGCGAGCGGATATGTGTCTGCATTAGCAAAAGTAGATAAAAGTAGGAAATGCCCTTAAACTGGCATTTCTCATTGTACAGCTTGAACAACTACAAATAAATTATACTGAGACTTTACGTCCTCTTCATTGCTATTGCTGCAACTTCTAAAGTTGGACTACCCCAGGCGACTTTTATTTCTTTGTAAACGATTGCAAAAGCAATGCAGTGTTGGTGTGACATCTAATAAGCTTTTAGCTTTTAAAAATAACAGCATGTTGAGATAATGCAAAGGTGAAGGATGCAGTTTGTGAACAGATTTACTCGGAAGTGCACTTTCTCTGAAGCTATGCCTCTGTTTGAAGGTATGTGGCTGCACATTGCTTTGCATAATACGCCAACCTGAGGCAGTAAAAGCACAGAATAACATGAAAC
This sequence comes from Cichlasoma orientale, assembly GCA_034780415.1. Lineage (NCBI taxonomy): Eukaryota > Metazoa > Chordata > Actinopteri > Cichliformes > Cichlidae > Cichlasoma > Cichlasoma orientale. The sequence goes on along the minus strand of JAVDPK010001041.1, from coordinate 315,584 downwards.
ACACATACAAGCAGTCGAAATGATGCCAGTAATGGGTATCGAGGTTTTAGTGATTGCTGTACTAAGGAAGGAAGAGGCCACATAAACTGTGATCTGAGATCGAGTTCGTGCCCTAAAAAACAAACAAACAAACAAAAAAAAAACAAGCTGCCATTTTTAATTTGAGAAATTTAGATCACTGTGAGTAATCAAATCAGCACACCCAAACAGTATGAATAAGATCCTGAATAATTCTCATGCAAAGCAGATTTGATTAGCCTTACTTCGTGGGCTCAGCGCTTCTTGCATAAGGAGTCATTGTAACAACTGCAGTTAGAGCAATGTGTATCTAGCAATGTTAGCTCTAGGGCCCAGAGTGATGGTCAATGAGCAAGATGAGCAAGCATGAGCCATCTTTGTTTAGTGATGCAGAGAAATCAGCGTGATCATCGCTGACATGGATATAAATTACATTAGTCTGTGGGCAGTTTAGTGTGTCCCTCTCCTTTCTCAGTGATGTCCCCCCCCCCTGCATGCATTCATCTGCTGTATGCGCCTAAAGAATGTACATCTATATGAGGACACATACGACAGTTACATACAGCGATCAGTTTGATGGCAGACACTCGTAGAAGGACACTGATTTGCTGACAGGCACTTGTGATATTTATACTATACCTTCCTCCAGCCCTGCTGTCTCATTTCACTCGGTTCAGGGCTTACAGAGACACAGCAGACAGACTGCCACAGCCTCATCACAAACTCAGGCTGTGATTGGCCATCAAATGTGGAAACCCTGTACCTTCATAGTCGGCACTGATTGCATTGGAGTACAGGGGCAAATCATGTTCTTCACTGGCTGAGCAAAGGAACTTATTGCTTGATCATAACCCAGCTGGTCAGTCCATTCAAATAAAATAATAAAAAAAAGTGTTTGTTCATAGTGGTATCTTGCCATGAAAATGACTTCAAACTGCAAATAAGTTCCATTCATTTACATTTATTTTCTTTTATTGGTTTCTACGTGAAAGTTTTGGAAAATCCCTGAAAATGAAACATAACTAGCTGCATGATTAGATACCACTAGATCGAGTGCAAAAACAAAGTTTTTTTTTTAAAAAAAGAAAAGATTTGAGTGAACTGAGCCTTTAAAATTGACCCCTGTTTAGGCAGGCGATGTTACAGGAAGCCTTTGCCATGCGAGTTTTTACATTCTTGCTCGGTGTCTGCATTATGGACACTGCGGTGGATAAGGAGACACACTGTGCACTGCAGTATTGCACCTTACACTTGCGCGGACAATTGTGGAAGGGTCACTGCTGTGTGACTGCGCCAGGGCATTGATTTTGCTCTTTATGCTCTATTTGTATTATCAGCTTTTGGTTGCTGTTAGTTTTGCTGCCAGAGAGATGGAAATCAATGGGGGGCACGATCAAAGTGCATCAACTGTACAGTAATCATTGTTAATAATGGTTTTATAATGTTTCTGGCAGGGCATTTGTTTCTTTTCGTTGGCGTTCCATGTACGCATCATATGACCTTATGAAGCATATAGCGCCACGGTAGCAGCTTAGAACTACTGGTTCATGCCATGGACGTGGGTGGTGGAGATTTTGTTTTTAATTTGGACATCCATCATGTGAGAAGATCTCTAATTATCTTATTGTTACGCCAAGAGCGAGAGGTGACATGGCGGTGGAAATGGCTCTACTACATACTAAAGAGGGAGTTCCAGCCACCGCTTGACTTCCAGAAGCCTCCTTACTCTCCTGCAGGCACACACAAGAGACACGGGTGCATTTGGCCTCTGGGAACTGTTTAACTCCACAGGGTGGCCACTCGGAATGCCTTACATTATATGTAGGCATCAGAGATTGCTGTTTCTCGTATGGTGATCTAGCGGTCTGACCATTACTAAAAAAACAAAAGTTCTTAGAAGGGTTAAGAGACAGAAATCGACCCTCGTGAGAGGGAGGCTTTGCTGTCTCTCTTGCAAGCAAGTTTTGACCCTTTCACCTTCAGTGGGCACAGAGTACCATTCCTACCTGCAAGTTCTTCCTCCAAACATTGACGGCCGCAAAGGCCAGCTGCATCTGCTTCCTGCGGGCGTCTTTATGGCGCTTATAGGCGATTTCAATAAAGATGAGGAAGATCCCTGCTGCTATGCCTCCAGCCACCAGCATGAAGACCCCTGTGAAGGAGGGAGAGATGAACAGAAACAGAGCAGACACAGAGACGTTTGAGTTTCCGGCCCACAACTCCGCCGCTCCCACCGAGCACGAATGCATGGTCTGACTGTCATGCTCAGTGGTCGCCCCCTCCTTTCTTAAAGAGCGCCTACTGACGACGATGGCTGCAAACTACACAATATTAATAGAGAACCACAACCGCACGAAATCACAGGACAAGATACTGTACGGCACACTTCCACAGAGCACCACGCTGACACTAAAACAACGATTTTGTAAAGGTATTGGACAAAAAAGGGCTACAGTACCTTACCACTGCAGTTTTTGTCCAATCACTTTTAACGCTTTCTCTACGCCATAAGGACCATACCTGCCATGTTTTCAAAGGTGAGTGTGGCTGGGGCATTGCTCCTTGAGTCACACTCCTGGTATCTCACCCAGGTTTTATCTAGGTCTTCCATGAAGCCGTTCTCATGAGAACTGCAGGGGGTTGGGGATAGTGGGGAGAGAGGTGACAGAGTTAATAGATGCCGCAAATGACCGAATATTTGAGCCGCTTACTCCCAGCTAGCAACACAAATGTAACACAGACAGCTGGACAGGTGTACTGACAAACAGTGATACACTTGACAGAGACAAACAGACAAACAGGGCAGGAGAGGGGAGATACAGAGAGAGATGTGACATAAGGCAATGTATTGGATGGCTATAAATGGTCAATACGTGACCATGAAATCATATTGATAAGAAATAAAAAAAAGAAAAAAAAAAGTCATACGAGTAATGCAGCTTCGGCTGGGACAGACCTGAGAATGGCCAGGGACACATTCTGTTTCCAGGGGCTGTCCTTGCGCATGCCTATGCCAAAGCCCGAACGGAAAAACAGCTCTCCCGTGGTCACCAGGTCGCACTTCTGCGAGGCTTCAAACTCCAGCACCGCAGAGTCCCAGATGAAAGCATGCAGCTTGCTGTGGGGGGAGGGGGGAGGGAGGAGGAGGACGAGGAGGAGGAAGTAGGGAGGAAGGGGAAGGAGGGGAAGGAGGGGGTTACGGTGCAACAGTACAATGATTTACATACACATTTACGGCTCCCACCCTTCTCTCTCTCTCACACCACATCGTGTGTGTCATTCAGCGTTTACCAGCAATCTCTACCGCTGCTTATGTCCCAAATGAAATCCAATGCCATGATGGGTGAGGGCGCGTCCCCCATTGGATTCCCCCAATCTCAAAGATGTTCGTCTGGGTACAACCTGAAAAAGGGTGCTCTTCGACTCAATGTTAGCTCAACCTCACACTGTTGTCAGTGCTGTTGACACGTCCACACCTGCCGCTGTCCCTGGTCACCTGTCTTGGCTGGGCGATGGGCCTGAATCAGGGGGAACGTCGCAGTAAGTCCTACCACTTCCACCTGATCCGGAGGTCCATGTCCCTCCCCTAGACCTAACTAGAATAGCCCTGGTCTACGTGCTTGATAGGTCGAGCAGCCGGCCGACTCATACTCTGGTCGGCCCGGCCTGGCCGAGACTCACTTGTCACGCACGGCCTGGATGGCCTCGGCGGCACTCTCATAGTTGTGCTTCTCCATGTGGCGGTACATGGTGCTAAGCTCCACCTGCCGCCGGAAGTAGATGTCCACAGAGCTCTGCTTCACTGTGGCGTAGATGAACTTGTCTGATGGGTTTCTCAGCTGCATAAAGACACAGGGACAAGGCACAAACTGATGGTTAATAACTAAGAATGAAATCGATCAATATATACATTTATATATGTGATTTAAAAAGGTAACGTGGAGTAACAAGCTCTTTGTGTCACACACCCGCGGGTCATTGATACCGGTGATGCGCTCCTCAGGCCGGTCCAACACCAGGAAGGCAGCCAGATTGGCAGTATAAGAAGCCACAATGATCATGGCAAAGCCAGCCCACACCATGCCCAGGATTCTCGCTGAGAAGCTACGTGGTGCACCTGTGCGTTTAGTACAAGTTTTGTGAGTACTCTCACGAGGTTGGATACTCATATTGAACATAAAATAGATTTCAACTAACTGCTTTACACTATTGGTTAAAGACAGTCTTTTCTATTCTTGGATCTGCGTGATGTCACTGAAGGTGGATATTCCTAAAAGGGAGAGGAGCTAAAACACCTTTGAGTATATATATGTGTATATATATATATATATATATATATATATATATATATATATACTCACAAAATATCATGAAAAGGAGACACTTGAAGGAAGATGAAATGAGATGACAAAATTGCTACAAGCGCTGTCTGTACAAAATGTGATTTGAAAGCTTTTTTTTGTCATCCTCAAAGAACAACATGACAGTGAGGCAGCACCTAGAGCCACAAAGACCCTTGATATTCGTCCTTTTACAACAGCAAAACCGTTTAAAGACTACAATAGATCAGCCAGGAACTCAGCAATTGGCTATGACTCACCTTCTCCTATACCAGAGTTCAGCAACACTCCCCAGGAGAACCACATGGCAGATGATAAGGTGAGGGCATCCTCTTCTTCTTCTTCACTGTTTACTTTAAATCTCCCAAACGGGCTATGGGAAGAAATTGGGAAGGTTGCAGAAGGTAAAATGAGAAATGTCAGAAAACCTGCTGAGGGCGAAAAACATGGTGGTCCCAGAAAAGGGAGGGAAACTGAACATGAGTGAGCGAAGCAAGACAAAGTCCTCAGAAAGAAAAGGGGGTAAAGACAGCGGCAGGGACAGAGCGGTGGGATGACTGGACCCAATCTTCACCTCTGTCTGCCTTCCTGTCCACATCAAGGGAAGATCTGCAGTGCTCAGGAGTGCATGTGCATACACACACACACACACGCACACACACACTTCATGTGCACAGTCTTGCACACACATATGGGTACACGCATACACATACAGCTCCCCCTTGTACCTGAACCGGTCTAGTAGGTAAAGCATCACCGCCACCACATGCACCGAAAGACCCACCAGCAGCCACAGCGTGCTTTGGAATGGTTGCATAAACGAGTCCAGTGTACTGCGAGGAATTTCCTGAAAGCAGATACAGTCATTGATTATCAATTGATAATGAATTATGTTTGCATATTGCAGTCCAGGTTTGTCAAACACAGAGCGAAAATCCAGAACCAGCATGTCAGAAGGCTTCTTTCCACTTACTGAAAGCTGCAGAGAAGGACCAATTTTTGGACTTTTAATTGTATTATGCACCAGGAAGGATTGTGTTTCAGGACTTGTGGAGGTCATGAAAGTCAGAGCCTGAGGTCTGGCTCAGGTATAATCAAAAGGTTTGTACAACCTTATTACTGACACACACCCACAACCTGCTACAATAACGCACTGAAGTACGATTTCAGCAAGAAATTACTCGTGCGATCGTGTGTTTTGTAAATGCGTGATTTGTTAAATGGGAATATTTTGAAAACGTGTTCATACGTTAGACTAAAAGAAAGGAAAACATTTGGAAGTCTTTTTATACAATACTGTGCAAAAGTATTCTTCAACACAGCCCGAGGAGTAGTTCTCCAGGCTTCTCGAAGGCTCTTCTTTGGATGCTGGCTGCTGTTTGTTTCCTTCTCTGTCAAGATGATCACATCCTTCTTCGATAATGTTGCGGTCCAGGCTCAGGGGAGGCCAATCAATGATTTATCATGTTCCACAGGGTGTTTTTGCATGGTATGGTGAATCTGATGGTACTTTTCTGCATTCATAATTACATCAATTTGGACAAGATCGCCAACATCACTGGCTGAAATGCTGTTGTACCTCTCTCCTGACCTCCTCCATACACACTGACAAATTTGGATTCATCACTCCACATCCACAAGACTTGTTCACTCATGTAATTTGGCATACCTCAACCTTTTCTCCCTGTTTCCCTTCATTAAGAATGGCTTCTTGACAGCCAACCTTCCACTGAGAACATTTCTGATGATCCTCTGTCAGGTCTTTGCTGGATTTTCTTCCCTGTTTCTTAAGAACATGACTTTCATCTGCTGTAGATGGGTTTTTTTTTTTTAGGTCTGACACTTCTTCTTTTGTCCTTCACTTGTCCAGTTTCCTTAGGGTTTTTAAGGACATGCTGCACATCATGCCAAAGTAAGTTTTCAGCTAATAGCTCTTTGGGAAAATACTATTTTATGTCTGTCAAACTGTGTTATCTTTGGAAGTGCCTAAATACAGTATTTAAAGTTGGTTATTTGTACACACAACAATGTTTCATCCCGTGAGTTAGGTGTCTTTTTATGCTTGAATGATTCGTAGGTTGTGTTAAGTGGCTTAACACTTCTAAAAATGGTCAGGTACAAGGACTGGACTGAAAATGAGTGAAAAAGCCGACTCCAAAAGCCAAAAGCAAGACCTTGAGAAAGCCTGGAGAACTATTGCTCAAGACCACTTTTAAACATTACAAGAAAATCTGAGTCCTTAAAGGCAAAATATAAAGACATGAGGGCTGGCTCAAGACTTTTGCACAGTATTGAAAGTCATTATGCACTCACATGGATCAAATTGGTGTAAATGTGGCCCATGAGATAAAATAATTTTGGTTCTTTCTTTAACATTTTAACCACTGATAGTTACATCTGACCAGAGTCGTGCCTTTTTTTTTTTTTTACAGTTTGAGGCAGAAGTTTGTGCCTGCAAGAATCTGTAAGGATACAAAATGAGAACGCAGTGTCTTAACACTTGTTTGAGATGCGTAATCCGTGGCTAATCCTTCGCAGATGGCATTAATTTCTTTCAAAGAAAGACCGTAGAGGCAAGTGCTAACTGATACTGCATCACCTCATAATGATAACAGAGAAAAATGAACGCAGATTCGCTGCAGGTCTTTGTGCACTTAGAGATTTTAATAACATATGGAAATTAAAATTGATGGATCAAATTAATATTTTATTAACTGTCAGGGGTGATTTGATTCCCATCAGCCACTTCAAATTGCACTACACAGTTACACACAGTTCTTTGTCACGTTGTCATTAACCTGGCATTTCTCTTTTAAATAATTCACATAACACAGACGATATCTTGTAACCACCTCTAACTGCGTTCTGCTAGAACTGTGTAAATTGCATTAAGTGTGTTTGAATGTTTTGCTGCTGAAGCCATATAGTCTCTTACTCTGCTTCATTATGTTTTCACATAAATTAACACATGCACAAGTAAGTAATATATGCATCTCCCCAGTGGTCATACGTCTGAGCACCAAATATCCTGCTTACCTTTTTAACGAGAATAGTTAGGCCTTGGTATTTAAAGGGTTTGGAGAACTCGATGTACTGGGCTCGCTCATTGTTTATAGTCAGCGGAGCTACAATCATGTCAGCCAGGCCTCCCAGGAGCTCTCCCATCATGCCGTTCCACTCTTTCTTGTTACTGTTGTTCACCTAGAGTCCCAAAGTGGAAGGAGTTAAGATGAGAATCTGAATCAACGATCACCCTGCTGTTGTCTAGACCACAGATTCTTTTCAGGCTTTAAGGATTTGGGTCAAACCACGTAAACGCCAAAAATATAGAGCAGCGTGTTCATGCTTTGCCTACAGAACAGAGTTTCGGGGTTTAGAGATGGATGTTCATTTTCATCCATGCAGTATCCTGTTTCTTCTTCTTTTGTTTTCTTGCCTTGCTTCTGCTCGTGACGCTTCTGCACTGCACTGTGCTACACACGCATGAGCTCAGTCTTGTTTAAGACATGCCAAATTAGTATAATAATATTCTAACAATAAACATAAAATGGGACATGAAGTAGGTACACCTAAGCTTACTTACCTACCAGTAAGCTTATAGATCAAAGGAACTATTAGTATTAGTTTGTATTCTATTTCTATGAGAATATGGGTGGGCATGAAGGACAAAATATGATTGTTTTGTTGGCATAAGTGTTCCCCACTTTTTAATATTAGAGTCTAATTTTACAATTCATAGGAACTGTATTTTACCACAGTGAATAAAGGTTTTTTGCATGCTTGACTCCTACCTTAAAAACAGTGTGCAGTATAAACCTAATCAATAAGCAAATGCCCCAAGAGATGCCTGAACAAGGCAAGAACCTACTGTTTCCCCAAGTGCCATCAGCTATATTATACTTTTGTTACTATTGCTGTGACCCTGGCATCTTAAAATGGTTTACACATTATACATATTGAGGCTTCCAAATGATGTGTGATTTGACTCAAAATGGTGTGATTCCATTCAAAGTGTCCTCAGGCTGTAGAGTGTTACAAGCACACTAATTTCTTTCCTCTTTGGACTGGGAAAAAAATAACAACCCCCAGATTGAAGTGAAATTGAGCATCATTTAGAAGCGTTTAACAAGAACAAAACACGTTACCAGCTCTCGAGGCCCTCAGGTTATAAAAACATAATGACTGCACTTTGTATTGCACATCAAAATTAATAGATACATAAGTCACACCTCATGTAGGCCTATAGTAACTTTATGTTTAGTAGTTTAGTAGCAATCAGATGCTGTTAACAAAGAAAGTACACAGCTTTAAGAACTACTTACACTGGCACCATTATTAAATAAGATAGTTTACACTTGATTTTTTTTTAGATTATATCGTTTATTAGCTAATTTGATTGTATTGTAGTTGGTAATTAGAAAATTGCCAAGCGGGTGATGCAATCTGTTGAGAGTGTAAAGAGAGAAAGTGAAGTCTGGACTGGTTACAAAGAGAAGTCACAGTCTAGTTTCTGTGCACTCATAAAGGTGTGCTGCTTGAGCAACACAAGGTTAGGTTATATATAGCTCATGCTATCAGGGCATGTGTCCTATTTTATCTGCACAAAGCCAAACCCTTTCCCAAGGGAGGGGCTCATAAAAAATGAACAAACCATGCCAAAACAAGCAAAAAAATCTTCAGCACATAAGCAGTGGTACAGTATGTACCGTATGCATGTGTTCCATTTTCACGCATCACAGAACAGATACAGCAGCAATGCAGTAAAAATATATAATCTGGCAACAAGACAGTCATATCTCATATATGAGTGACTTTATGCAAATCTGGCAATCAATAAGAACAAAGCATCTGGAGAGAAAAGCCGCTGGATGAATGTGCAGCAGACGGCCATGTTGCACTAAAACAGCTGGACTCAAGTCAAAAATAAACATGATTAAATCTAAATGGCACATTTGTCCCTTTGTCTTCTAAATTATTTAGAAGACGGGTTAGACAATGTGAGTCTAATTCTCTGAGCCTGTGAATTAAGTGCTACTCTTAAAAAGTGATTAACAAAAGAATCAAGTGGCATCAAAAAGACACATATTTGCAAATAAAATCTGTTTTTTGGCATGAAAAGTCTTAAATGTCGGTTGCACATTAACTGGGGCTGCTTTTTAAAACTATATTATAGTCTTTCCCATAAAGTAATAATGTTTTCGGTTTTCTCGAGTGTTTGTTTTGTCAGTAAAGATGTTCACATTAAAACAAACTTTTTCATAAGCTGGAAAACTACTAAACCAAATTTCATGGAACTTGATGGAGAGGTGTAACATGTGCAAAGAAGAATTTGTTTTTATGATATCAAATTCCTCTTGTGTTTCTACCATTTGGCACGATCAAATTGACTATAATACTTAGACATAGTGATTCCTGCTTTCCATGTTTTTATTATAGATAAAAAAAAGTCGAGCATAGTGTGATTTCAGGCAGACCGTGAAGTCAAGCTCAGCTGCAGCTCCCGGTAGATCAGCAGTTTTCATTTCCAGCCCACATTAGCTGATTGCTCAGCTGGTACACTTCTACGTGTCAGGTTGCCACGTCTGATACTAGGCGACCTATTTAAAATGCTTTACCACAGCTGCTATGCATCTGCAAGCCACTTTCCAACCCACCTCCACCCCAGCTCCTCCTTTATGTACTGCTTCTGACTTAATCAGTTGTCATTGATGCTCTGTTCTATGCTGTGGCTCCCAAAACCAAGCCAAGATATAAATCACCGCAGATCCTTCATTCTTCTTTTGACAACAGCTGGGTCATGATTTGCAAATGGACGTTTCCCGCCTGTACTCTATGACTGCTTAATGTTTCAACTCTTAGTTAGTGAGATCAGTAAAAGAATTAAAGGCATTTAAGACATTTAAGCTTTGATGCTGAGTTAATGTAAAATGTTAATGTTAATGTAAAAACTCACCCGTTCCTGAGTTCCAAATTTTCCATCAGCCACCAGGTGTACCTCATAGGTAAAATTCATGGTCATAGCCAGCTTTATCAGGAGATCAATACAAAATCCATAACAACACTGGGGTACGATTGGGCGTCCTGTAACAAAACCAGCAACATTTGCAAGTTATGCACACCCTGGAGGAAACTGTTTTTTTGTTGTTGTTTTTTTTAATCCAAAGGCGGCGCATGTAGACTGCACAAAATGCATGACACACTGATACACCGCAGACAATCTCACACAGCCCAGGAATGTACCAGCATCCCAACAATCACTCAGTCTGAATGGCTACATGCATACATATATAGATACCTGCTGCATATATATGTATGCATCTCCGGTGGATGTTTGGCGAGTGCGCTAGAAGCACAGTGATAATGTAAACGTCCCTGATGTGTTACCTGGGATGGTCTCATTGGGCCCAGTGCAGATAACCTTTTTAATTAAGACTCCATTTAATGTCATTTCCTCCTTGCATGTACCGTCAGGCAGAGTGGGTTTCACATACACAAATGGCTCCTGGTGTATTGTCACTATCTACAACAGACGGGACAGAAAGCTGTTTATCACAGAGCTGGACCTGCATCTGCTTCAATCTTGAACACAAAAAGAGAAAACCGCACATTACAGACCACCTAAAACATACGGACGCACAAGTATGGACATCGTGAAAGTAAAAATAACAGACAAGGATACAGATGAGAGCTTCTTTCCAGGCCTAAGACAGATGTGAGGAGATAAAAGTCACAGCAAATATGTCAGTTCGGCTTTAAAAACACAGATTAGCTTCCCTACGAGAGACACTGTCCAACACGAGGATTTCACCTCAGGTCCGCAGTCTATCTGTGTAGACACAAGTGCCACAATGCAGCAGCGAAGTGAAGGTGTCTTACTTTTAATCGAGTGGACATCTGGAAGCCCTGTGGTTTCTCAGTCTCTCCTCCGGGCCAGATAATCTTCCGCTGATTGTTCATCACCACCTGCAGTGATGCCACACACATGTATACAGTATTATAGGTGTGTGCTGACAGAAGGCCTGCTGCTGATGAGGCTTCAGCACTGTGGGTGAGCATCACTAATGAGTCAGCTTTACATAAGCACAGCTCAGCAGTTTATTTATTGCATCAACCTTTGACTTTTGCATGACACCGGAGGGTTTCAAAAAATTATTACTTTTATACCCGTCTCCAGATAACTGAAGAGCTCTGAAGAGCTGATCCTTGCAGCCTTTACTAGCTGCCTGGCTGAGTTAAATATCCTCCATTAGCTAAAAAAGAGTGGGATGGAAACAAGGCTTAAAAAAATGAGCTTCCATTTTGCAGTCAGGGCTTGTTTAGCGGTACTGGGGAGTAGGTCACATGCTACACCTCTGCAAGCCTCACTTGATGAAGACTGCAGGTATTTTCATATCCAATGGATCTTAGAATAAGCAGTAAAATTAGAGTTAGAAACTTTGCTCATTCTTGGGCTTGATGAGAAACCTGCACAACAGCTTGACTCAGGTGACATCAGTGAGGCTGGCACCCGGGCAGATGTCACCTGAGTCAGTGAACCAGAGCAGCACGACGGTGTGGTGGTTAGCACCGTCACCTCACAGCAAAAATGCCCTGGGTTTGAATCTGCCGGCCAGCTCGGGCCTTTCTGTGTGGAGCTTGCATGTTCTCTCCGGCTTCTTCTCATAGTCCAAAACATGCACATTAGGTTACCCGGTGACTCTAAATTAGCAATAGGTGTGAATGTGAGCGCAAATAGTTGTCTGTCTCTCTGTGTTAGCCCTGCGATAGATTAGCGCCCTGTCCAGCATGTACCCTGCCTGACAGCTGGGATAGGCTCTAGCCCAATTGTGAGTCTGAATTGGATAAGTGGAAGATGGAACATTCAGTACATTTGGAGCCAAAACCAGGACTGTGATCATTTATTTAGTTCCCTTACTGCAGTTTCATAAAAGGCACTAAAATCCTGATTTTCATGGTGTGGAAATTAGCAGCCAGAGTTGGGAAATCTATCTGGAAGCTTATTATGTGCTTTGCAAAATGGTAAGTGAGTGAAATATTTCCTCTTCATCAGTTTCTGTTGTACACTTAGGGTTCACGATTGGTTTCCAGATATTTGCAGTGCAGTACAATGGGTATAATCTTCCTGCAGAGCAAAATTCATTGTTAAACACGCTGGGCCAGCTGTGGGTAAAAGAGAAGCGGTCTTGAAGCTTTCAAGCAGAAAAGGCACTGAAAGGCCACTTTCACCATCTTTAACCAGCCACTTTCTCTTCCTGCCCTCTTTGCATCCAGGATTTCTGAATCATATATGTGCTACAAGTACCAATATTGCTACAGCATGGTGATCAAAAGTAACAGTAAGGATCTGAAATGCCCCTCTAACAGAAAACAGCTGCAGCACCACGTTAGCATTGCTTGAACTGTTGGGTGTTTTCATGCACAGACTCACAGGTATGTGGAGTACTGTAGATGTACAATAACCACATTGTGCTATAGATAGACTCTGCATGCCCACTCACAATGAATAAAAAATAGATGACTCTTTATGTGGGCTGGATAAAATCTACACATGTTTAGTGAGTATAAAACAGGGAATGGACTTCTGTAGACCAGAGCTGCCTCTGTGTACCTGTGTTCCATTGTATATGCCAACTTGGATGAGCCTGGACTTCTGATAGTTGAGTATACTGTAGTGGGCGTACTTCCTATCTCCATCATCATTGAACTCCACGCGCCCTGTGAGACCCTCTGGATATTTAGATGACATCAGCACCCTGTGGCAAGCAAATGAAAACTGTTATCTGTGTGAATCAGTGCGAATGTGCCCATGCATGGATACTGTGCATCATCTCATAGCACAATGGCATGTTTTTAAGGTAAACTGCTCTGAGCGGTGCTCTTAATTCAGTGCATGTGGCACAAAAAAGAAAAAAAAGATTCACCACATCTCTCGTTAGAGAAAGGCAGAGCTGTGGTTGCTTAGTGCTGACAATGTTTGCTGTTGCATTTGTTTGGAAGCAGCACTTTTTTTTAATGCTGCTGAGAAGCTACTCTAAGTGGGTCAGCTGAAACTCACTGGCTTCATTTGGAATAACAAATACAAGGTTTATAGTACAGTCTGGAAAACCTGATAAAAATCTGATGAATTCTGCGTGGCAGATTTCCTGTTAAAACTGACATCAAAGGGGGGAAAAAATACTGCAATGCAGCATTATAGAGGTTATATAACATATTTATTGCAGGTGTGTTTCAGTCATTAAACCTGAGCATGCTCAATAAGCTTTTTGTCCTTAAAGTTAGTCACCTTAATAATGAAAATTGTAACATTTCTTAATTGGAGTCAGTTTTTATGCATAATCCCTTTGAGCCAAAAGCTCAGACTTCAGATTGTTCTAAATACTATTTTTCTGAGCTCATAGCTTTGACGTCATCATAGGAGCCTCACCCACCTGCGGTTCAAACCTATTGTTTAAAAGGGTAAGCCAATCAGATGTAAGCTGGCTTAAAGGGAGGAGGTAGAGGAGCTGAAACAGCTTGTATTTGTTTGGTGAACTGCACCAAGACCACATATAAGATAAATAAGGATTATTTTGAACCGTGAATCATGCAAAGCTTCTGTGTCAAACTTACCTTTTAAAAAGGGGTCCTGTTTTCCATATATTAGTGTTGCCCACACATCCTCTCGGGGGTTCTGTGATATTCTCCTTCTCAAAGAGCTCCTGTATGGACTGAGCTACTACAGCCACCGCATCATTGATGTGGGCAGACTCGTTCTTCCCGTTGATGAGCTGGAGGCCGATCAGACCTGAGAGCAGGCCGACAACATAAAGATAATCACCATCCTGAGCGAGGCGCTCTCTCTCAGGAGCCTTTTGCAATGCGCAAAGTGGAAAAAAACTTATAGGGCATCCAGTTTAGACATCCTGAAAAAAGGTCAGACATCAGCTGCTTGATCCATCTCTGATCCACCGGGAGGATAAGTTGAATAAGACTGTCTCATAAACTGACATTTATGAGTCAAGACAGCAGAAATAAGTGGATCATTTTTCTGATGTTGTCACCGATGACCTTTTCGCAGCATGTGCAAAGAGTCCCTTGAAGTTGGATTTAAATTTTTTCAGCCCTGCTGGCAAAGGTTTGAGGAATCAGCACAGGCACAACTATTCTTTGTGTTCCCACTAAACAAAAATACCCTGAGGCCTACATTTAAACTAAACAACAATCCAACTTCAGCTAAGTTTTCTGATTGCAACCAGGTCCATCAGTCCTGCAGGCTCCCAAAAGAAGCTGCAGTGCAGGTGGAAGAGACTGGACGTGGACGGGACAGCAAACGCTCTGCAGGGACTGTTTGTGTTTGAGTGCCCTGGGGGAGAGACGGTCGACATTTGTGACCACAAAGTGATAAAATACAGCACTGTGACCTGTGAGACGTGTGCAAAAAAGAAAAAAGAACTCCACGAATAGAGACAAAAAGGCTTTTGTAGCTTACCATTCTATCAGTTATCTGTTGCAAAACTCTCCCTTTATGATTCATTAGAGACCAGGATGTTAATATGGCAGATTAGCACAGGGAATTTAGCCTTGGATGAGCCAGGATACATTCACATTTAAGCTAAAAACTGAGTGTAGATACACACCACATTTAAACCTTTAAACAAAGAATGCTTAAACATTTAAATGCTTGACACAAAACAAGCAGTAATACAGATAATCATGTAATACATCCATCGATAAATGGTTAATCTCTCTAAACCTGTGTGTGTTACGCTCGGCCTCTTAGCAAAGCCGGGGTAAACTCGTGTATTCCCAGTGATCTCTGCTGGATGAACGTACCGTCTGGCGCCTCACTCAGGGCTTTACCCGACATCTCACGCTCGCCCACCAGCCACACATAGCCGGAGCCCGTCATGTTGAGGAAGCGGGCAGCCCTGTATACTGCGGCAGCATCTTCCTCACTGGAATTTGACATGTTAACAACAACAAAAAAAAAAAGACAAATGATTGTTTTACCCAGCAGAAGATGTCGAACTGATGTGGGAAATTTCTGAGACTGAAAAATAAAATGCACTTGTCCCCCACATGCTGGACATCTTCTTCTTTGTCTCAATCTTAGAAGGCACCGTTCAAAAGCAACCAAAACCAGAGCAGTAACATGAATTAGAAATAATACAAAGCAAAACGACCCTGAACAGGACAAGCGGAAGAAAATGGATGGATGGATGTTTTCCCCTTGATCTAGTATATAACGTTCTTCTAATTGTGTCCATGTCGCCTAGTAAATTATTACAATATATTTACAGCAGTTCAGCTTCCTTGAGAACACCATGAAGCCCACAGAGAATTGCAAGATTTCGTCTAAAGAAAGGGATTCCTATTGATGCAGCTTTCTGCCATGTTTAAGTCTTATCATTTTCAGATTTTGGTCTAATGTTAAACAATATATAATTTGGGGGCATTTTCACAAATTGCAAAGATTTAGACAGGAAAGTGAGGAAAAAGAGTGGGGAAAGACACGGCAAGGGGCCCAAGGTCGGACTCACACCTGGCCCACTGCATTGAGGCTTGTAGCATGCGGTCGCTTGCTCGATCAGGTAAACTGGTGCCACCAGAGTTTTGCCTAATTGATCTGGAAGTCTGTCCCTTATCATCTCAAACAGGCTCAAACCTACAAAAGCCAAAACCATCCACAACATGCAGCTCTGTGCTGAAGATAATCTGCTGTTTTATATCCTTTGAATCCCTTTATCTCCAAAACATAATAATATGAGGTAGACACATGTATCATAAAATTGTTAAATACACAAGATATTTACATATTTTTAACTTGATGACAAAAGAACCCAAAGCTCTCCAGGCTGACTTTGCCCACATTTGAATTTAAATGCAAAAACCCTCATATTTTATATATTGTATCCACTTTTACAAGTTATAAAATGACAATGACAAAAACTAATGTCTGGATCTGGAGACACAATAACTGGAAATAATTGCTAGACTCGGTAGACGTGGGACATATTGATGCCTCACATCAGAATCCAGTGTGATGTATGATTGCTCCAATGCATCAAAAAGAAGTAGGTGTGTATTCCGCAGCAACACATAGATTTCCCTCTGAAATCCAGCCTGAAATACATCAATCTAAGTACAACTGGATAGAAAGCTCCAGAGCTTTGGGAAAAGTCTGACTTCTACAGCTTTCCATAATAGTGCAGATGAAACCTTTGAAGCGTGTCGCAAAATTTATGTATGTTATTTGCATTAAAAAGAGAAAAAAATCTCACCTGGCGGACAGGATGATGACTCGGGCCTCCAGCTCTTTCGCCTCCAGCAGCAGAGCAGTTAAGTTAGTCTCCTGGCTGAACTGGAGGACTTTCTCTGCCTGTGATTGGGGCATAAGGAAGGTCAAGCCAGCTACTTTCCCCTACCTCAGACACCATGCTGCCTCTTTACCTTCTTGGTTTGAGCTTGGCCGATTTTGTTTGAAAACGAGAGACAGAGATATAAAAAGGAAAGCGATCCAGGGGAACCGGCTGAACTAAAAAAATAAAAAAAGCTTGAAGGGAAAAAAAACTTTTGCATTTTTTCGCATGCAAACTGAGGGTTATCAAGGCTCCAAAGAAGGACGTGCATGTGTTAGGTAGGGGGAAAGAAGAAGGTCAATGCAACCAGTAACTAAAAAGAGGTGAAGGGGGGTGAGAGGGACGCTTTCCCCCAACAAAAAAACTGCTGAAAATTAGGGAAGTGCTACAGAACAGGAGGAAGTAGCATCTGGGAAACGGTTTTGTCCCACACTACCGGTTCTCCACAAAGGAATGGAGTTGCAAACTTTTTTGTGTGTGTGAGTGTGTGTGTTCTGAGTACATGCATTCCTTTACTGAAGGAAAAAATGAAAATGATAAAAGCGGGGCGCCGTTCACTGATTTCTTTTTTTTTTTTTTTGTAATGTTCAAAAATTATAGATTTTTCACAACAAAATCATTCTTCATTTAAATCATAGGGAAATGTCTCAAAGTAAAAAATTAAAGAAAACACGTGCTACCAAGAGAGGGACATTTCTGGGTCGGCTGGTGACTGGTTTGGTCTGGTTTCTAGTTGCTACGTTTGGAAAGTTGGTGGGCGGCGTGCATTGACCATGCAAATATACCTTAGGTCCTCGCTTGTTGTCATAGGACAGTTGGTCGAGGTTTTCATAGTTCCTTTTTTTATTCTGATGAGTAATGTGCACAGAGAAAATATGCAGACACAGAAAAATATTATAAACAGTTGAAAATGGAGGGCAGTAAAGCATTCCAACAAATCTCCACTTTTCTGCTTCAAATTGGGATCTTTAACAGTGGGGCTTGCAAAAACATCAGAGATGACCGCTTAAACATCATTGCTGAAACTGTGTCCACTTATTAAAAACATATATTAGGTACAAAAAAGCATTTATAAGCACTATCCAAGGTGCTGCTTTTTTTTTTTTTTTTTTGCCTTGTATTTGATGCATCAGTGATAATCCAGCTGCACTGACAAACATGGATCTCAAGGAGAATGATCAGATTTCCAGCATGCCATTAAATCAGCTCCTATGACATCACATTTTTGGCTTCCGAACAAAAACACAAAGAACTCATTAAATGTTTCACAGTATGGTGCACTCGCAAAAAGAAACTGCTACTCCACACAACCATCTGTTCATTCAACATCATCTTCAGAGGCCCGAAGCTCGTTCTATACTTAGCATCCTCAGACACGATCACTAAAAGCTCGGCTGTAGTTTGTAACCAGTAACAGCAGTAACTCAACTTCAGCTGCAAGCACGCTGCAGTATTCTACCCTGCAAAAAAATCCAGCAAATCCTGCAAAGTAACAGTATGTCCCACCTTGGTACTGCAGCCTAATTCTCAGCAGGCTTTGAGGATGATTATCTAAACTCAGAATGTGACTAAAATACAAACACGGCACACTCTATAAAAATGTCAAACTTTGCAGCATGCTCCTGTTTGCAAAATTCATTGCATGGAGGAAACAAAGGTTTCCCACAGAGCTGGATCAGAGTTAATAAACTGTGAGTGGTAGTGCTGTGGGGCAGCTCCAGAAAGCTCTTGCTCTACAAATTAAGTAATAAATCTTCACAAAAACATTTCGCTTTCTCTCTGTAGCGTTTTATTGGTTGTGGTATTTTCAGCTTGATTGACAGCTGAAGCATGTAGCACAGCAGCAACAAAAATATAGTATAAATACTAAACTTGCTGCGCATTGTGAAAGTGGGACCACAGCCCAAGCTAATAATAATTTCCTTTGCAGGTTTAACTGTGTTTAGGCTATCTAGCACTTAAGGTGTCACCATTTCAGACTCCTGTTCTGTATCCTGTGAGAGGAGACACTTGGGAGTCCTGGCTGAGTTTAGAATCCATTTTGCAGTAAAATAGCAAACTGCACCTTCCCGGGTTCCTTTCACAGCTGCCTGGATTCACGGCTCACACCTCGGTGCAGTCTGGTTCTGAAACCCCTGCTTGCAAGGCTGAGTGTGCATCAATACACAATTCAGCGGCAAGCAAATTCACAACAGATGCTGCTCAGTAACTCTTTTATTCACATATGCAAACAAACATAAACACCTCTGTGTGCGGATGCTCTTGTGGTATTTGTGTTATTTATTGTTTTTTTTTGAGAGGTTACTGTTAAATCCTGAAGATCCTAAAGACCACAATGAAAAATTCGCATATCCAAATTAGATATGAGAATTGTATGTTGGATGGCAGTGGGAGAAAAACAACAAAAAATAAAGGAAAATGAGTAATTTTATTTTATAAATAAATAAATAAATTAGGGTTGTACAGTTTCTCGCCATTTCATTACACAGACCTATTCAACTGCTCATTAATGCAAATATTTAATCAGCCACTTACATGGCAGCAACTTAATGCATTTATGCATGTAGACATGGTCAAAATGAGCTGCTGCAGTTCAAACTGAGCCCCAGAAAGGTGATTTAAGTGACTTTGAATGTGACACGGTTGCTGGTGCCAGACGGGCTGACTGAGTATTGCTGTTGACCATGTCAGAGAGCACACAGTCACCATATCTCAACCCAATAAAACACCTCTGGGATGTGGTGGGACAGTAGATTCAGTCCATGAATGTGCAGCCAACTGTGTGACGCTATCATGTCAATATGGACCAGAATCTCCAAGGAATGTTTCCAGCACCCAGTCCAAACCACGACTAGCAAGTTGTACCTAAAAAAGTGGCCAGTGGGTGTGTATAAATTGTACTTCCATTTCTTGCAGAAACATCTTGCACAATTTGGAATATTTGGAATTTTTTTTCAAAGATGACAGATCACTAAATCTGTTTAAGAGCAATGTTACTGAAGTGATGGAGATAACGGTGTTTTTTTTTTTGTTTTTTTTGGGCCTCAGACAAAACAATCTTAACAGGTACCCTGGCCAAGCAGCCGAAACATGTAGGAAAATGAACTTCCATTTG
>JAVDPK010001041.1:272896-283019 GCA_034780415.1 Cichlasoma orientale | reverse complement strand
ACACACACACACACACACACACACACACACACACACACACACACACACACACACACACACACACACACACAGTAATTTGAGCATATTTCTGTACGCTATTCCCACTTGATGTTCAGTTCCCCCACAACTTTATTGCTGGATCAAAATAATACCATAAAAACATTAATCTTTAAAAAAAAAAAAAAAAAAAAAATTTAATTTAATGTGTATACATTTTATAAAATATAGAATTTTGTTTTTCACATTACAAGGTAGTATTAAATCCTTTGGGTATCCCAAAATCCAAAAGCTTTTGGTTGTTACTCAACAGTGACAAAATTTTAATAAAAATAAAGTAAAGAAAAAAAAATAGCCACAATAAAAATGACTGGAAGCAGAGGAAGAAAGCATCCCCATAGGCAACAAATCAATACTGTAGCTCCAAAGGGAGAAATGCTTTTGTAGTAATAAACCTTTCAAGAAAAAAGAATTTGTATGAATTATTGAGAGACTAGTGTGTTAGAGTCTAGGATTTTGGTACATAGTGTCCCTCTGGAGCTCAGCCTGGACAGATCTATTTTCAAACATCATTTTCCTTGTTGAAGCGAGTAAACAAGAAGCCTCACCACATACTGCTTTCAGCATGCCTGCCACATAGACAGGAGCACGTCGTCAAAGCACTGAGAATAACAGAAAGAAATAATAATGTTGGAAAAAAAAACACCACCTAATGATTACTCTCCTGGTCTTGGTGTGGCTGCCACAGCCAGTTAGTGTTACTCTCACATCTTATTGTACCGCCCTGATGGGATGAAGACCTCTTATCGGATGAACCCTCCTGTGTCTCTTTCCCAGCCCACTCATCCACAATGCTAACACATCAATAAAGCCGAACAAGTCTGCTCTGCAGCCATTATATAATAAGTTGGTTTATTTGTGGCTGGAGCAACTCAACGCACAGTCTCATAAAGACTCCCCCAGCTCAGCAAGGCCGTTGCACAAAAATAAGCGCATGCGGCCGAGCACACAAAGATCATCACAGGCTTTTAAACACAGTGCAAAGCTTTCCTCACATATGTGCAAATCCACGTGGAAATGTACGCACATGTACACACTCTCCGAGTTCACACTTTCAGCCGTCCGCCCACACAGATGTAACACAGACTCATACACCACCCACACTGTCCTCTGCACTGCGAGGAAAGGATATTTTGTGTGTATGTGTGTGTGTGTGTGCGTGTGTGCCTGTTTTAAAGCCAGAAAAAGAGAAAGATGCTTGTCATTAAATTCACATTGCATGTTTTGGGGATGGGAATCATACATGAAAGGAGTTATGGAGGACCAATGCTGCCAAAATCACAAATAAATAAATGTACCATTAAACGCAGCAAATGAAAAAGATAACTAAATGTAGGCATCAATTAAACTGTGACATAACCTGATATCTCTTATTAAAATTTCTTTATCATTAAATGCTCTTTTCATTTACTTTCCTTATGATTCATTTATCTATGAGAGCAAAAGACAAAGTGAATATGTAATACACAGTACTGTGCAAAAGTCTTGAGTCATTTCTTTATAGGAAAATGGGGAATAGGTGCAGTGATTTATTGACTCTGGAATAATTTAAACTTCAACCACTCAAATAACAGAAAATACCCAACAAAAATCCCAAATTTAATAATGTAACTAAGAATTAAAAATGACACCAAATCCATGACTGTGACCATCTGAGTCACTTATAGCTGCACTTATAACAATAAAACTTTTAATAAACCTTTAATAAAAGCTGATACACATGCTGAGGCAGTTTATATAGTGAGTTTCATCCAGATTGATTAACGTGTCTAGGAGGGAGTTCGGGAATAGACGTACATGCATAGGCTATGATCATCGTAATAAGATTCCTATTTATATTCTGAAAGATCCTACCTGTATTCACTTTATATCTTCAAAAGTTTAAAAAGGTCAAAAATACTTTTAAATGACAAATCGCGCACATGTGAAACTCATGCAGAGGAAGCAAAGCGGAGGACATAAACAGATGTCACACTTTAACTCCTACATGCTTCAGTGCATGGCTCCTTGTGTTGGCGTTCCATGAGAGCACTTTTCAGAACATGTTTGCTCTGACTTGAACATGTCAAAGCTGAATGGTGCGAAGAACCATAAATCACAAGTGATGGCGCGGCATTTTGCAGAAAGCAATTGTGTCTGAAGTTGGATGCTTTTAATACGGAGCCCACATTATCTGACTGGAGCAGGAAGCGAACCAGGTCCTGCGCTGCCGTTGCTTTGATACAAACAGAGCCAATGAGGCCTTTGAAATGGGTTGCCTAAATGAGTCATCTGCAGATGGATGCTCGTCTATCTGATGTGTTTCTCATGTAGTGTGAAGTCCTTGCATAAATTATAGATGTGCGAGCCCACTCGGTGCTCGCTCGCTTGCTTGTCCTGATGCCGAGCTGAAGTATTGATGCTGCAGAGAACACAGAGACTCTCCCGAATTTTAGATTCCAGCTTCTCTCCCAACATGCTGCAGAGCCCTGTGTGAGGGCCAGGGCTCGGATTGATATGGATCGATCTTTTTTTGTTTCACATTAAGAGAAGCCTGCTGGCTCCAAATTTGTGATTCTAAAAGCGAGATAATCCACCAAGACAGGAGAGAATTAGGATTCGATCTCAGAAAAACAAGCATGCATGTTATCACAGACATGAGAGAAACAAGAGACAGAGTGCTTCATGTAAATTGTATGGAAAACATATTAATATAGGGAAAACCTTATTACATAATAACCATGTTATTATTAAACAGGTGGTATTACGTCTCAAGGTGCCCACTGTGGTAACCCTTTGTGAATAAGGGAGCAGTCGAATTTAGCGTTTTATAAGATATAACATATATTTGAGAACTGTATTTTGCCTGGCACCCAGTCAGCTTAAATTTTGAAGAGCTCCTTAAAAACGTCAGTCTCTTTGGCAAAGAGGCTGCCCGTTTGTACAGAGAACCAAAAACCCACCTAAAACAATTGCTGCATACCAAGCACTCCACCCCATTGCAAGGACGCCCATCAATGGCCTCCCCAAGCTGGACAATGAGCCCAACCATGAGGTAGTCACCGCTGCTTTGATGCCTCAACCGGAGCATTTTAGCCACCGTTATCTTGCTTGCTTTATTTTGTCAGGGGAGGCTCTCACTGAAAAACTGAGCAAGATTACACACTCAATCACAGTGCAGCGCTAAAACACACCCTACATTTAATTTACTTTATATGGGACCATAATTTAGAAAATGAACTTCATTACATCCATGACTCTAAAATTGGTCATAACTGTGAGGCAGAGAGCGTGCTGTATGAATGCACGATTAAATGAGGCTTGTAGTCTAAAGCACCTTTTGTGGTAAGACTAGAAAAGCTCTATGTAACTGCCAGACCAGTCCAGTCCATTACAGCACACCCCCAGATGCCCTGTGCCCATGCTTCTGTGGGTCAGAGCAATTTCTGTAGGCAGCCTGCAATTTCAGCTGTTTGAAATGTTATGAACAAATAGCAGGTAATGGAAACTGTGAAAGTCAGGACACGATAAGGAAGACCAAAAAATGTAAAAGAAAGTTGGGTGGAAAAACTTTTTGCACACCACAAACTGATGTTTAAAACATTGCTGGCTGCAAGAGTTGTATTTGTTTTTCACAAATCAAATTTTCCACAGATGCATAGCAACAAATCTTTGAGTTTAAGTACATCTACTACAAAGCTGAAAAAAGAGAAGAAAACAAAACAAAGAAAAACATGGATATAAAGGCTTCGATTGTAGGGACAAGTTTCCTTCATGTGCAGTTTGAAAGGAGATCAAGCTGGATTTTTGTGGCTAAGAATATGCAGCACTAACAGCACAGAGCATCCTAGATGTTGTAATAAGAAATAGGTCAATATGAGACCCAGAAAGATAAGATAGCAGTTTTGATCCAAAGTCAAACCTCTATTATTTGTAGCACCAAATCTTGCAAAGCTGTGTCACCCTTCAAAGGAAACATAAGTCAGGAGGTTGACGAGCTGACAGCAGACCGGATCCTTTCAGTTTTGCTGTATGATGAACTTTTACAGCACTGAAAACCAATTATTTGTGTGCACCTCCAACTGACAGTATTTAGGAGTCGAGTGAACTCTAAATTGGACTTCTATCAGTGAAATCTATCTACAGTACAGAGCTGTTGTGTACACCACAGTCAGAGTCCAAAGGTGAATTGGGCATGACCAAGTTATGTGAATTGAAAGATAATAAATGAGGTTAATCAAACAACAAGAACAAATGACCTTCGAAATCAACATTGTAGTGGAAAAAAATGAATGTCCAAGCTCTGCTATATGTTCCCAGAAAAGCCAGAGGAATATACATCAAATGTCAATTAGAGCGTATGAAAAATAGCTCACTGCCAGTTCATAGTTATAAATGGTGCCCTCGTGAAGCTCAGCCGTCAGTGAAGTGTATGAACAGCATTTTAAGCAGGGAAACCATGCACAGAAAACAGCCCAGCATTACCAGCAGGACGAGAACGAAGCACAGGAAGTACCTTGCTCTCATTACTCCAGCTAGGCAGGAAGGGTAGATGCAGCATCCACATATATTTCTGCGTGTGTGAACCTCCAGCTGCCCCTCCACAGTGAAACAACATAAGGCCGATGCTGGCACAGCCTGAAGTTCAGGACCTGGACCGATGCTGAGGGCCGGTCCAAGCTCATAGGTGCCGTTACTGTAAGACTCCTCCTGCAGTCTCCAGATCTCCCACTCTGGGAACGGGGTGGACTGTCGACAGAAGGGGCACTGAATCCGGCTGGTGTCCTTGGCCCGGCTCATGATGGCAGCTGTACAGTGGTGACACATTTTGTGGTTGCAGTTGAGTAAGGTGACGCGGTGATCTCCGTGCGAGTCGAACAGCTCGCTGCAGATGGGGCACTCACGCTGGCTGCTGTCACTGCACAAACTCCTGACACTTCCACTGCAGTCTGGCTGATCCCTGCCAGCCAATTCCAGCTCTTGTGGAACAGATGTCTTTCGGTCAGTCCCATCTGTCACCGTTTGTGCGCCCGCTTTGTGATTCTTGTCACTGCTGTCCTGATGTTTGTACCCAAGCAGAGGCCGTATCGCTGAGTCGCTTTCATCTGCTTTTTCTTCTCCCTCCAATTTGTATACTACACTGAAACTAGCCTCCTCTGTAGCTGGCTGTTGTGTAATAACACCTTCCTCCTCAGCGTCAAAGACTTTTGCTTCAGCCATCCTTCATTAAAAAGAGATTTTAATACAGGCAACACAGCTCTGTCACAGGCTCAAGTCTGCTTTCTCCCTGCACTAAGAGGGCCACTAATTGATGTACCGCTTTAGTATAATGAGGGGAACTCAGTTTTCCCAGCACAAACTGAGATAAGAAAAGTACATTGAAGGATAAGGAGTGCTAAGTAATAACGCGCACCTCAGAGAAGTGCCACTGGCCAAGTAGAACAAGTGAACATTTCACTGTTATGCTCAATTTAACATGCTAACACATGCAGCGCTACTCAAAGCTTTTGCCAGTTTGCACATGCATGAGTAAGCACATTAGAGCATACGAGACAGATTTATTCTTCATATTTATATAAACATTACATCTGCAGATTAGACTGTCACAAAAGCACATTTTAAAACCGAGACGATACAGAGGAGTTCATCTGATATTCATATCAAGTATTGTGCTTAAACATTGCTGCTTGTTCAGCTTCTGAAACGTGTCTTCTCTCCTCTAAGACCATCCAGCGGAAATTAAGAGTGGCGCTAACCGCATCAGCGCGGACAATGAGACATTATCATAACCTTTATGCAGTATCTGGAACATTTCCAAGCAGTCATTATAATGTTTAATAATGAAGCCTCACAGTATTGTATCCATCATGTGATTACATTGGGAACATATGCCCAGACTAATCAAGCAGAAAGAAATTTTAATTTGCATAAAGCTATGGAAGAAATGAGCAACCTCTCTCGAACAAATCCAGTGTAAAAATACTGGTATGCCCTGGATGAGGGATATTTCCTGTCACATACTTAAAAATATGCTAAATTAAATTTAAGTGAGCATCAGCGTCTTATTGCATCAAAATGACGAAGCATTTGTGTCCACGATTTGCAACACATTATAGGTATGAACTATTATTGTTGTTAAAATATGAAAGTTTTTGGGAAATGCCTGGTATAATCTGTACCAACAAAGAATCCCGAGTACATGTCGGTGAAAAAGGTGATTCTGCCACCTGTTTCCCTTCTGTGTGTTTGTCTAACAGCCGTTTGCTGTCCTCATCTCTCTCGCTAAAAACCTTCAGCTGTGGAAAAGCTCTAAATTAACAATGTTCTAGCGGGAGCATTTAGCAGCTTAATGGTTTTCTCAGAAGTTGGTGGGAACCAAGTCAGCATATCAGTGTGATAATATTCCATAAAACCGGAGTCATAAGGAAGCCAAAAGAACCAAGCAGTCCTGCAGCAGATGCTGACATGGGTCCTACTGAGCTCTGAACAACCAGCATACCTTAAAAAACCGTGCATGCTAGAAAGAGGGAAAGAGTAAACAGACCGAAAACTGATTTGTTTTCAAACAGCAGCCTCCAAGCCTGAAAAACGAACACCAAAATGCCAAAAAACTGCAGTTCCTGGCTCTGAAAGCAAATCAATATCCATGGACATCATCATGGAAGTCATCAGCTAATGCTAGCAAGCTTGGTTAGCAAGTTGCTCCTATAAGTTAGACAGGTGCAATGCACAGACACCTGAAAGTGTTATAAAATAAAGGCAGAAGCTATCCATAAAGGCCTAGAATGTAAACAGTGTTTACACACAGGAGTCTGTGGGGATTGATTTGTGGTTGGAGCCTTTAAGTTGTCATTGCACACCGCTGAAACAAAGAGATCACTCGCCTATCAGCTGGCTGCTGGGTAACCCGAGAAATTATTCCAAAAACAAACACACCTGCTCTCACACCTGCAGATCAAACACAGCCAAGGTTGAGTACACAGTAAAGATTTGAATGCACAGTTTGGGAAGCCAGGTTAATATTTTTCTAACACGCATGACAGGAGAAAGAATTTAATAATTGCATTCTGAAGCACGGTGCAGATAAGGGAAGCCTTTCCACTGATCTCAAATTAGAGGCAGGTATTTGCAAACATGCTGAAAAAGACCCTCAATCAGAAGAGGAAATATTGGGATATGTATGTATATGTTTCACAGTTTATGTAGATAGTCGGGCTTGTGCAGAGTAAAATAGATTTGACAATCTAACAGTCAAGAAAGCAATTCTGGTGCTCTTGTTTATGAAATTTCAGTTACACTTCAGGCACTGATTTAGCCTGGAAAATCAAATCACACACACATCAAACATTCCCCAAAAAAGAGGTTATTTAACAAAACAAAGTTTGACTCTTTTACAAAAAATGCACATCTGAATTGCATAAACTTATCAGGCCTCCTTTCCTCCTTTATCTTGCTGTCGGCAACAAAAACGAAGGCTGAACTCGTTTGTCTGAAGTGTCTGATTAATGTCTACCCTGCTGAAATCACCTCCTGTGGCTCAGGGAGCTCAAAAGTCCAGCGTATCACGCTGGTATTGCAGCCGTGGGCTGTTCTCACTGTAGAACTGACCGAACCAGCGTCTGTGCTTCAGGATGGCCGAATCCTCCTTCACGAGGAGAGGCTTGGAGACGTACTTCTTATTATTCCAGATCATCACATCGCGCTCAAACTGAAGACAAAACAAAAACAGGAGAGTCACTGGACACCGGACTAAATATCAAACATTATTATAAGTTTGTTTTATAGCTTTTAGCCTACTTCAAACATTTTTATTTTTAACACTATTCCCCTCATCCTTGATAAGGATAACGAAGCAGCGCCGCTGAATACAATTAGAAAAGGAACAGATTTTCACTGAAGTAGAACCAGAATTAAATAATGAAAACTGCGCTGGCATCTACTTGCATTAAATTACAATAATTTATCAGCAGGGGTTTCTGTGTGAAGTGCTGCTCATTAAATGTCGCTCCATAGTAACTCCATCAGCTGCTGATATTTGGCATTTCAGTGAAAACTCCCTCCCTCAGCTGTCAATACCAAGTGGAGAAACAAAATTAATCTAAAAATATATGCTTTGAACGTGAAACCGTGTCATCATCTTCATTTGTCTTGTGTTTGTTTTTAATTAAACTGTTTATCGAGCTAATAAAAGTATTTTGTCTGAATTTCTTAGGCAATTTCAGTGGAGGGAAAGTCTAGATACTGTATGCTGCTGTGGGCAAAAAGCCTTTATTTTTAGGAATCAATGTATTTTGAGTCTATTTTTCTGTATTTTCTTCTTGTTAAAATGACTGCAACTATGATTCTTCACCACGGAGCGTAATTATCAGGTTTAATGAGGACTATTTACACCTTATCTGTGACTGTGTGGCGTTACTTCTGCTGACTGTGTGGAGGCAGAATTTAACCAAAGGCAGAGTGAGAGGCCAGTGCGCACACTGATCTCTCTGAATTAGAGCAGCGCTGGGGTGCACCTCACAAATAAGTAGCAGTTTTGATGTATACAGCGAATAATAGCCTTTGACTGAAAAATTGGAATTTGCAGTTTCATGGGCAGATTTGTGTGCCATTAACAAAGGCTGCAACTGGGGAAAAGGGATGCCTTTTTTTGGCTGTTTGCACACACACACATTGTAGACAAAACTGTGTTCTCTGATGGGAGACTGAGACCTGTGTGCTAGTCAAGCTGCATCTGGCATCATCGTCTCTGCTTGCCTTTCTGTAAAAGTCACTGCACTCTACTGCCTCAAACTGTTTTATTTTTCGTCAGACAGCGCGGGAGAGCAGAATGACGATGCAAACAATCCTGTGTTCGAGTGATCGTGAAAGATAATGTACTGCACCTGAATGCACTCCACTTTGAGGATGAATTTGGGCACCACGGGCGGGATGTTAGACTGATAGAAGATGGTATGAGTGACACACTGCAACAGAGGCTCCACGGGAGTCACGCAATGCATGATTACACCCCGGCCCAGGAAAGTTTGTTCAAACTGCAGAAACACTATTCCTGGACCCACCTGAAAGATAACAGGCAAACATGTAATATTAGCGTAATTTAAAGTTGTCAACTTTTGCTGATAGGTCTATATTTATGCACTAAGGATTCATTGAGTTACTTGGCAGTTACTGCAATAAAAATATATTTTGCACCATTTAACATCAAGCCTCATTTACAGATAATTAAATGCCCAAAAAGCATTAGTCTGTTCATGAGAAATGAATGCTTGAAAAATGCTCCTGCATGCATGGTTAAGCTCAATAATGACTGCCTTTCATACTATATTGCGGGTGATCCCCCACTGCTGGCCACAGTAAACATATTCTGCCTCCAACATTTGTGCTGCGCGTAAGAGATCCAGCTCCCTCTGCAGCCTTCTGGTTAACCTAGTAAAATTAGTGGTTTCAAGGTTTATTTGCATATCACTTTTTTACTCACAAAGCAAGGCAAAAAGACAGACTGCATTAGCAAAAAACAGCATTTTTCTGAGGCTGATCAGGCCAGCGATGCTCCACATTAGTGTTTACAGGAAGCTTTGTAATACCCAGTTTTGTTAAAACACACGCAGTTAGCAAACTGCTGTAACTGCACTGTGATCTAAATTGAATGCAAATTTATAAAGCTGAGCCTAATTTATTTTGGTTAAATCCCTTTTAAATTGTATGGATTTTTAGAGATAAGATCAGTGATTTTTGTGCCAGTTTAATGTACGATCAATCGTAGGAAATTACTTCGGTCCTCCTGTGAAGTGTAGTATGTATTGTACCTGTCTAGCCACAACACGGACATCCAGAATAGGCCAGTGGCATCCAAACACTGTAAGCGCATGTTTCACAAACATCTGAGAGCAATGCTCGTTAGGCTCTGACTCTGGTTCCCACTCAACCTTGGAGAGGTGCACAGTGAGAGAATACGGCATCACTCGTACTGACAAAAATCACAGCGAAAAGTTGCAGGTAAAACACTGAGCTTGTCTAGTTTAGAAAAATGTTACCTTCCAGTCATGTCTCACAAATTCCCAGATTTTGCTGTTGGTGTAGCGCAGAT
>JAVDPK010001041.1:232562-259144 GCA_034780415.1 Cichlasoma orientale | reverse complement strand
TGGCATCCTAACTTATATTAGTGGTTCTGGCTGGTGGTGTAATGGTGTGGAGGATATTTTCTTTTCACACTTTGGCCCCTTAGTGCCAACTGAGCATCGTTTAAAGGCCACAGCCTACCCGAGTATTATTGCTGACCATGCCCATCTCTTTCTGTCCATATTGTACCCATCTTCTGATGACTGCTTCCAGCAGGATAACACACCATGCCATCTCAAACTGGGTTCTTGAACATGACAATGAGTTCACTGCAGTCAAATGACAGTCACCAGATCTCAATCCAATATAGCACCTTTTAGATGTGATGGAGTGGGAGATTTGCATCATCATTATGCTATCATGTCAATATGAACCAAAATCTCTGAATTCCTTGTCAGATTTTCATCTTCAGACAGTTCTGAAGGCAAGTACAGGGTGCCCAAACCTGTACCTAATAAAGTGGGCAGTGCCACACAATAACAAAAAAACTGCAATACAGCTAGGCAGTTAGATTTTTAGTAGTTTCATGTTAAATAAAATACACCTACAGTAGGAACAACATGATAGCTGCACGTGGCATTTGATGTTTCATATTATTGTTTTGAATGTTATTTGGTCAGAAAAACTGCACCTTTACTTTTGTCCACGTTGAATTTTAGTCATACTGTAACTGATGAAAATGTGCATTTAAACGCATGCATGAAATTCTTCCCTGGGTACACAGCAAAGAACACAATTACTGCACAAAACCCACTTAATTTCTTTATTTACATTCAACTAAATTGGTCCCATTTTTAAAAAAATGATGATGCAAAATATTAACAGTCAAATGCATGTGAACAAATGATTGAACTGTGTTACATGTAGTCAAGAATTTCCGTCTCCATCTCATTTTCACTTCCTTCAGATGGCTGAAATTCATCCTCCTCTTCCTCTTCCTCCTCCTCCTCTTCTGCATACACATCTTTTAAACTTTGGCCTTTACGTCTTCTTCTTTTGGGTAATTCCGGCAACTCTGAAGGAGAAAAATAAAATAAGGTAAGCCAATAAAAAACAAAACAACACACATGCACACTTGTTCCAGAAGCCAAAGTCCTGTTCCTCTGTACCACATCAGATAACATGTTCTCACAAAGAGTGTCTCACACCATCTTCTGTCCTCTCTCTTAGAATAGTCTGTACATACTGAGTCTTAGCCCAAGCACTTTTAAAGCTTCAAAACATCAGTCTGTTACCTTGAAATGATGAGGTAATGAGTTACACAATCATTATCCGGGATCACAAAGTGACTACAAGGAGGGGGAAAAAAACCCAACAAAAATCATTACTATAGTATTCTGTCAAATACTGGATCCTTTTACCCTTTTAGGAGAGTTAATAGCTGTAGCTAGAATAGCTGTATGGACTATTTAACCTGGTCTATTGTACTAAGACAATATCTGTAACCAATCAACCTCATCAGGCCATGAAGTGAGGCTGCCAGTTTTGTATGAAGTCCTATTTCCTTACCTGGTTTCTGCGCTCGGACCACCTTCTTGATCATGGCTGAGATCATGTCCCTCAGCTGGTCTGTGGTGCCGACGACACACCAGCCGTCACGCTCTTCACAGCGCTGCTCATTACCGCTGTTCTGGTCAATCACCTTTTGGATACTGGACGCACGCAAAGACTTACATTACACTCCAACCAAAGCGAGACAACAGACTCTCCGCTTGCACATAAGTAATGGAACCATGCCGTGTGTTACACTGGAGTATGCGCATACCTTTCTACATCCAAGTCACAGAGCTGGTAAAACATTTGTCTGTGAGGAGGCAGCATGCCCTCTCTGAAAATGTAAGATGATTCCTGTGGAGATGAAACAGAGGGCAGGAACAGCTTTTCCACGACTATTTTATAACTGGATGAACCAGTGTTGTAGAGGAGGTCAGGAGAGACGTAAAACAGTGTCTATCTGCAAAGCACGGTGGAGGCTGTGTCAAGCTTTGGGGGCTGCATTTGAGAGCATATGATTGCAGCAGCTTCATTCTTCATCATAACAGTGATACCAAACACGCTGCCAATGCAGTAAAACCATACCCGGGCATTTTCCTAGTAAAGCAGAAAAAAATTGAGGGGTAACAGTATTGTAAACTCTACCCGTGTGATAATGAAATTGGAAAAGGTGAACATATAGAAAGCACCATCAAAAACAACACATAACACAACCTATGAGTGAGCAGACAAGTTACAGATCAATAGTGGCATATAAGAAGAACGAGGAGGGAAGCTCCCGAGCAGCCTGATCCAGCCTAACTATGTGTTATGAAAAAGAGGTTTTTAAGCCTAATCTTAAAACTATACAAGGTTTGTGCTTGTAACATTTAGCACGTTAGCTCTAATAATGCTGCCACATGGCTCTTTCTTCACGGACCTTCAGCTGGTATTTGACCGGAGCTGGATCTCGACTGCTGCCGGGACCCTCCTGAGTGGAAAGAGCCATCACGCTAGCTGGCAGGGGTGCTGGAAAAAAAAAAAAGACAGCAGGACACTGAATATGGCAAGGACTTTATTTACAAGCTTAGTAACAAGGCTACAAATCACATGCATTGCCCTTGTTTGTGAATATGTATACATATGAGAGGCGCTTGCCTCTCACAAACGATCCTCACAGCATGTTGTCCTCCATATACGCACACGCATACAAGACACTTACCCGATTTGTTTAATGTGTTTGGCAGACTGTAGTTCAGGGAGCTTCTCTTGGCCTTTATTGGTATGTTGGATAGAGAGTAGCCTAAAAATGGGGATAAATGAAAACAAAAGTGCTCACAATAATAATATTAATAATAATAATAATAAACTGCTCATATTTATAGTTTTTCATTAAAATGTAGACAAAGTTTATTCTGCTCTCACCGTGCTTGGTGCTGCAGCGGATCCTGAAATCAAGCATCTGGTATTTTTTGGCCTCTGTGGTCTTCCGGGGATCATAGCCCAGCCTCACCCACAGGCTCCTCCACGGTCCTGTCACCTATAAAAAAAGCAAACCCATATTTAACTTCTGTGACAGCAAAGGGCAAACTGCACGAGTCACTCATGCAATCCAGTAGAGCATTATTGCATTTTTTTTTTTCAATTCACCATTTCAGAACAAAACTGAGTGACATCAGGGATATCCTCACCATGTAGTAGGCATAGACGGGCAGCAGCAGCTTCAGTTTATCAGGGTGGAGGTTGATGTGGGCTTTGACTGCGTTCCGCGACCAGATGGGCCGGCTCTCAAACATCTAGGCGCAAAATGTTTTGAGATTAGATAATGCCCAGAAAATGCTGCAAAGGAGTTAGAAGATTATATAAAAGATTTTCCTGTTTTTGAGAGAAAACTGCTGATTACGTTCAGAGAAAAACAACACAAATAGAACGAAATGCATGCTGTGAGCCAAAAAGGCACAACAAGACAGAGTTTTGAAAGTGTTTGAGGGGATGTAAATACAGCTGGGAAGTCCCCTCTCAGTTCCTGCACTTATTGACAAGTGACTCTTGCAATCAGAGCGTGTTTGGGTACTGGACACACCTTTTTCAGCTGCTCCTCAGCCTGCTTGTCACAGTCCTTCATGCAGATTCGTCTCCAGGTGACTTTGGCTGCCTCGAGGCACTCTGTGGGCACGGCGGGATCAGTGAAGCTGACAAAAATGGCGTTGTGGGGCCGGCCAGCGCGATTTAAACCAATAACATTCTTACTTTCACCTGGCATTTGGCTACAAAAACACAAGGGGAGAAATATTAATATTAGAAACTAAAGACAGATATAGATTAACCAATATTGTTCTCTGGGGGAACTAGGAGAAGCTGTCTTGCTAGCACACACAGCATCTTACTAACTTTACATGGAGGTCAGGCCGGTAAAAATAATCCACGGGACTGTCGAGGCGCGAGAAGATGGGTGGGGGGAGAAAGTAAGGCATGGGCTGCTCAAAGAACTCTTGATTCTCGGGTTTGCGGAGGATGATTTTGTCATACAGAGAAGTGTCTTTTCCACCTTCTGAATGCACAGCGAGACACTGGAAGTCTGCCAGCCCTGCAAACAGCAAACATTCATCAGAACAGACGTCCTCACTGGCATCATTTGTACCTTTTGATACATTATCATCTTCAGCAACACTTTAATCAATCAAAAGTGAACTTGGTGCATGGATTAAAGACCCCGGCTATTAATGCAAGAGTGTGAAGTATAAAAGATGGACATGGCTTTTAGATGAAGATGTGGCTACAAAAATACTGCTACTCCTACGAGAAAGCAGCCCTCTGCCTGAACCTCTCTGAACCCTTTCCTGATGAGTTTATGGTCTTTGTCACTCGTTTCAGGTCTGAATAAACTGAATAAAACACTAAGTCCCTTTTGTAAATTTTCATCATTCAGAGTTTCAGAGAGGAGGATTATGCAGGGTATGCTCACTGACTAACAAACTGTGATTTTCAAGTAAAAAACAAACTGTGGCTCGGAGGGTGTGAACGTTTTTCAGTAGTGGGGCGTGCCAGAGAAAGTAAGAGAACTGCTGCATTGAACAAGTTAATGTGGTGATTGTTAAGATCATGGGAGGTGACAGCGGCAAGACAGAGTTAAAAAAAACAGAAACAAATCTCCCAGGCGACTGAACCTGTTCAATCTTCCCAAATTAGCACCGAAAATCTTCAATGTTTCATGTATCATGTCTTTCGTGCTTTTTGGCCACTGGAGGGCACTGTAGTCAACACAGAGAGGACCACTCCAAACTTTTAACTGGTGCTGTGTTTCCTTATACTGTTTAAATCCTCACTTTTAACATGCTCAAGATGCCATGTCTGTATGAATATCTTGTCTATATTAAGCATGAAAATATTAGAAACAAGTAAATATAAGATTATATATATATGACAGTTATTAAAATAAAAAGTGAAACTGTGGGGCGCCAGGGTGGCTCAGGGGTTGAGCCGGCAACCATATACATATGCCGCGTAGCGGTGCGGGCGGCGCAGGTTCGAGTCCCGGCCTGTCGCCATTTCCCGCGTGTCTTCCCCCATATCTCTCCTCCCAATTTCCTGTCTCTCTCCACTGTTAATAAAGCCGCTGTGGCCAAAAAAAATCTTAAAAAAAAAAAAAAGTGAAACTGTACAATTGAAAGAGGACCAAAGGCTACCCAAATTAATTTTATCAATTAATCAATAGGTGGATAACTGAGAGACACACCAATGAATTTGTATGTGGTTCCTATGACTCCGAGCATGTCCATGTGGATCTCAGCATCCTTGGGGTCTTTCTTTCGCACCCGTCGTCGCACTCTGAGGAGGAGGTTGTCCGATGAGAAGCGATTTCCACACAGTGAGTGACAGAAAGGGTCTTGGGGTCGGTAACGCAGCTCGAGACGCTTGTTGGGGTTGGCGTAGGTCTTTGAGATTAACGGGAAAAACAGGCGGTATTAACCACAGAAATGAGAAAGAGTTCAGTAACAGCTGACTATCTACAAAACAGCCAGTTTAACATGCAAAAAGTCCCATTTAAACCCAGGAAAGGCAGAAAAATAGATATAAACATATGTTTCATATGTTCTATCAAATGGCAAAAATACTTCAACCTCCAATTTATCACTTGCATATCACAGAGGACCACCGTAATTTATTTCCTCTTTTTCAGTCCATGTAGTAACAGACAATCTATGGGAGCCGGTCCACTGGGCTGTAATTCAGCCCGGATGCAGGAGAGGGCGCTCAATAGCTAGTCCTCAATGAATGAGAGTTAAAGGAGGTAAATGACTTAAATTACACTATGTAACAAATTTCCACTTTTGTCTTGTCTTTGGGTTTAAACTATGTTTTTCTATTTTTGAAGATGTAAATAAACTAAAAAATATATATTTTTGATCCCAAAAATGTACTTTTGTGGTTCGGTCAATGATTTTACAAATTTGTCATTTATCCATATAATTCAATTCAATTTGGTCAAATCTTTAGTTTAAAAAGTTTAAAGAATTTGCAAGAAAATTCTTAAATATTGCACAATTTTCAATCAACAAGAATTTTCAACACTCAAGAAAATTGGGGCAAAAAAAAAAATCATTCTAAAATCCACAAAAGCAAAGGTTGACAGGAACATTAAAAAAAAGTTAGAAAATAAAACTTGCTTGCAAAAACAAACATCATGTCACATATTGTTATTTACACTAGCTTCTAGATTAGGAAAAAGAAATAGTTGCAAATACAGCATAGATATTGGGTCCGACTTGAAGTGAAACAACACCTCTGCACTTTAGATTTTATCCGTTAAAAGCTAGCTTTATTCTAATTTGTGCTGATTGGTCGAGTAACAGTTTACAATTGATCTTCCTCCCTTTGTGGCAGCCATTTCCAAGTGATGAGAAGTCTTAAAAGGTGTGGTTAAACCACTACAGAAAATTTCATGTGTATGAGAAGCAGCCAGTTGTGGTGGCTGAAGGTTATTGCTATCAACTGGCTGATGCTGGAAATTCTCTGTGACTGCTCATTCAATCTACCTTCGACCCTGAACACGATAAGAGGAAGAAGATGGATGGATGGATGGATGGAGTTCATTGTACTCAAATGACCTCCAGTTGCCAGATCTCAATCCAACAGAGCACCTTTGTGGTTATGGATGTGCAGCCAACAAATCTCTGAGGAATGTTTCCAGCACCTTGTTGAATCTATAATATGAAGAATTAAGGCAGCACTGAAGGGAAAAGGGGGGTCCAACCCAGGACTAGTAAGGTACCTAATAAAGTAAGGGTAAATATATGGCTCATTACTTGTGAAAATGTGGATGTTTTAAGGATACATTTGTTCTCCTTTACATTTATTACAAAAAGAATAAATTATTAGGGATTAGCTTAACTGGTGTGGCCCACTTGACCTTAAGCTGGGACTGTGCTGAGGGGCCCTGCACTAAAATGTGTTTTACACCCCTGATCTAAACCCTGAAAAAGAGCCCGGTTTCCTCACAGACTACTTGAATTACAACATGCTAAACTGTGGTTTTTATTGATCCAATAAAAACCATCATCTGGGGACCATGAATGTGTGCAGTTGATTATAGTGTAAAACATCAAGTAAATTAAGGGCTAGAAAACGATTTATTTAAGTTACAATTTAAGAAAAACTGAAAATGTTTTCTAAATAAAAGCCCGAGACTGATAGCTGCCCCAGCTGGAGTCCGCTTACTTTGGTCACTGATTGTTCACCACCCAGAGTGTTCAGCATCCTGTCCACGCTGCTGAAGACCCCGGGATACTCCACACACACCAGCTTTGTGTCCCCAAGCTCCACGGTGGACGAGCTGCCCGGGATATCCTCGTGTTCAGCGGGATGGGAAAGAGTCAGCTCTTTCAGAGTAAAATCCAGCCTCGCTTCTTTCATATCCGCCATACTGACTCCTTAGCTGGCGGAGATTAAGAGTAATATAATGAACCAACTACTTGAGCCACAAAAGGGACGGAAAATACATTTCACTATCGCAATTTTAGCTGCACAAGCATGCGTTCAAGTCCAAAATAACGCCGGGCGGAAACGTTTGAGCGCACACTAGTTCCGGGCGCGTTACACGTTTTTCTTACGCCTTTAAAAATCAAATAAGGTGCTTACGTATCAACTCAACTTAGAGTAAAAAAATAAAGGAAAAAAATATAAATTTTAAGACGAACACGGTAAATCCAGAAACAACATGCACCACGAATATAGTCTTTTTCAACGTCCTGTACGGGGCATGATTAGAGATTTTCCCCCAATTAAGTTCTTACCTGTTATTAGTCTCTAGGTCTCTAGGTCACATGACTTGATTCGGGTTAGCTGGCATACAGAACTGATAAGAGATACTGTCTACCTTTGGTGCAGACATATAAAAGACTATATTACGTGTGAAATGATTTAAGTAGTCATCATTAAAAAGTGGTGAAAGTGTTCGAGGTGTTATTCGATGTCTGATCGGGAAAGAATATTGTTCAGTTTGAATTATTCAAAATTTAAGCCTAGTGTTTATTGCAGATACACATCATGCACATTATGATATTGTAGGCAGTGCTGTGAAAAAGTATTGGCCACCTTCCTGATTATTTATTTATTTATTTACTATATTTGTTAAATAAACTTTAATTCTAAACAAAGACATATGTATAATGTTTACTAGCAGAAAACTAAACAGCACAATGAACCAGATCTTTTTTGAATGAATATCACATGTTTTTCCACATGTGATATTCATTTAAACCTTAGACAGTCAGAAAGAGAAGCCTGCTGGTGTCACAGGCTCTTTCTTTCACAAACCATAAGCTGACTTTCATCCCCTCGGAGAAGACAGCAGGCTCAACAGTTTTCTGCATGTTTACAGTCTTAAATATGTGTGTGTAGGCAATAACTATCTAACATGACACTGTTTGCTTTGATTCTTGCCTGTCTTCTTTTGTCAGTCATATATATATATATATATATATATATATATATATTACCAGTCAAAAGTTTGGACACACTCACCCATTCATATGACTCAATCACTTGGCAGATCATTAGCATTTATAGTTGGTCTCTGCATGGTCTACAGAATGGGATTCATAAATTATTCTTTGTCCTTTATATTTCCTTTTTATGTCTTTCCCTCCTTGATTTATTTTTTTCACTGTGCAGAAAAACTATACTTGATTATATGTTTTTATGCTTCCTCTATTTAGTCTTTAAATGCACTGTTAAAAAGTTCACCCTTGCTCTATGACTTTTGGCCCCATGATGGTGAAGGAAGGTGAAGTCTCTGTCTTTTAAAATTGTATTAAACATTGTGTACTTTAACAGTTCATAAATAGTTCATAAATAGTCGGACAAACGGCTCCACTGCCGTCACTGTTGTCCTGGTAAGAGGGATTTCTATCCCATCCCCCACAAGCTGCAAACTGTCATCCCCTCAGAGAAGAATGCAGTCTCAACTGTGTTTACTTTTTCCTGTCTACAGGCAATAACTGTCTAATGTGACACTGTGTTTACTTTGATTCTTGCTTGTCTTACCTTCGGGGGAGTACATGTTGTAAATGAGTCATTGTGCAACCATCTTATTTTTACTTTTTCGTACGACATTCTTTTTTTTTCTTTTCTAATTTCATTTGTTAAAAATACTTACTTTGACATCCATCCCAGGAATGGAGCATTGATTTAGTGTTGCTGTTGTGTGTATTTTGTCCTGTCTCTCTCCCCTCAGCCCCAACCGGTTGCAGCAGATAGCCGCCCTCCCTGAGCCTGGATCTGCTGGAGGTTTCTTCCTGTTAAAAGAGAGTTTTTCCTCCCCACTGTCACCAAGTGTTTGCTCATAGGGTGTCAGTTCATTGTTGGGTTTTCTCTGTAATTATTGTAGGTTCTTTATCTTACAATATAAAGGGCCTTGAGGTGACTGTTTGTTGTAATTTTGTGTTATATAAATAAAATTGAATTGAAAATGGAATTGTTTCCTAAATGGACTGGTTAATAAATGAGATGCTGCTGTGCAGCAGATTCTCAAGTGCTGAATCCTGGACTTCAGCAGGTCACTGAGAGCCTTCTTTACAGGAAAAGCTCTGAGACAGGTCAGTTACTGGGAGACACAGTAACTGACCTCTTTCATAGTAGACATTTTAATAGAGAAGATAAAGCACAGCTGTGTTTTCCCATTATGACCTGCAGTTTAAAATGTGTAAACTCTGACTATAAATTATGGTTGTATAACAGCAAAGAAATGTTTTTATCCTGGAGAATTTACTGTCAGCTGACATTTTATTAGGTGCACCTTGCCAGTACCGACCGGACCCACTGTTGCATAATCCTGCCCCTAACCCCAACCCTGTTCCATCCCAAAGGTGCTCTGTGGAGTTAGATCTGGTGACTGGGACGGCCATTTGAGTTCATTGTCATGTTCAAGAAACCAGTTTGAGATGATCTGATGTTTGTGACATGGTGTGTTATCCTGCTGGAAGCAGCCATTAGAAGACGGGTACACTGTGGTCATAACGGGTGCTTTGTATTCAGGAAGGCTGGGGCATTTAAATAATGCTCAGCTGGTACTAACGGGCCTAAAGTGTGTCCCCACGTCACTACACTACCACTACCAGCCTGCCTTGGATAAAAAGCAGAATGGATCCATGCTTTCATGTTGTTTACAACAATTTCTGATGCTACCATCTGAATCTGGACATGTTGTGCGTTCAGAGATGCTCTTCTGCATACATACTGGTTGTAACAAGTAGTTGTTTGCGTTACTGTTGCCTTCCTTTAAAGTGACCAAAAAAATAGACTGCTGCTGTACTACTTTTGGCCTCATGATGGCGGTGTATTACTAAACAACATCAAAGATACCACAAGTAACCATCTTCTTGAATTCTCTCAGATGAGGTCATTTTCGAACTGCATTAAAAATCTGATATTTTTGTAGCTGACAAATATACATTTGGTCATAAAGACTGACCCACTGTTGCCAGAGGCAAAGAGGAGTCGTCCTTCTGTCCCTCCCCAAACTGCAAACTGTCATCCCCTCAGAGAAGAAAGCAGGCTCAGCAGTTGTCTGTGTTTACCATCTTAAATGTATATAAGCAATAACTGCTTAACGTGACACCGTGTTTACTTTGATTCTTGCTTGTCTTCTTTTGTCATGTTTTTAAGGCAACACACGATTTTAACAGTCATCAGTAGCAGCATTTTTACTTTTTTATACGTGTATATATTTTACATGCGTATGTCTCGAGTGTTCTGCTGCTATTCAGTATATATGATCGAGCTGTTACAGGAAGGTGTGTATTGGAAATGCTGAGATAAAACAGGTTTCTTTCTCCTTTATTGTAGACATTTTGCCTCATTGGAGCAGACAAAGCACAGCTATAATCATAATCATTAACTGTGACTCTATACACAGCTTACATACTGGTTCAGATGAACAGAAGAAAATGCTTTTATTAACACGTGTGTGTGTGTTTTCCTAATTAAAGAGTTTGATTATGATGTGCAAAATCACAAAGAAAATTGCTCTCCTTGTAGATGTTATGAAGCTCAGTGTTTTGTGATAGAGACTTAAAGAGGAGGGGGTAGAAGGCATGCAAGACTCTGGCTGACAATCTGTTGTGTGCTGTGGTGAAGTGAAGATTTTTTTAATCTTTCTGCCGTCCTTTTTTTTTCTCTCTCTCTCTTTCTAGGCAGCCATCGTCCATTGGATATCTGTCCAGCTCCTTGGTGGTATCTTGCCCGAGGGCCTCCGCACTCCTCCCTGTCTTGCTGCAGGCCTGTTCCAGCCGTTACAGTGTGGGGAGGCCATGATAAGGTTATCAGGCAGCCTCCACAGCTCAGCTCACCCTGGAAGAGTCTGCTGCCCACAGATTTCACCCCTCCTTCCTCCCACTCATTCTGACTTCTCACTCAGCTCATCCCCTCTCCTGTCAACCCTTCTTAACAGCTGGCTGTTTATCAGCTGGAAAGGAAATCTGTATTTATGGTCATATTTGGATGTGTTATGTGAACTTCAGGCCACACCTACAAAGTCCGGTCATTTTCTGTATGTAAAGCACAAGATTATTATCAGTGATTTCTATGT
The DNA here is from genome assembly GCA_034780415.1 of Cichlasoma orientale. NCBI lineage: Eukaryota > Metazoa > Chordata > Actinopteri > Cichliformes > Cichlidae > Cichlasoma > Cichlasoma orientale. The sequence goes on along the minus strand of JAVDPK010001041.1, from coordinate 247,607 downwards.
GTAGCACGGTTATTAATGCTCAAAAGACCATAAACTGAATCAATATTTGTCATGTACTGTTACATGTGGTATAACCAGATAAACATATGAAGGAATTAATTTCACTGCGTTATTTGATTTATTGTTTGTTTATATCAGAAGTAATGATTCAGTAGTTATCAATACATTTCAACGAGTTTTATAGCATAAATGAGGATGGTCCCATATTCACAGAGGCCTGTGAGCGCCATCTTTGTGCAGTGCATAATGCAAATCGCTGTATAAGAGGCCATTGTGAAAACTCTTTTCTCTTCCAAGCACTCGATAGAGGTTAGCATTAGGGTTTGTTCCAAAAACACGGAATAATACTTAACGTGCAGTAAGTCGCAGCAATAAACCCAACAGGAGTGTCTGTGAGAACCCTGGAGATGAAGATGTGCTCAACCTTCTAGTGGTTGGAAATGTGACATCATCCTTGCCAATGACGAAATATTTCGGCAGTGTTTTCACACCGTACAACAGTGTTAAAATCTAACTTTCTACTCTTTCCTTTGATGTATATAAAACAAAAATATAGTCACTGATAAGTTCATAAAAAGTACACCACATCACCACAGTATGCTTCATCATCTGGGGACCATGAATGTGTGCAGTCATGTGTGCAGGAGCCAACTTAAGGGATTCATTAGCAGCAGCACCACAGTAGGCTTCTTTACAGTGGGCTTCATCCCATGGGGACCATGAACGTCTGCGATATTCCAAAAGACTGAAACAGTGCAATGAATTAATAAATCATTATAATATCGTCTTGTACAAAAAGCCTTTTGCTGCATTGTCTGTTTGGCTTTATCAGATAGTTATAACAGGGAACTATAGCTACTTGGCTTATATCCAGGACTGCTGGCAAACCAGGATGTCCCAACTGCTGATATTTATTATTATTATTATGGTGGAAAGACAAGCCAATGAAAGAATCCTCTACAGCAAAAGAACATTTATGACAGCCTTTTATTACTTGATGAGGAGATTAACAGTTACTATTTCAAAACTAAACTTTATTTATAATTTTAATCTTGGAGCTGTCCTCATAATTATTGACAGACCGGCTGGAACTTGAGCACGGCACGCTGTTTCCACCTCTAAAACAGATGAGAAGCTCCCAGCAAACATGCTAATCTGTTTTTTGTTTTTTTTCTCATGACTCTTGCGGGGCATTTTGTAGGTGTGGCCGTTTGTACACGTCATTGCCGCACTTATCTGGAGGAAGGCAGGACCACAACACTGTGCCACTGGCAATCAAATAATATCACACCCTGACGTTGTGTGACAGCAGTGGTTGTGATCATGAAGCATCTGCCCCCTGTCCAGTCGTAAGAGGAAATCTGCTGACAGTTTGTTTTCGTATTTGGGTTTCTCTGTTTGCCGATGATGGATCGCTGGCATGTCACGCAAGCCTGGCTATACAGAGACAAAAAAATGCGAGCTTCCTTGTGTTTCTGCTTATAATTTAGGGCTGGTATTTTAACACTTGTATATTATTCATATTGTACATTTCAGAGTAGTCCTGGTATTATCATAATGGTGAAAGAGATGGGCGCCATTAGATTGAAACTAACAAAAACTGCTCTTGTTCATTTTACATTTTCACCCTGAATTTATGAGAAATCAAGAGCTGGAGGACAGGAAAGTTAGCTTAAATTGTTGCACTAAATCTGTGAGACTAATTGTTCCAATCCTAAATCTGTGAATCACCTGGAGTTGAATGATATTAAATAACAGGAGAAACAGAGAAAGAATGCGGGTCATACAGCTGGAAAAAAAAGTGTATCTCTCTTTTCTGGGGCCAGCCGAGTGCCAGCCAGAGCGAGCTGGACACGCATCTTGAGGCAGAAGTTCTGTCTGGTTGCAGGTATCTTACAACAGTAATGACTCAGTGTCCCGTGACAGTCCTTTGATCTCACAGGGAAAGAGGCACACCACTAGGGGAACTCCCACTTTGTCTTCCATGAATGTGTCATTGATGCCTCAGGCCTTCATCCCGCAGAGCCTCCAATGTACCGGCTGAAACTCATTTGCATAGATCAAATTTGCAAGACAAATTCGACGCTGTTCTATCACTTTTCCTGCTGCATGTGTCTGTGAGATACAGACACATCCACTAGCTGCGTTTGGATTGGGGTGTGTTGTCTCTAAGACAAAGAGCTTATGTTTTAGTCTTGATTTTTCTAATTTGCTGTATGGTTATTTGCTGGATGCAACAGATTTGGCAGATAACTGCAGCTGTCAGCGCTGAGACTGCTCCTGGTATCAGATTCTGAAATATAACACCGCCGGTCAGACAGAAACCTGAAGCCGTTTTACAGACATCTGAGACACAGCAAACAAGATTTTATAATAGGCTTAAAATATGTCACTGTTCTGCAATCCATGCAAACTTGCAGGGATTTTGCATACCTTTACATACAGTTTCTGAAATTTTTATTTTGTGACAGCATTTCTGACTGTTTACTGTCCAGTAGATTTACAACTTTTAGGATACAGCACCTCAGGCAAAACAGATGTGCGGGACAGATATACAAATGAACTGTGGCTCTCGTGGCACCTTCCTCGCACACGACTGCAACACAGTCGCCATGTCTGGGAGTTGTGTTACAAAATCAAAATTACTCCACTTAATAAAGGTTTGTACCCCCATGTGCCTGCACATCCACGTGGGAATGTTGCAGGTGCATGCAGGCAGGCACGCACGCTACCTTCATTTTCTCCGGTTTTCCCCCAGGCTTCCCCGGGCAGCAACACCCCTCCTCTTTCAGGACCCATGTCCTGTTTGTTCAGTTCCACCCAAGATGATCCTCTCCTTCTGAAGTCCATTGGTTTACCTGAGCAGGATTTTGATTTGCTCGGTCTCCTCACACCCGCAACCTGCAGCTCCGGCAAGTCAACTGTTGCAGAGGCTGACAACGGACCCTACTGTAATATCAACAAATTTTGCATAGAGACCTCAGATTTGTTTGCCTGACAGTAAGCCCTCATGTTTCCACTCGTCCCTTCACAAACACTGATTTCTGTAGCACCAACGCAGCTGAATACACTTTTGTGCTTGAAGTTATGATCCAATTTTTATACTTGGACACGATGTATGTGCACTATAAACAATATTAGCCCCGGATCATATACTTATTTATCTACAAGCCATCTAGTTCTTTAATTGTGCAGTGGAAAGCTGCTCTACACCAGTTGGTCAACTCAAATGCATATACGGGAACAAAAATATATCGCGTGCAGCATTTTAACATCCAAGAAAATTGGTAAACTGAACAGCTGTGAAATGTTAAGTGGAATAAACTAATAAAAATAAAGATGCACTTACATGAAAAACTGATATTATCATGTTTATATCACAGAGTGGGAGGGAAGGCTGGGGGTATGGGCTTTAGCTTTGGGTTCATTTTAAACACTGACAGCGCTTCTTCTGGTTCTTGTCAGATTTAAACATAGCAGGTGAAGATCTGATTTGCATTCAGCAGCTTAAACCTAACAGGTTTGGTGTTTGAGGAAGGTGGTGTGTCTTCGTTAGAACCGCCATTTGTTTGCCGAAGTAAATCCAACAGGCTGCCTGGGTGTGGTTAGGGCTGACTAAGTAATCAGTACCTTTCCAACAACCTTTTATTAATCCCTGTATCCCATTAGGCTAAATGCACTGCAAAGGCCATTTATAGGTGTGCGGGGAAAGCGTAGACCACGGTCACGCAGAAAGTTTGTGTCATTCTGATTTTTACTGAGATTACGGAGCTAGTTTGTCCTTTGAATATCTGCTGAACATCAAGCCGGATGACGTATTTCGCTGCTAACCTTCCTTCAGCTGCTTTCTAGTCAACTCTGTGGAATGAATAGCTCTCTGCGCTGTGGATTTGCATAGTGTTCTGGGTGTTATTTGAATGCAGGTCTCCACTAACTCCACTATACACTACATCTAGTCTTGCGAGAGATTTCCACCTGGGGCCTCAGTCACAGTTTCTACATCCTGCTCTAACAGAAAACTAACAGAATGAGCCAGTCAGGGAGGAAAAGTCTGTTTACAGTGTTCATTGCACCATGTGTGTATTTTACCTTGAAGCTACAAAGGGCTAAGTATTATATTTCACTTTATTCTAAAACAACAACCATAGACACTTAAGATCGGTTTCAATGTTTATTGGACTCTAAGCAATGTACAAGACTATTATACAAAACTAAAAGTGCAACTTCACCTTGCATTTGAAAGATTTATAGCACCTTTACTAGGTTCTATTACGCACTTCATAACATGTTTCTCATTGACCCGTTCACGGGCACACGGAGCTGCCACGTACGCTGCTTTTCTGCCGTCAGGGTCCTCCGCCAGGACACCTCAGCATTTGGGGGAGTCGGGGCCTGAACCCTCAAACTTGGGATATGTTAACAGAATGCTCTACCACTTGAGCCACAGCTTCCCCCCAATGTCAGCTTACTGTTAAATATCGAATTTATCATACAGGTTAAAAAGCAAACAAACTTCATCTTCAGTTTATGCCGTGCTGGCTCTCGTGGTGCCTTCGCAGATCCACCTTTCGCTGGAAGCCCTTTGAGCAAATGTCACACCCGAAGGGCTTAAAGCCCGTGTGCTTCCGGCTGTGCGTGATCAGGTTGGAGCTTTGGCTAAAAGCTTTGCCGCAAACTTGGCATTTGTGGGGCTTTTCACCTACAAAATAAAACACACAAGTGGAGCCAGCAGTGAGAAATCTACGCAATCAAAACCTGGGTAATCGTCAAATGATTTGTATAAAACTGTTACAGTTTTCCTTTCACTGCACCGGCAAAATCAGGTTTGCAAACATTCCCGAAAATGGCGCCAAGTGTTTTTGCCATAGAGGTAGCGTTTGCATTCATACCGAGAGAGGGAAGAATCAGGCCATTGTTCAGATTTGTCAGACATATACTGGCAACAAATATAAACTACAGTTCCTTTTACAGTGCTCTGTGAAGAGGAAAACCAGATATGCAAATCAACAGGATATTTGTTTAAGCTTTTTTTTTTTTTTCTGATTTATCAGCAGTTATATTACTCCTGGAAACAATTCCCACATGCTTCACCGGGAAAGCAGGCGATTACTGCATGAGGGACATTTACGGTTTTAATTTGACATCGCCGTCACGCTGGTGGTCACGAGCCGTGAAAAACGTTAAAAATATTTACCGGTGTGAATGTACGTGTGCTTCTTCATATCAGATTTCTGATGAAATCTCTTGCCGCAGTATTGGCAGGGGTAAGGCCGGGTGTCTGAGTGGATGAGCAGGTGTGTTGAGAGCGTGGATGAGCGCTTGAAAGATTTGCCGCACATCTTGCACTCAAAACTTTTTTCCTGAAACAAGACAAAGGCAAAAAAAAAAAAGGAATGCGCATTAATCAATTGGTGAGTAAATTTTAGGAAAAACTGGGTTTTAAAGTTCATTTCAGAAATTTTAGTAGATTTTTGGGACCTTTTGATGGCAAAAATGGTCTTTATCTGAAGATAATATTTATCATAGGAATGTGCACATTCACATTTCCGTCATTGTTCCAGCTGTAAATCATAAAGAGCATTTTACTGATAGTAGCTACAGCCGTGTTCACAAACTGTGGGGCATCAAAAGCTTGAAAGCTGTCAGCACACCAGACAAAGAGTAAAATGAAGAGGTGTGCTTTAGAAATGTTAATCCTCACTAAAGATTAAAGGACAAGATGTGCTGTCATCTGCACATTCAAGACCCCAAAGACCCCAAGACTGAAATAATTCCCGTTTATACCTGAGAGTGGACGTTCATATGCTGCTCCAGGCTCACAGCATGACCAAAGGTTTTTCTGCAGATGCTGCAGCCGAACGGTCTCATTCCACTGTGAGACCTTCTGACGTGAACCTCCAGCCCGTGGGAGGTTGAAAATACCTAAAACAGAGTTTGCCCATCAGTGCTGGAGTCTGACAACATGAAACCAGTGAAATACATCGAAACCTGATATAACTGCTTTGCTTTAAGTGGAAATGCTTCAGTTTTTGTTTTTTAACCAGATCTTGGTGTACGCTGCATGCGCAGGTTTGTTACCTACCTTGTCACAGGTGATACAGTGATAGGTGTTTGAAGAGGGGGAGTAGTGTGTGCTGCAGTCCAGAGGCTGCTGAGGCTGCGGACTGTGGCTGATGTTGGTGCTGTAAAGGTTACTGGCATGCTGCAGCACTGTGGGGCTGAAACTAATCTGACGGAGCTTGTAGGAGGGAGACAACGTCTCCCAGGCATAAGGCGACTGGGAGCCATAAGGTTGGAAGTCAGCCAAGTGAGACTCTAGAAGGTGGAGACAAAAAAGCACGTTTTATCTTTGTTACAGATTTTTTATTTTTTTTTTTAGTTTGCATTGGAGTGTTTCCAGTAGCACAGGGTTTACTAAAACTGAGCTGGGGAGGGTTCATGAGAAATAATACAAAACCACTTCAAAATTGTTTGAAAATTCAGCAAGTTCTAACAATTTTAACCAGGGATAGACCTGCCTCCAAAAACATGCATTAGAACATATGGCTGGCCTGTAACAACAGTTAAAAAAGTTAAAAAAGACAGCATTTGTTTGCAAAGTATTTAGGAAATGGTAGGCAGTGAAGTAAACCTCTGTAAGGCATGAGAGGAGGAGTCCATTTCTCTACACCTAAAAATGTATTGTTTCATATTCATATTCAGAATCTTAAAAACCTTATCTTTCCTTACACACAAGCAGAAGGTTATGTAACTCCTCTTTAAGGTACTCAAAGGTCATTTTACCTGTTATAGATTTTCTGCAGAGAGGAGCCTGTGAGTTAAAAATGACTGTTTTATCCTTATCTGTTACTTATTTGGATGACATTTAATGCAAAATTAAAGGCAACCTCTGCACATGAAAAATGAAGCCAAGGTGGAAGCATTGAAAAAATGTTTTCCGCCTGGCATGAAGAATGGTTTGGACCTCTATACATATCTTTATAAGAACTGTAATGGGGCTTAATATTTTTATAATGCATCCATCTGGATACTGAAGTTAGACTGACACCTGTCCTGACACAGACACAGCTTTGTGCTGTTAGTGCCATTTTGAGCATTTTAATGGAAGGATCTGATTAATAACTGTGGTACAGACCAAAAAGTTTGTACATCAGTTTTTGCGAGTGAAATTAGTTTTTTGTTAGTCAGCACAAATTAGCAGAAACTTGCAGATCTGTGTGTTGCAAAAATGCATCTCACTAACCAAACTCACTGCTTATTAACTTTTTACACTTTCTCATCCAATATTCACAGCTTCAAAAAAAGACTTCATTCCTGCCTAGTCTTTTGGCTCCCAGCTGGCACGCTTTCAAACTTACCAGACAGGTAAAAAGGCGGTGCTGGATGTCTGCTTGGCTCTGGGTGAAGCGGTAAGGGACGTTCAAGCTCTGGTTCCTCCTTTGCAAGTAAACGGGCGTCTTCAGGGGAAGACTGCCCCTCTGACTGAGGCCTGTCTGAACTGTCTGTAGTCTGCGCCTCTGGCAGGATTTCTGCAAATCCACAACAAAGTGAAGTGCGGTTGACTTTAGCGCTGTGTGATTAGACAGCAAGTAAATATGTTATGGAAACAAACGTTTCTAGTTTTAGTTTTGCCCAATTATGAAACGGATGGTATTTTCTGTACCGAGCAAAAATACTGGCATAAGTTAACATCAGCAGAATTTTTTTTTAATTTGCAGAACAAATAAAAAATTTAAGGTGGGGAGGATATTTAAAGTTGCTATAATAAGCAGTTGCAGCCTGCAGCAGCAATTTCATTTAATTATCTTAACCGCTCCCTTCTTCACTCATTCAAATCAACTAATATCTTTTTTTTAAGCCTTACCAGATGCTGCGGCGGCCTCCGACTCTTCTTCATCGGATCCTTTAGGCCTGTAGGAAGTGAATCTTTTGCTTCTTACCATAAATGACAGAGGCATGGTGAGCCTAGACCGGAAAAAATATAATAATAGAATAATCTGTATTGTCGTAATTAAAACAGATGATCGAGTCGAATAGGCTTTTACAGAATAAAACGTCAACGTCAAGAGTATGATTCTAAAATTAATTTCATTTCGGAAATTCGTAATTAAATTTTCAATGCTCTCAAAGCTTAATCTGAAATTATTTAAGTGTATCGGATTATTTCCTACCCTTAAAAATCCGCGAAGACAAGAAAAAAAAAGTTCCCCTGCAGACTTTGCAGCTCCGCACTGTTAAACAAACAGCTTCTAGTCCGGGAATCAAACGCAAACGAAAAAGCCAGAAAATAATTCACAATTTCTCGAAGAAAAGCTCTCGAAGTTCCGCGGAGGAGAGATGCGTCGTTTCCTAAATGTTTGAAAAGCAGTGTAACCCCATCAGGGTTATACCTCCTGCTCATCCCCCCCTCCCTGATTTTCAATCTCGCAGCGGAATCTGACTGTGGTTTTAGCCAATGAAAAGGCCAAACGGCAGGTGGAAATTTGCTTAGAAAAACACAGGGCCTTGGGAACAGTTATACAAAGCACACAGTACTCCCAGCGGAAATAAATGCCGGAACTAAAGATGAAGTATATTTTGAGGTTTATAACCAATAGAGCAATATGGTGATCTGCTAGGTGAATTTTTTATTTTTTTAGGCTTTTCAACTTCGACCTTGTGCTGCAAAGAATAGCCAATTACGAACAAAGAAAAAAAAAGAAAAGAAAGGAAGCTTAAAATTGAAAAAACATAAAATGGAATTGTAAATAAAAATACATAAATAATTTTTTTTAAAAATAAATATATCCTATCTCCGTGTTTGATTTACCGGATTTACTTAAAGACGTAAGATTGCGTGCAAGATTTAAACGGCCAGAAGATCATATGAGATTGAAGGACCTCCAAAGATACACACACCAAACCAGCCCGGGAGATTACCTGTGTTGACTCTTTTCGTGTACTTTTATCGAAGCGTGTCAATATTCAGGTGCGACAGATTTCCCCGCAGTCTGGAGTCACACGAGGAGAAGCCCGAATGACAGGAAAGCCATTAATGTGGCGGGTTTTTATTTATTTATTTATTTATTTTGGGGGGTGGGGTGGGGGTGTAAAAACGTCAGCTTTCAAATCCCATCAAACGATAATCAAATTAAAGAGAGGGGGGGAAAAAACATGTGGAGAAAAGGAAGATTTGCGCTACAGAACAAATCCAAATGCGAGTGCGCCATCGTGTGGACAAGCGTGCATCTGCAACATCACCATCGAGTGAGGAGCATTCGTTATTACTCGTTCGCTAATAGAGGATTATAATTATGTGTATGTATAATATATAAGATTTAACATTTCTTCTTAAATGTGTGTGTGTGTCTGTTGTAATTACGCGATGGTGTGTGTTTATATGCTTTTCTGTCATTTAAAATATCAGCAAAACGCTCGGAGAGGACTTCATTGTACACCCCCAAATCCCCCCCAAAAAGGTGGGATCATGTGTAAAATAATCTGCGAATCTCATAAACCCATATTTTATTCACAGTAGAAAATATAAAACATGACAAATGTTTGAACTGAAAATGTACAATTTTAAGAAAAAACAAAAACATAATTTGGAATTTGGGACAGGCCCATGTGTACCACTGTGTAGCATCCTCTCTTCTTTTAACAACAACAGAGAAACATCTGTTAACTGAGACCAGCTCCTGGAATTTTTCTACGTAGAGGAATGTTGTCCCATTCTCGTCTTATATGGGATTTTTGCTGCTCTGCAGTCCTGGGTCTTCTTTGTTGTATTTTTCATTTCATAATGCTCCAGATGTTTTGAATTTTTAAAAAAAAATCTATTCACATCATCACAACAAACATTATTAAAATCTTGATATATTTTAAAAGTGCATCTCATTGAACCACGTGTCTCTACTGTGCACAGGAGACCTGACCTGGTTGTGGAGAGTGAGCTGAAGTTCTGATATAAGGCAAAGTGAATGCTATGAAACCAGAATGTAGCCAAAGCAGTGCCTCAGGTAGAAGCATTAGACCACATAAAAAAAGAAGAGCAAACAAACAAACAAAAAAACCCTTGTACTGAGTACACTGATGGTAATCACTGGCTCTCTTCCACAGTGTGTCTTTTGTCCTGTCTCTCTCCTCTCAGCCCCAACTGGTCGCAGCAGACGACTGTCCCTCCCTGAGCCTGGCTTTGCCAGAGCTTTCCTTCTGTTAAAAGGGAGTTTTTCCTTCCCACTGTCACCAAGTACTTGCTCAGAGATAATTTTGATTCTTGGGTTTTCTCTGTAATCATGGCATAGACTTTACCTTACAGTATAAAGCGCCTTGAGGCAACTGTTTGTTGTGATTTGGCGCTACATAAATAAAATTGAATTAAACTGAATAAATGTTAACCATCAGTTTACTCAGTCAGGTTCCTTTGAAGGTGAAGAGCATATTCACCTGTGCCGTGTTTCTGCTGCGTCTTACAGAGCAAAAGCTCCCTCGGGTAATAAAACCAACAGAAAGAGAAGCAGAGGATCATTTTGGGTGGGTCTAAACATACAATGCATGGGACATGCTGCAGGGGCAGCCTGGAGAGAAATGGCAGAACGCCTTTATTAGTAGCTGATGAGGACTGTGCTAGAAGTGTTGATAATTAATTATAATGAGTAGTAAAAATATAATAGTAATAAGTGATTACATGGGCAGTAAGATGGCCTTATTTAAGGCATTATTTACATTTCTCCCTGAACCTGCACAACCACAGATTTCTGTAATGATAGCAGGGAGTTAAAACAAATACAATTTAGGATCATTTACAGTACTGTCTGCAAAAACTGTCTCATGCAACATTTTACGTGTCCTGTTACTTTTTCCTTTTGAGGACATGAGGAGTGAGGATTGAAGCATTTTACAGGACACTTTCACATCATCTCCACAGACTCTCAGATGACTGTTGTTGTGAACTGACTTGATGCAAATACTATGTTTGCTACAAAGGAGTATATATTATTTTTTACCCCACTCGGCTATTTTTCTTGTCATATAATTGTTTATTGAGCTATTGACTTTATTTAAGCCTATAGGTTGTGTTTAAGTGTTTTGGTTGGTGTTGACACTTTATTATTTAAGACAAACACACCCATACTGCCTTCACCCTCTCGTTTAAATTTAGGAGAACACGCTTCCTCTTCAGTTTATGCCATGCTGGATCTCTTTGAGCAAATGTCACACTGGAAGGGTTTGAAGCTTGTGTGCGTCCACCTGTGTGTGATCAGGTTGGAGCTTTGGCTGAAAGCTTTGCCACAAACCTCACATTTGTGAGGCTTTTCACCTACAAAAATAAAATCACAGAATTACATTGTAGGATTTTAGCAGATATTTGCTTCTTTTTCTGATTCATCAGAGTGTGCGCTTCTTCATAGCAGATTTCTGATGATAAGTAGATGCACTGTGAGCTTGGAGGGATGAGTAAACGTTTTGCCACACATCTCACACTCAAATTTTTTTTTTCCTGTGATCGGACAAAGAAAGACAAAGAAGAAAAAAAAACTATGAGAAGCAGACATAAAAAAAAAAATGAAGTTCTTCAAAAGGTGAAGTTTGCCCATTTATCAGGGAATTGCATATTCTCACATTTACTATTAAATATTCAATTCTAATTCTAATGTCAAGAACATTTTCCCAATAGTAAGAAGTACTGCTTATAGCTGTGTTACAAACTGCAGACATCAAAGCTGTGGGTTTACTAGGTAGAGCAAAATAAAGATGCACATTATGGGACGTTAAGGATTTTTCAGTCACGAAGCTTAATCGAGACTGCAGGATAATATATTTTAATACTTAATTACTGGAATTCTTTTTCACTGAAATTTTGCTTCACTGATTTACCTTAAAGTGGATGTTCACGTGCCGCCCCAAACTCACAACATGGCCAAAAGATTTATTGCAGAGTCTACAGGAGAAGAGCTTCATCCCCCTGTGGGACGTTTTAATATGGACCTCAAGTCTGTGAGCTGTTGAATAAACCTGAAACAGAGTTACGCCATCAGTGGAGGAATCTGGTCTTCAGGCTTGTACATAAAGGACACAAAAAAAAAGAAAAAGAAAAAAAATATATATATATACAATTTACCAATTAATGTCTGTTGCAGTGATTTAATGTAATTATTTTACACGCTGCCTTTCTCACATCTCTTGATAAACTAAAATCTTTTTTTTTTAAGTCTTACAGGGAAAACACTTCGGCTCATCTTCGCGTTTCGGCCTGAAGGATTTTTACCATGAAGCATCGCGGTATCTTGATACTGCAGAAAAATACACATATAACATAGTAAACACAGTAGCAAACGTAGCCTTTTGTTTGTTTTTTGAAGAATGAAAAATCTGGCATCATTCGGCCGTTTAAAAATATTTGAAAATAGCATTATAGTCTGAAATTTACGAATGATCTGACGCAATTATCGAATTGAAAAAAAAAAAGATTAAAAAAATGTTTAAAGTGGGTCAAGGTTTGGTGCAGAGTTTGGCAGCAGCTACTCACTGTTTAAAGTGTCTCGTCCTATAGCAAAACAAGTCGATCAGCAGAGAGATGCGATGCTTTCCAAGAAGACTGAAAAAGCTTGAAAAACGATTAAATTTATACCTGTCGCTGACTCCTCCCTTCATGAACTTCACTCGAGGGGAAATCTGACCGTGGTGCCAGCTCAGATGCTGGGAATTAGCTTCTTAAAAACACGGCGCCGTATGAACGGGAGCACAAAATGCTCCAGACATAATCCAGTTTATAATCCAGATAGTTCTAATTATATAATTTAGATTATTTTTAAATAATTATTTTAGCAATGTCTAACAACGACAATCAGGCGACGTTGAAGACGTAACTCATTTGTGGAATAACACGTGTTCTGTTTATTATTGTGTAATAAATGTGACCAAAGCCAGAAGGTGCATGTCCACGAGACAACATAGATTCAAACTCAATATATCGTCACCCTCTTAAAATAAATGAGTCATTTTTGCCTAAATCATCATATTTTCAATGTTTCGTTCAGTTTTGTGGCGTTTTTTTTTGTTTTGTTTTTTTTGCCTTTTCTGAAAAACCTGAAAAAATATGACTTGGGCCATTATTTTAAGAGCTCGATCAGATGCCTCTGATCTCTCAGAGAAATACATTTCTGATGAATCCTTGTAAAAAAAAAAAATCAATCCAAAAACGGATCAACTCAAAAGTTAATCCGTGTTAATTACTTCTAATTAGTCGTTTCCTGTGACAGATGTCAGTAACATGACTGGAAGTGTCTCAAAGCTTTTGTCATAAGCACACACCAAACGTGTTTTATAAAAATAAGGCCTGCCCATTCCAAACAGTGCAGGAAAGAAGGATAAAAGGAAACTGCCTGAGGCATCAAGGACATGCTCATGAGGAGAGGAGACTCATGAGGCTGAGTCAATATTTACTTTTGAAAACTCTTGTCGCCAAACGGATCTTTTAATCACAAGATGAATCTCCAACATGCTCAGGTTTGAATATTTACAGAAGAAAGAAATTAATTTTTTTTTATGCATCCTTTTTCTTTATTGAATATGATTCCAGCTAATTCAGAGATTTGGTGTGATATGGTGAAACACTGGTGTTTAAATGTTTTATGTAGGACTCGTTTGTTTTCTGTTTGCACCCACAGCTACTAGATGGGGCTCCTTGATAGTGCTGCTTAAGTAAATAAGAGGTGGGAGTGAAGCAGCTACAGGTGCTGCTCATTAGTGAGGCAAACAATTTCTTGACTGTGTGTTTTACCATGCAGCACTAAGGTGGTGGTGAGTTGTACGATGTATGTCTTTAAGTAAGTAGACCATGGTGATGCAAGTTTATTAGACTTATAGTCTTATCAGGGCAGTCTCTCAGTTGCTGGTTTAAATAGCCACTAAACTCTATAGCTAGAAATTTGTTTTCAGCAAGTCTATCGATCACTCAGCCACTGATCCTGAGACCATTTTCAGATTTGATTTTATATAGAATAACCTTTTAAAAAAATGGTACCGGCTGGCTTTTACATTGGCTTCAGCCACAGTACAGGGGACTAACTGAAAATCAGGGAGGGGACTAGCAAAGAGGTGTAAATGTGAGTGTGTGCCCTCATCTGTGCAGACATGCATGTGAGCTTGCCCTCCGAGGGCAGCAAAATGCATTTCAGTTAAACCCGGTAACCAAACATTTAAACAAGGATAAAGAAACTAGCAGAAACAAAATCAGGCAGTGTGGTGATTTTGAGGACACCCCCACTTTCAAAGTCACCAGAATCCAAACATCATAACACAGAGTGGTGATAAGAACCCACATAAGCCCAGAAACCCTAAGTAGATGCAACCTGCAGCAAAGACCAAGAAGTATTGGGCGCCTGCATACTGAGCCAGAAACATGCAGGGAGGTCTCCGCGCGTGCTGGGGCAGCACAGGCACCCAGAAGGAGGAGCCCGCCCCGCAGCACCGCATGCACCACAGGCCAAATTAATGCAGGGGGTAAGGGAAGGAAAAAGGGATCGCCACAAAGCCAAGCCAGCAGGACCCATCGTGAAGAAAACTTTGACCAACTTTAAAAACATTTCATTGGAAACTTATGACAGAATCTGTCAATTTCAGACACGCATAATTTTCAAACATTTTAAGGTGAAATGTCTTAGTTGTATAAGAAAAGCTGCTGCAAACATACAGCAGAAACATGGCCATGATCTTTAATGTAAAACGTTTGAGATTAAAACATTTGGAAATCAGAAGTGATTGATATTAGAATAAAGGCTTGTCATAGTCAGATCATCACTAAAAGTTATCAAAAATACTACAGTGGGGTTTCAGAAATGTGAATTAGCATATTAAAAATGAACTTGCATATTTGGACCTTTGGTTCTTCATGCTCTTGCTCTTTGTGGATTTAGCCAACTGAATTCAATAAAATACAGATGTTATGTGAACTGTGGCTGATTTCCAAACCCTAGACTGTCATGTTTTCACAGTGTGGTGAGCAGGGTGGACCCAAATGCAGAACTCCAGAACAGAACTAAATGAAAGTGGTGATTTATTGCA
>JAVDPK010001041.1:161804-226653 GCA_034780415.1 Cichlasoma orientale | reverse complement strand
CCACAACTAAGATGAATACGGAAAACCAAAGAGAACTAGAAAATAACAAAACCCAGAACTAAACACAAAAGGAAATCGCAATCAAAGGTGAAACAAAACATAACCAAAACACAAAACACTGGGCCACCGGCCCAGGATCATGACATAGACACCATAAAGCTCATATTACCCCGTGAATCATTGTCACCACTGTAAATATAAACTAATGGTAACCTTGATGTAACCAGTCTCACACAGTGCATCACTGTAAACGTTATCACAATACTGCAAACTAACCAGCCTGCACTAAACTGCTCGGTATTTCCATGCAACCTCTGAATAACAGTTGCTCTAATTTGTTTCACAAAAACATAATTCAGCGCAAAATCATGTATAAAGCCAATATCTGATTTAAAACCTCTAAAATGAACGAGGACGGTCCACGGAAGATTTCAATTTGGATGCAAGAGCAGAAAATTTAACTACAAACCTTAGTGCTGTGATGTGACTTAAGCATTTTGAGCACTCTAGTAGTTTATCCTGTACAGATCAGCTGATATTTAGTAAACCCATTTGATTAACATGCATGCTTTTCAAGATCCACAAATGGGTTGATTTAATAGCTTTTATCTTTATCTCAAAGCCCTCTGGCTGAGGGCTTTTTGAACAGACTGGTCTGAACCTCTCATGACAAAACCACAGCAAATTGAAATATGATTGATTTTAGCAAAAGTTCTTTGTAATTTTGTCTGAGCAGTAAGAATACTCCATTGCTGTAGAATGTCAGATTGAACTGATTTCAGAAGAATTTAAATGAACAGAAACTAGACAAATTCCACCGTGCATTAGGCACTGGACGGTGCATTTCATCCCAAAATGCCATGACTATTCTGCAGGAAAGGATCCTGTGTTATTAAGGCTGAGATCACAGAGGAACTTTCCAGTATCCTCTAAGGGCTTCCAGTTTGATATGCATGCATGAAATAAGCATATATTTAACAAAGTTATATTTTTTATTAAATTATTTCTCGGTTATAATTAGAGTACCATCTGGAAATTCCAGAATTTGTTCTATTCTGATTAAACTATCTACTGATATTTTTGTCTTTGTAGTACAACTTGTCATATTTGTCATATTTGCTCAATCCTGCATGAAAATGAATATAGCATTTTCATTTTTGTGACTGATAGTTGCATGTTAAAAATTATTCAACATGTTTTGTATTATTGTGAAATATAACTAGATACCATTCAGATTGTCACTGGTCGTCTTTTATTAGTGTGTGGCCAAATATGACTCTTTACGGGACTGCTTGTTTTTTCTTTTCAAATTTTGATCAGCCAATATTCAGACATTTTTCATGTATCCATCCCAATATCAACATTTACTGGTCTGCATTTTCTCACTGCTCTGATCTTATCATTCTTCTTTTTTAAGGCCACACAAAAATCTCTTCTAGTTCTATGTGATGATGGACACATCTTTGTAAAGGTCAAACTGTCAACATAGCGTTTAGGCCTCTGCGTGACATGTCATATGGCATAAATTCATAGAGATCTAATTTTTCAGTCCTATGCTGCCATCTCTAGCTCAGAGTAAAACACATGCTGCAGGCTACAGTTGTAGAGGAGCACATGGTGAGACAGGCTGCTCAGTTTGTGCATGGTGGAAGAACACTTGACTTAACGGCGGCGATATCCGTAAGTTTTAAGATGTTTTAAAGTCATTATTTATCTGTTGTGGTAAAAACTGTATGTTTTGTATATTATTAGATTTGCTGTCCTTTATGTTGGCATGAAAAATATGCTGGTTAGCCAATAATCTGTTTCCCGTGTTGATAGATAAACGCATGTTTTTGTTTTTAAAAAAATTGCATTTGTACACATTTATGTATTTCTGTGGAAGAAATTTTGCTTGTAAGAGGGCATATTCAGCATCTATTCACGGAAGTTTTTTGTTTCTGTTTGTGTTTCAATTTTACAAGCTGTGACTGACAGCCTCTCAGATCGAGAAGACCTGATTTTTATTTCTAAAAACTGACCCAGAAGTCTAAAAACCTGACTGGAGTTCTGAATCATAACTGATAATGCATTTGCAGTGTTAAAACCTTTCCCTTGAGAAACCTGTGGTTTCTGGTGTAGGCGGTGAAGTTGTTTACAGCGCCGCAAACCCCTCGTGACCATCAGATGTGGACTTTTTTTGCTGTTTAAAATTAAAATAAATCATTTCATGTTTATGGACACAATTTCAGTGACACGGAACGGGAATATTCACGTTGTGGCTTTTTCACAAACTGCTGTGTGAGTGTTACAGGCACGGTACACTAAAAATGAAAGCATTACATAAAGTGCACTCATAATGCAATATCAATGACTGGCACTTAAAGTAAAATTAGTAAATATGGGCTATCTCACTAGTATAATAAAGACAAATAAAGCGGTTTAGTACTCACCACTGCGTTCTGTCTCTCTTCCTCTGCCTGGTGTGCATGCATGTGTGAGTGGATAGTTTCCCTTGGGTCCTCTGAGGGGGCATGCCTCACCTGCAGTATTTAAGATCCAACTCACCCACCCACTTTCTGTACAAGTAGTAGCACATACAGACTCACTCAGGACATAATAAAAAAAAAATAGAACCTCACAATAGAAAAATAGAACCTCAGATGAAGAACACGAGACATTTTACATTGTGTCATTTATTTAACAAAATCTAAACCAAAATGCGTAGGAAACTAAGTGCACCCCCGATTTTGTAGCTTGTACCACCACCTTTAGCAGCAATAACTCGTAGTAATCATTTTCTGTATAACTTTATCAGTTTGTCACATCACTGTGGGGGAATTTTGGCTCACTCTTTTTAACGTTGCTTCAGTTTATTGAGGTTTCCGGGCATTTGTTTATGCACAGCTCTCCACAGCATTTCAGACAGGTTGAGGTCTGGACTTTGACTGGGCCAGTGCAGCTCCTTCACTGTTCTCTTTGTTTAGATTTGCTGCTGTGCTTGGGATCATTGTCCATTTGCATGACCTAGTTTCAGCCAAGCCTCAGCTGTGGGTCAGATGGCTCCACATTTGACACTAGAATACTTTGGTATACAAAGGTCGACTCAGTGACTGCAAGGTGCCCAGGTCCTGTGGCCCCAAAACAAACCCAAATCATCACCCCTCCACCACCGTGCTTGACAATTGGTATGATGTGTTTGTGCTGATATGCTCTGTTTGCTTTTTGCCAAACATGTCGCTGTGGATTATGGCCAAACATATCTCTCTCTCTCTCTCTCTCTCTCTCTCTCACTCTCTCTGTTTTCCACCTGCAAATAATCTTTCTCACTGTAGAATTATGGACTTCAAATTGTTTGGAAACAGCCTTATGACCCTTCCCAGATTTTTATGTCATGATATGTAAAATCTTTCAATTGAAAGATGATGAGCTTTCTTTTTACCATGACTGTATTTTGCATGTTTTCTGAGCTTGTAAAGAAACCTCATGAACCTAGTATCTCTTATCTACATTCTGCATGTTTGAGTCCAGCAGGTTTTGTGAAGTTTGAGACAGCAAATGAGCCTTTTTCTTTTTTTTAAGCCAAAAATTTTTGTTTCCTCTACAGGACCACAAACAGCTTCACCCCCCACAACATTACATACTGACATTACATTATGCAAATCCTGTCCTGAAGTGTCCTAATTGGAAATCATCAATCCAGTGTGAGACTGAACCCATGACCCTGATGATTATGCAGGAAAATTTGTATAATTCAAACCTGGAGCTGGTTTTTTAAATCATCAACCTCTGAATTAAATTCTAAAGAGAGAACCAAAATGTTTCCAAATCTTACACACTCTGGTTGTTGGATCAAACTGAATGTAAGTCCTGACTAATTTATTCAATTAAAAAAAAAAAAAAAAGAATATACAGATTAGTAATGAATGTGGGTGTGTTTATTTTGACTCTCAGAGACTGAAGCCTCGTCACTTGGCAGCTATCATTTTGGTCTTCTGTGTTGGGAGATTGTGCAACTTGATATTAGCAAACACGAGTGAACTGATGGGCTTCGTAGGAAACCACCCATCAGGAAGGACTGAGATGTGAGATCAGGGTCATTCAAGATTGCATCTGAAGCTTCAGCAGCAGAGGGGCAGAGACTATAAACTATGTATTTTTACACAGACCTACAGTGCATAGTGAGCATACTGCTGCAGGAAACTTAAACAGTTTCTAGTAACTTTAGTCTGCAAGTCACAGAGACACATCAGGGTAAAGCTGGTTCCAGTTTAATGAATTGTTCTCACACCTAAATATGAGTTTGTATGCAGTTTCCAATAGCTTCAACCAGCGGTGTACAGCCATGTGTTTAAGTACCTGAGTGCTATGATGTGCATTTGCACACTATGTTGTTGCTTGTTTCTAAGGCTATGCAGCCACATGATCAGATATTAGACTATTAATATGTCAGCAAGTCATCTATCTCCCAACTTCATATATCACCTTTATCAGACAGTACATACTTCTCACACTTCTCTGTTCTCTCTGGGTGGCTCCTCTCTTTTCTCTCTCTAGACTGTGCTGTGATAGAATTACACACAAATTAGCAATCAAATATCTAAGGTTCAATGTCATAGCCACAGGTTATTTTACATTTGTTGTCCAAAACACGTTCCTGCAAATATTTCACATTAAAATCCTTGTTAAGAAATGAAATGCCTGTACACTGAAACTCTAGCGGTCTTTTAATTTGAAATGGGTACTGGAAAGGTTATTTTGTGTAAACAGCCTGAGATAGTAACTTTAGCGGGAGTGGATTAAAAGCACATGGCCAGTTATACTTATCAAACAGAATAAAAAAGACCTGTAGCAGTTGAGGTAAATAAACGAAAGTCACTATTAGAAGAATGGTGAACCCAAACTTTAATTTTTCTGCCTGACCATTTAGTCAGTTTTTGTTTCTTGCATAAAATAAACTTTATTTCAAATATTTTTTCCCCAGCATTTTCTTTCTTTCTTTCTTTTTTTATTTTATTTTTAATTTGTGCCATTTCTAATTTTTGACCACTTTGTTTATATTATTCATGGCATGAATGAGCTTCCATACAACCTCCCCATTACTACCACCTGGGTTAAAAAAAAAAGAAAAAAAGAAAAAAAAAGACTAATGGTCACGCGAAAACCGCATCACGCACATTTCATCCATGCACCAATAGGAAGATTGAAAAAATATTATTAGCTTTGCAATGCAGCTAAAATATAAACATATTTAATGCAATTGCTAATTCTATCGTTAGTAGAGGCCGACCACTAAACTTTTAGATCATATTTTTATTATGTAAATTGATTTTGACGTGTAAAAGTTGCGGTTATGACGCGCAGTGCTCTAACTTAGGGGATTACTTTTGCATACAGGCTGACAGCGGAGGCTGCTCGCGGTGGGATGGGCTGTGAGCTGTTCAAGATGGCGGCGCCCTGTGGAGTGCAGCTACTCTAACAGGTAAACAGGTCCGATTTTTCTACGTCTTGTCTGTTTTTCTCACTGCGAATCTCAGCATACATGTTACGTTTTGGTGAACGCGAGTAGTTTTGCTTGTTTCTTGGCTGATTTAATGCGGCTGACAGTCAGAGGGAATTCTCCGCCGAGTGTGGGTCGCTGCTGCCAGCTAACGTTAGCTCTCAGCGGTGGGACTGACTTGTTTTTGGGAAGACCTGTGATGGGTGTATGTTCACGCTTTAAACGTTTCATCCTGATTTTATCTGGATTTTATTGTTTTTTTTAAGCAGTGCTCGGTTTGCCACAGAGGGGGTGCCTACATAGTTTTATAATCGGATAAAGTCAACCCAACCCTACCCATTGTTCTCTGCGAGTTGTTTACGACAGGCAGCAGCCACTGGTCAGTCTACATACAGCGAGGAGCTCTGCTGTTTTTCAGCCCAGATCTCGGCCTGTCCGGGTTGTGCACGACTCTCCTCATCCATGCCACTATTTATTCTGTCATCTCGGCCTCTGGTTTTTTTTTTTTTTTTGTTTGTTTTTTTGTCTTTTTACGCTTCGTTATACATCCCTTTTTGCTGCTTTCTGCAGCGCCTCATTCACAACCATCAATTTACCAGAATTCACCTCAGCAGCTTTTTCCTATTGTCATGCCAATCATTAATATCCTTTTGTTTTTCATTGGCTTGTCAATGTCCCAGCTTTTTTCCAGCACTCCAGAGACGAAATGGGTCACTAGTTTCACAGCTTGACCCCCTCAACCTCACTGCCACCATGTCGCCATGTCTCGTTTCTGCCTGTCACATTGCCTAAGCTGTTAACACGCCAGCACTAGTAGCTGTGCCTTTGCTATATATATATATATATATATATATATATATATATAAAGCCAACATAACACATAGACAAATAAGAGATGTTTATATATGACACTTTTTACTTATTTAGAATATTGATGTTTATTCATCTGTGGTGTTTGTCATTTTTAAGCCACCCTAACAACTTGATCAAAATAAATGGGCCAAGACTGGTTTTCATAAGGGGATTTTGAACCGTTTCACAAAAATGTTATACCATGTATGATCTAGTCTGCGTTCTTTCTGTGCATGCTTGCTGTCTTGACATAAATGTGTAAAGACATAAGCTTCATGTCTCGCCAGAAATGGCAGCTTCCAAGGTGACTCAGTCCTCCTGTAGGTATTAGTTTTTAATACAAGCCCTCAACGAATTAGGTGCAACATAAAGGCAGCAACTACTGTGCTGAGCAGACGATAGGTGTCCAACAACAAGCTGATCAGACTGGTGCCAAGGAGATAAGTGGAAGACTAATGCATGATATACTCATTTCCCACACCTCACACCAAAAAAAAAATCTATGAAACAAATTACAACCCATGCATACAGCTGACCTGAAAATTTCAGTCATAATAATAATTTAAAAAAAAAAAGGTTTGCAGAATGTTTAGTCTGGTTATCAATACAGTCTTATTTTATTTTATTTTATTTTTTTAATGTGGAAAATTGGTGCAGCAGCACTTCACATTTAGGAACTAAAGCTGCCCTCTATCAGGGGTAGTCAAGGTTTGAGCTATTTCCAGGGAATACTGACTGGTTTCAGATTAATGCAGTTTACCTCAAACTCCCAGCCACCCAAATGGCCTCATACTGCTTGTTTTGTTCTCTGGCTCTGGGAATTTTGAAATGATAGCCACCCAGTCATAACTGTTTAGAGGTTGTTTATGTGATATTCTTTGCTTCAGGATTTTGTTATGAAGGGAAGAAATTAAATCCTCATTAGGCTACCCTGAAATGTCCAGCTCCGTTAAGAGGACATTTGAGAGTCTTTATCCTGCCGGCTTTGTGGTGCAAAGTCTGTGTGATATCCAGTGGTGCTATTAATTGTCTGGTAAACTTACAGGAAGCGAGTGGACGTCATGTGTTCAGCCTCACATGTACACTACCCAGACAGCTCCCCTTGCCTAACCCAACACAGACTATTAGAGTACACAGCAGTGAGACTGCGTCAGAGGAGCTACAAGGAAGACATCCAGACCTCATTCTTACATTATCAGGAGTTCATGTCTTAAAGAAATATGCTTTAAATGTGTAGTCTTATCTGGTCATTCAGTTTCAGCTTATTGCATGTGGGGACCTCCTGATTTTGTTTTATCTACCATTATTTGGTTAATTAGTGCCTGATAAAATTAATTGCCTCTATAGTAATTAATCATTTTCTTAATCATAATACTGTTTTCTTGCAGCGTTTCCTTGGACTCTTGCAAACTGCGACAGATATTTTAGCTGTTTTCGGATGTTTTATAGACTAAAAAAAATATCAGTAAGAAAATGAATACAATGGGAAGAAAACAAGTACGCATACGATTTAATATGGGGTGGGCTGGTTTGTTTGTCAAACAAAAGAAGCAATTTTAGGTTGTTACTGAGCTCTGGGAAGAATTGATGGGAATTTTTCTCATTTCCAACCATTAGATAACTCAGTAATGGAATATCAGTCGTATGCTGTTTCAGTCTAGTAAACCTCTGCAACCTGTATCTGCTTAAAAACGTATTCAAATGGCCCGAGCAGGCCATTTGCCTTCTTTATGACGGTGCTTTTAAATATTCATGCAGGAGAATAGAAGGCTGCTGCTAACAGCTCGCGCATGGCCAAATGTAATTTTCAGTGTGTACATGGAAGCGCTCGGACTGCATAGAGGTTCTTTGTTTGCTCCTGAGCATTCCCAAGCTGCCTGAGATCACACTGAGGCTAAGTCATGTTTACACCACTGACCTGTCCCTGCGAGATTCTTTTATTTCCACACCCCAACTCTCAGCCCCGTGACTCAGCAGTTAATTGATAAAAGAAGACAACTGGGCCGTGAGTTTTTCTGTGAGTCAACAAACGGGAACATGTGCGAACATTTATCGTCTTGTTCTAATTTGTTTTGAATACGAGCGTCCCGGAGCGACTAATATTGTCACGTTTCCCTCCAGAGGGGCAGTGACACATGACTTCAGTGGAAATGCACTGGATATTGGTTCATGTCTTTCCTGCTGATTAGCTCCTGTTATCTTGGTTTTTGTAGCCTGTGACTCTGCAGTGAAAGATTCAATATTTTGCAGTGATAGTTTACTCCCTGTGAGCTATTAAAACAAAAACAAGGAGGGGGGGGAAACAAAACAACCAGCAAAGGATAAACTGAGTCCCATCATCTTCTAACTTGTTATCGGATGTGGTTTAAGAGCTGAAATTAGATCTCTGGTGCTGATTCATTACTCCTTTTGGGGAAGGAGCTGCTGGGTGCAGACACCCTGAAGATAATGGCCTGCCTATCAGGATTATTAATGCCTGTTTCTCAGATGGAGATTTGCAAGGATCCCCTGGCCTCCTTTTACTTCGACTGGCTGACTCAGCGTCTAGCCTAAACGTATCACAGACAAGATAAACAGTCTTATCCCCTAAAATGGTAAACACATTAGGCTCTGTTTTATTTTTTTTTAAAGCAGATTCATACTTGTGTATAATTAATATATAATGTATTTCTTGAATGAACTTCTCATTCAGGGCTCGGATAGTAAACAGGAAGGATTTGAAAGGATTCTCCTTAAGGTCAGATTAGCAGCAGGTCACATAGTTGGATCCATCAACACCGCTTAATCCGCTCCAAGTCCGTTCTCTGAACTTTTCTTTATTTGTCCCGCAGTGTGTTCGGTGAGCACGGCGGTTTAGGTCTGTTTATGTCAATAAAGCTGCGTGTGGTTCAGGACTTTGATGGAAAATTGGTTTTAGCTTGCTGAGCCTGTGCTTCCCTGAGGAAAAGATTTAATTTTCTTACTTCAAAAACAAAATGCACAGGCTTGTTCCGCATTTTCGGTCTGTCACTGTAGGGAAAGCATGTCAAACTGTCATGACTTGCTCGAACGTTTGATTAATAGTGACAACACTGCTTTCTCTGCTATGACAACGTCAGAATGTCTGCTGGAGGAAACGGTCCGTTCTTATTAAAAAAAAATAAATCATTTGCATTTTGTATTAAATGTAGCACTTTAATGTCGGCATCATAAATTGGAAAAATAATCTGCTTGATAAAATGGTCCGGTGTCATTTCTCTGAGCTTTCAGCCATATCTTATAGACTTATAGGTTTATTTACATTTATATGTAGCAGTTTTGTGTAATTGAAACAATGGTAAATTCATGCTGTCAAACTCTTATCACACTCTTAAGTCGAGCCTATTAATTTCTCCATATGCCTTGTACTATAGATCACTGAATGTGGATCTGTTATGCTCATGAGCTATGACTTGTATTCTTGAACTCTGCTAGAGTAGGTTTGCATGATGATGATGATGATGATCAGATTATTCCTTATTCATTATATTCTAGCTTTGGTGCAGCCACTCGGCCTTCATCCTCATCAACTAATTTATTCTTGCCTTTGTCGCCCTTGCAAACAGTGGCTCCCTGACAGTGGTGTCAAAAATGTGGCCGTTGGCTGTGCTTTGGTGTCCTTTCAAGTTGTTGCACGTACCTTGATTTTTGTAACCTGGCGTGCATGGCCGGAGCACCAGGTTAGAGACACAAGTGTGTGAGCAGGTTAGTCTTTACTGGCTTTATGAGCACAGAGACGTCCAGATGAAAAGAGAAGATATTCTGTAGAAAACTTTGGAGTCCTTTCTTTGTTTCTTTTACTGTATGAGCGCTGATGTGGTGATTTTGTTCTGTTGTTTCGGAGAAGACTGCAGTGAGTCCAGAATGCCTCGGGCTCGAGTATAAATGGTTACTGGTCTGTGTTGACGTCACAGTTTGCACAAGCTCTGAGCAACACGTCAACCGTAACCACGGTTTTATATTCTTTCCCTTTAGGGACACCCTCCCTTTAAGCCAACTTTCATCTAACTGGCTGCTATTGTGTGAATGCATTGACACAACGGCAGCTCCAGAGAGAAATATAAGTCTGCTCACCAGTTTGTTGTGTAATGGACAGGCATCATTCAGTCAGGGTTTTTCCCGCTTCGGGGAATTTTAGACTAACTGCACTCATGGGGAATCCTCTACGCCTTCCAGTGTTGTACTTTTGATAAGAGTTAGTTTGCCTTCATAAACTCGAGAGTAATATAACTGTTTCACAAGTGATCAGAAATAAGAGGAAAAATTATTGGTTTTACTTTATGTACTCCCATTAAAAGTGTAATTTGTGTTTTTACATGGTTTTTGTGGGGTGAGACTGAGAGACATAAGGACTACTGCATGTCTTTATAGCAGAGACATTTTCATTGTTTACAACCAGAAAGTACATAAAATTATGGATGCAGTGATTCACACATGATTTGACCTCACAAGATATCAAGACACCTCCTTCTGATAGTATACAGATACCAAGACAAGGCCATTATGTTACTCAAATCAGAGCCATTGTTTCTGTGTGGATATCACAAAGGACAATTCCCCACATTAAGGGTACCCCCCCCTCATTTAGGAGAACTCCCTTCAGCACAGACCCTGTGTCCCATTACAGAGTTGATATTGTCATGCAGGCAGTAATCCTAGATCAGAGCTCAAACTAATTCTTGGAAATGTTTCTGATTTCGTCTTGGTGCATTGTAGCGGTGCCTGGAGACCGTATTGGTGGGTGGGCCCCAGGAGTCCTCCAGGCAAGTGGGGACGGACGCCGTGAGAGAGACGCTGCCTCCACATCCAGCACTGCCATCGCCATGGCCAGGGAGCAGCCCAATGTGGGGGACCTCCTCCCACTCTTGGAGACCTCTGACCTCCACCAGCTAGAAGAGATCAGAGGCCTTATCAACGAGCAGCTCAGCACTGGTAGGGCACTTGACTTGTTGTGCGTCAGCATGGTTTATTCTGAGCTCAGCTCTCTTTGGGTCTTTGAATGAGAAGTCAGTGTTTTGTCACACAGGGTGTGACTGCATGTGTGCATGTACACTTTGTAAGAGCAAATAACGGAGCGGTGTTCAGTTGCTGCTTCAGTGAGTTTCTCATCCTGTTAACAAACTCCGACTGCAGTGTCTTAAATTGCACCTGGCAGCGGTAATCCTTGTTCTGCTCTGCAGCCTTGGTGAGCCTGGCATAGAGGCACTTTAAACAGTTCTCCACTGGTTCTGGTCAGACTGGCCCTGCCACTATTTAGACCAGAACATGGACTTTTGATGCTAGCTGCAGTCCAAGAAGGTCTGTAGGGATATGTGAGACAGGAAGCTAGCTGCTTAGCAGTGCCTGAATTTTAAACTTGAGCAATTACATAATCTTTTCAGATGGATAAAATAATACAACACAAAATATACTTGGAATCAGGAATCTTGGTGGCCCACTAAATTAAAATCTGTGTGTGGGAACCACTGAACTTTGATAAGTGTGACCAGTGTGTGAAGACTGCTCCTGATTCTTTAAATAATGCCTGCTTTACCATCTGGTTTAACTTACCCCAGATATCTTCCCATTGCACTGTTGTTTAAAATCTCCTTCCTGTTTTCCTTGAAGAACGTGGGTCCATGCTGCTGAACGCGCTGGTGGACTACTATTTGGAAACCAACTCCGCCCAGGCTGTGCATATCCTCTCGTCTGTCAGAGAGCCACATGATAAGGTGAGAAAAGCTCAGGTGAATTTATTTGCAGTTTATTTATTGTAGTTTACCTGTGACGTGGTTAAAAAATAATGAAACCCAACTTCATGAAAAGCACTGTTGATAGAAACGTTAGACCTTTATGTGTTGACTGATCATTATGGCCTTTTATAAAGTTAGTTTTAAACACCCTTTAAAAAGAAGAATAGCTGTCTCTGAATCCTGATGGTGTTAGCTACCCTAACCCAGCTTTCCTTCCCTCACAGCACCTTCTAGATAAGATGAATGACTGTATGACCAAACAGGCCTGCCGGCTGCCCACCCTCACTCTGCTCGGCCATGTAGTCCGCAAGCAGCCGTCCTGGATCCACAAGATCGCTCGATACCCTCTGCTGCTCTCACTGCTCAAATGCCTAAAGGTAACGACCCAGATATGACTCGATGAACAAAGAAACCTTCTTGTCCACGCACTGAGCGGTGTGTGTGGATGGCTGCCATTTTGAAAGGTTTTAGCAGCACATAAAAAATGTTTACTTTTCTGCTTTTTAGGCAGTTATTTATCTGGATGTTCATGCACACATTTTTGAGCTGTTAATAGCAAATATTTGTTAGCTGTCTGCATTCAGAAATCTGCTTTGCACAAGAGTGATAAAATTTCCCCTGCAGAGTTTAGGGCCTATGTCAGAATTCATCGTGTATTATACTTTGGTTTGCACTATTTTAACAGCTACAAAGCTTTCCCCCTGTCATCAGCCTTAGCTCTACTAGAGCTAGTCAGCAGATAGTATGCTAAGCCTTAGATGGTGAATGTGGTAAACTTTTATTTTTCCTGTCTAATGTATTTCTTTACCATAAACTTAAACACTTTTGCCCCTGGTGTCATTGCAGACGGATACAGATGTAGTTGTGCTCATAACTGGAGTGCTGGTGCTGATCACTCTGCTGCCCATGATCCCTCAAGCTGGGAAACAACACCTGTGGGAGTACTTTGACATCTTTGGCCGTTTGGCGTCCTGGAACCTGAAGAATCCAGGTAGGAACTTCCTGTCGTGTCTCAAAAATATGTTAGTAACACATTTTTCTGAAGGTTTTTGAGTTCATTTCGAAGGGTTGTCAACAGTTTGCTGATTTGATACTTAAGAATAAAAGCTTGTTTGAAGGAACAGGCTCATGGACGTTGCATTTGACTTTGTATAGTTTTGTGTAGGAGAGTGTTTAAATCATGCAGTTTCTGTCCTGAGCAAGCTTATTTTTTGGACCTGTAACCATTTTTTCCCCCACTTTCAGGCAATGTTTCAGAGGTTTACCTAATCCACCTGCACGCCAGCGTCTATTCCCTCTTCCACCGTCTCTACGGCATGTATCCTTGCAACTTTGTGTCCTACCTGCGCTCCCATTACAGCATGAAGGAGAACATGGAAACATTTGAGGAAATAGTGAAGGTGAGAGTATTACTTCTGCTGCAGTGCTTAGTTGCTCTTCATTAGTGTTGGTAGCAAAAATAATGATGGATATTAAATTTGTGTCCAACCTCCAGCCGATGCTTGAACACGTTCGTATTCATCCAGAATTAGTGACAGGAACCAAGGATCATGAGCTTGACCCCACCAGGTAAGTCACATTTAATTTTATTTATTTTTGTGTGTCTGCTGCAGGACTTTGTTTAACAAATGCTCTGTTTTTCTGTAGATGGAAAAAGTATGAAATCCACGATATCGTCATCGAATGTGCCAAAGTGTCTCTAGACCCCAAGGAGGCCTCGTGTGAGGAGGGCTATTCCACCATGCCTGAGAACTTTTACCCCCAAATCCACCTGCGACCACTGGACTGCACTTCCAGCCCATACACAGACCTCCACAGCAGCTATGGTCAGTTATGCATGTGAAACTCCAATATTGATATTAATATTAGAGAGAAAATCTGAGCACACACGTACGGGTACATTTAATGCACATTAATCATCAATAAAAAGGATTACTTGAAGCCCCAATAGGTAGTTTTGGTATTACACGTTCAGTTTTCTGTTTTTAAAGAACACAGAACAGAGGAGACATTTCAAGTTGTTGGCTGCATCCATTTGTGGCTTGTTCTTACTATTTATCTTCTTGACAACAGGAAGCACTTCTTCAACCCCATTCTCGACTCCACGGCAGCCGCTACCCCCACCCCTGTCCTTGCCCCCCTTCTCAGGGACACAATCCTCGTACCGCAGCCCGCAGACCTCCAGACGGCAGGTAGGCTCATCCATAATTTGATCAAAACGTGTCACAATGGCTGGTTTAGGACGCAGGGTTTGTCAGTAATTGATGATCAGAGGGTAATGCCGGAGCACGTTGTTGTTAGGCTTCTGCTTGCTGCTGGCTGTTGTACACAGGGTCATGTTTACACCCCATATAGCACCTGTCAGACAGAGTTGGTAGTTTGTCCCCAAAGGCCTACAAATGGCTTCAAAAGAGCGATAACTACCCTCCATGTTTTTGAACAGTGCAGAGGAAAAAGTGAGTTTTTGAGTCCCTAAAATCAGCAGGCGGTAGGGTCAAGCTCATGCTGCCATGGTCATCCTGCCACCACCACCCTGTAAGGACAACCAGGGCTTTGTTGCCATGAAGATGCTGTCTCCTTTTTTTATTATTGGGCCAGCTGTACGAGGGAGGGGTCTGGGTGTTTCAGGGTGGTGGACGAGAGAGGCTAATGTGTGGTTACATGATGATGGCCTGTACATCACAATTATGGTTGATGGCATTCACATTTGACAAGGAATGATCGAATCTACTAGAACATGTAATTTTGTTAACTGAGTTATAACAGTATAATGCGAATCCCAAAATTTGTTACCTTACAGTGTGACTTTCATCCCCTCATCTCTCGTCTTTGCAGAATTCCTGTGAACTCAACTCCTCCTGCGGTGGGAAAGACCCTCTGTGGAGCCCCTCCTCTTTGTGTGGCATGACTACACCCCCTTCCTCCAGGGGCATGTCGCCTAACTTGGAGCTCTCCCACAGTGCCTCACATCTTCCCACCCGCTTCCACTGCACATCAGGTACCTTGTTCTAAATCCCACTGTACCCACTATACTGTTTTCTAACGGGACATCCTGCAGTGTCTTTTCTGATGACTGCTGATTGTTTTTGATTCGAGCAGGAGGAAAAGGAACGCCTGCCTCCAGCACTCCAGCCACTTCTTCACCACCTCCCACCTTATCAGATGACTTTCCCATAATCTCCTTACCAGCCAACACAGTACAGTCCAGTCCACCAAGAAAAGTATGCTCTCTCCACACCCTTCTGAAAGTGTGTCCTTAAAATGCAGATTTAAAAATCCTGCATGTTCAATCCTGCAATATGATTTGCATAATCTTGTTTAATAATGAAAAATAAGACCTTTTTATATCTTTAAAATGTACAAAGAATTACACAAGAAACGGAGAACACAATCTGTAATGGATGTTGTGATGAGACCATTAACTCTGTGCGCCTTTCAGGATCGGAGACACGGAGAAAGCACAAAGCCCGCCCTGGTGAGACAAGACCAAGTAAAAGAACTGGAGAAGAGTTCAGAAGTGGCCACAAGCAAAGGTTAGACATGATGTGTGTCATTGCTGTAATTTATTATCATTAATGTTAACGTAGTCTTCCCAGGCTTTGCTTTACTCTTTGTATTTCTTCTTTTTTCTCAATTTTTTTTTTTTTTTTTTTTACACACACCGTATGCAAACACATTTCTCGTCTGCAGATTCTGCAGAGAACATCTCCATGACTCTGACAGAGCTTTCAGTTTTCATGAAGAAACAGGAGATGGAGCTTCAGCTGAGAACAGAAAAGGAAAAGGAGAAGGAAGAGGGTGAGATTGTAGCTCGCAGAAACACGTTTATTCCCGTTGTCAACAAATTCAAGCCATAAGGGCTAAAGCCAACCGAAGAAAATGTTGGTCTACTCTAGCCCAAAAGATTAAAAACATAAAAAAACGGATGCCATATCTGAGAACAGTGAGTCACAGTGAGAACATGTTCTGTTTTAATTAAATCAACATTTTAATTATATAAACAGATTCCCCTGATAAGTCTGAGCTCATGAACTAAATATCCAGGATGCCAACACATCCTTGTTTATGTGCCTGTGTTCAGCTTCCTCTGCATAGTTACTGGTTTAAATCCCACTTGAGCCACGTGTACTAAAAATAAATGCATCTACAGTGCTGCAAACACGACTTTGACAAAAGCATCTGCCAAATGGCACAAGCTCTGTTTCTAAAGCTACCTGCTTAGACTTAAACATTTATTTCTACTTAAAAAAAAAAACAACACTCTCATGGCAGAGCTGTTATTGGGCACTTGTTTTGTGATTTCAGAAATATTTAAGCAGACACTGACATTCAGAATATACATGCAGGTTTAACTCATCACAATCCTCCATATGTTGTTTCTACTGCAGCTGCCATCACAGAGGAGCTATGGAAGCTCACTGAAGAAAAGGTGGATCTGTCGGGCATCAGGGGCTTTGACTCCCCTTTCTATCGCACCACTGAGACCCTGACTGGCTGTCAGACACAAGACAAGACCCGCTCCGGCACCCAGCCTGGAGGCCCCGCCCGGGACACCCACCATGCTGTATCAACACCAGATAAATCAGAGAACACTGCAAGTAGCAGCACTGTTGGCAGTGAAAGAGGAGGGGGAGCGGGAGGAGAAAGGAATTCCGCTTTCGGCCTGGATCAGTCTTGTTCCTTTCACACGTGTTTCACTCCTATTGATCACCACCTGCACCGAAGCCCCTCTGCCCCGGATGATGAAGTGACTAAGTTTGGGATGTTCTCCCCGAGTCCGTGCAACAAGACGCCAGCCCCGGTGCCCTACGAGTCATTTTTTGACCTGGCCCTGCCGAGGGCAGCTTCACTCTTTGTGCACCAAAAGACATCAGAGGCGGTGCACAAGGCCACTGTGGAGCGATTGTCGCAGCGGGAGGAGGGGTTGGAGGATGGAGAGGAGGAAGGGGTAGTGTCTGCTTCACCACTGGAGGTGCTGGATCGCCTTGTTCAGCAGGGAAGTGACGCCCATGACAAAGTTCTCAAGAGGTGAGGGACTCGACTTCAAGTCTGAATCACTTTGTTTTACACTCATACCTACAGTGATTGTGTTTTGGGGTCTGAAGCAAGGTTATAATAGTTTTGGATTTTACGTCATAGTTTAGTTTTATTTCTTTTTAGCTTTTTTTTTCTCTAATTCAGTTAGTTTTAATTAGTTTTCAGAGTGGTTTTATATTAGTGTTCATTTTTGTTTAATGCTTAGTTTTAGTGTTTTCATACTTTGTCAGATGCGAGATTCAAGGTGCAACAAATGTATCTGTTCATCCTCCCGCTTCCTGTGTATTAACTTGCCAGCAGTTATTTTTTTCAGTAAAAACGGTGCATTATGGTTGTCACCTTTCTGCATGGCTGCGATGCTGGTTCTCTGTGGGAGCTGATCAGAGACGCTAGCTTGGTTAGATACTCACTAATTAGACTGGAAAATCCAGTTAAGGCAGCTGAGTCCCATGTAAAGTATGACTTGTTTGGAGAAAATAAGGTGCCACTGGAGGCTATCATCTCCACTGTGCGTTGTGAACCACAGACTGGTTACACTGGGCAGAATGAAACACCCACAGTGATATAAGTATTCAGTAGAGGTTTTGTGGGTCCTGCACATGAACGACAACATCCATGTATTTTTCAAATTCTTTTCCTAAATCAGAACATGTAAAGACATTTAATTGTGATAAACGGTGTGCATTGCTCGTGTACTATTGTTCTGCTATGGAAATTATATAAATCTTTCTTTGTTTTGGTTGTTAATAAAACATCTTAGAACTAATTTTTGAAAAGCAGACAGGAACCTTTTGTTCAGCGTTGTTTTAAGTAGATAAAGATCCCACTGCCAACTAGCATGGAGGTGTACACAGACATGAAGAACATGTCAGATACATGGAGTCTGCATCTTCAGCTCTAGGTTTATTTGTACAGAAAAACTCTTGATTTCTTTGAGTGAGTGTAATACAAATTCTAACCTGGTGCCATTAGTAAAGTTAGCAAATGGCCAGCGTGTTGGTATAAACATAAATTTCCAGCAAACAAAAGCTACAAAAACAGTTCTTAGAAAAAAAACTACAATCTGTGTATTTCTAATATAAAATCACACATGTAGAGGAGTGTGCTGCTGTGGTTCAGGTATTCGCCCTTTGACTTCTTTGTTTGTAAGACAGTCATGTTGTTCACACTCAGGAGTGTGTTTTGATGTGTTGTTCAATGTTCAGAGCCTTTCTTGGGCTGTTTCCAGTCTATTACTGCAGTTCCAAAGGAAAACACCCAGTTTAGAACAAGTATGATATTGTTCAAAATCCAACACCGCCTTCTCTGTCTCTCTCTCTCGCTCTCTCTCGCTCTCGCTCTCACATACAAACACACACACGCACGCACAGTTGGCTGGCCCTCAGAGCCAATAATACAACAGCACAAACAGTGTCAGCAAAGCCAGCACTGGGCACAGATCAGTCGGACTGCGCTCATTTCTAGTCGCTCGCCATTGCCACTTTTTAAATGACTATCTGTGGTAGACGCGGGCAGATGGAGAATGAAGTTAGCGCACATATCAAAATAGAGGGGACATAATCTCAGTATTAAGCATGTGAAGAGTGAAACATTCTTTAAGGAATTTTGTCTTATTGTGATACTTTTGAAGAACTTCAAGTTCATTTGAATTGCTTTCTTCAAGTGTTGCCACGAGATATTAGGCCCTGGGAAACGGGGGTTAAGAAAAGGTCATGACTGGTGTCCCAGCAAAGTCACAGTGACAAGTCTCTGGGAAGTTACTGCTCCTGGCAAAGACGCTGTAGAATATAACAATATAAACAGTTTTGATACAGCTTGACATTTAGTGACCTCCAGAGTCTGCTCGGTAGATTTTGTTACTGTTGGACAAAGCCAAGCTAACTGTTATCTCTTGCTTCCAGGGACAAACTAGCTGCCTGCTGGCAGTACTACACATAGAAAGAAAGCATGTTGTCTAAAATATTGTTTCCATTTGAAGATTTTAGGCCAGGACATATCTTGACATACACTATATGGACACAAGCAGCTTTAATCACTGAATTGAGGTGTTTCATTCTGTCCCATTGCCGCAGGTGTATTTATAATCAAGTACCTAGCCATCCAGTCTGCCTTTACAAAAATCTGTGAAAGAATGGGTCATTCTAAAGAGTTCACTGAGTAAGAGCATGGTACTGTAATAGAATGCCACCATTTAATAATGATATTCCACAATCAGCTGTAAGCGGTGGAAGTGTTTATGAGCCACAGCAACTCGGCCACAAAGTGGCAAACCACAAAATGTTACAGAGCAGGGTTGTTGTGTGTCTCAACACACAGTGTGTAAAAGTCACCAACATTCTGCTGACTCAATAACTTCAGAGTTCCAACCCTCCTCTGACATTAACATCAGCACAAAAACTGTGTGCGGGGAGCTTCAAAGCATGGGCCTCCATGGCTGAGCAGCTACATACAAGCCTTAAATCACCAAGTACTCTGCCAAGCATCAGATGGGGTGGCGTAAAGCACGCAGCCACTGGACTCTGGGGCAGCGGAAACCTGTTCTGTGGAGTAAAGAATTACACTGAAAGCTACATAAAAGCTCCTGCAAGTGCCTCAAAACTATTGTCCATATATTGTAAATGGAAGGAACCCAGTCTTTAAACTGTGCTAACCTTTGCATTTCAGTGACTACAGGGTTTTCTTTCCTGCAGCAGTGGATTGATTGAAGCACAAAAAGGGCAGTTTATTTAAGAAAACAATATAACGAACAGATCATGTTACTGACCTGTTGCTTTTTTTTTTTTTTTAATTCTCTCCTTTAACAGATTACCTTTGCCAAGTAAGTCAGCTGACTGGACACACTTTGGAGGTAAATCCTTCACATCATTCAGAATAGCATTGCACACTGATGAAAGAACCCATTATTAACACTGCAGATGGAGCAATATATAAATAATACACATGACTAAGCTTTGCCACAAGCTCTAAGATGTTTGCAGCATTTTAAAATGATACCAAGCTGGACAGAAAACACAGTCAAAACTATCAAAAGTTCCCTCAGTCATGCAGAAGCTGTTCGGTTCAGAATTTCAAGTTGAAATGTCTTCTCTGCTTTTTATGCCAAAGCACAAGAAACTAATTTTCTCCAGCTGCAAAAAGGAAAAATGAGTAAAACTCTATGCCAGTCTATAATTACAACTCTGGAATGTAATAATCTCCCCTGGATGACTGCTAGGAGTCATGTCTTTTCAATTGCATCTAAAACAAAACTCCACTCTTCACTTGTGGCTGATGGGCATGGAGCCCTTGGATGACTGCTAAAGTCCTCTGCCAGTCTCTCCAGCAAATATTGACTAAATAAGTCTCTCACGCTTTGATAAGCAAAACATTGTGTTCAGAGTTATGCTGAGCAGTGCCCGGTTCATTTTCCCCCTACATTATTTTAAATGCATGTATAATGTAAATAACACCGTAAAGTTAGGAAAGTTTTTATTTTTTTAATCTTCAGGTGGCTTATTGACATCAGGAGACTTGCTGATTTAAAAAATGTCAGGTTGATGTTTAATCAGAAACACTTTGTAGTCCTGCAATTAATGACATCAGGTTATTCATCAAGCTGCATAGCAGACCAAAGTACCGGTCGCTTTTGCATGTTTAATTGTTAAATACAGGCTGCAATAAAAACATTCTACATCTGTCACTTATGTGGCAGATGTAGGAATACCTAAATCATTTCTTTAAATTCAAACTTTACATTGAATTTTACATTTTTTTGCCAAGGGTTTAGGACAAAAATGAGCCACAAAACAGACAGAAACCAAGTATCCTGCAGACTGTTGCATTGTAGTGCTTGAAGCTTTCAGTTTTTGAATACTTCTTTGTGGTGCATGCACACTCTGACTGCTGGGGGGGAAAAAAATTAACTAGGTTGTATACATGTATATCCGTGTGATGGCCAAAATATAACCTCACTATAATGCTGTGCAGTACCACCTCCACAACTGACTACAATCTCAGCAATAGATATAAAGTAAAGTAATTTTTCTAAAGATGTCTGCAAAATCTAAAATGGTTTAAGCTTATTAAGTGGAATTTATGGCAGAGCGGATGCACCTGGCTGCATTAGATTGCACAGGTGTTCCTTTTAAAGTGTTTGTTGGGTGTATGTTGGAGTCAAAAAGCTCATTTATGATTTTGCACAAAAAAGTCTTGACCACTACATGATTTTGAGCATTTAATAATTGAAAGTTTCTTGTCATGATTGAAACAAATGCAAAACAGAACAAAACTAGTTCTTCCTTAAACAGCACACCTGAAATTAATTGGAAGAGGTGTGTTCTTTAAATTTACTGTTCCGTGGTCACTGTGTTTCAGTGATCAGCAAAGTTAGGAAAAATATCACTTAATTGATTGATATATAATTTTACACCTAAACTCTACCTTAAAGCCTCAGTGAAATTAAACCTCACTATTTATAGACACAGTTTTCATTGCATTACCTTTGCTCCTCTTCTGTTTCACACTCTAATAATAATGAACTCCATTAATTAGTTTTGTGTGTGTTAATTACATTATTATTACCTGTGCTTCCTCAGGCTCAGCTCCGCTGGATGAGCTTCACACGCTGCGCAGCCAGCTGCTCCTGCTGCACAACCAGCTGTTGTACGAGCGCTACAAGAGGGAGCAACACGCCGTCCGCAACCGACGCCTCCTTCGGCGCATCATCAATGCCACTGCACTGGAGGAGCAGAACAATGCCATGGCAAGTTTGCATGTGCTCATTATCACAGATTGAAGCCTTTCAAATACCATATTTAAAATGTACAAAGGTTTATACACTCGGAGTGCGCTGGTTCAGTTCTTTCAAAAGTTTGTTGTTCCACATGAAAATAAAGGGACAAAACTCATCTAAAGTCCTCAGAGACATTCAGTGATCACTGAAGCAGTCAGGCATTTCATAATACCAGCTGTCTAATCAGCTGAGTGTCATCTACAGCACATAGTAATGAAACTGCAACTGAGGTTTTGTTTGCAGACAGATTAATTTCCAACAAATAATGGTTACAAAGAAGTCACAAAGCCTGTTTTGCCTCCAGTAATCAAATGTAAACAAAGGAGTCGCGTACGTGTAGCAATCAACCAAAGTAATGACTTTTTGTTAATTATTTAAAAATGTTGCGCTCAGTTTCTGGTTTAAAAACTTCCATACATTTGTGTGTGTGTGTGTGTGTGTGTGTGTGTGTGTGTGTGTGTGTGTGTAGAAGGACCAGCTGAACCTGCAGAGTGTGGACATCATGTCTCTAAGGGAGAGCCTGCAGGTGGAGCAGCAGCGATACAGGCAGCTGTGGGAGGACCGGGAGACGGTGGTGACCAGGCTGCACAGTCAGATCAGACAGCTGCAGCAGGGCCGAGACGACTACTACACCAAGAACCAGGAGCTCCAGGTACACACATACACGGTCACGCTTATATAATGACGCTCCAAGGTTTGTATATAGTATACATTGCAGTTTTTCTGCAGTGTTAACTGATATGAGACCTAACTCCTAAATCGATGCTGTGTCCAGAGCAAGCTGCAGGAGTATCAGAAAAAGATGGATGAACTGGAGGCGGAGCTTCAAAGGGCCAACAACAAAGTGTGTCACACTGGTCACCTCCTCAACCAGATGACTGTCAAGGTAAAGAAATACCTGAGCTGTTTGGTAACAGGAGATCATTTAAATGGGACGTTCGACAGCAACAAGCATGCTTCTCATTGGTGTCCTGACCTGACTGAAAACTGTAGGTTCTTTGACTTAAAAACTGCTGTTAGGTCTCTGAGCAGTCGCACTCACCACAGGCTATTGAAATAAAAGTCGGGTCAGTTTGACACAGAAGTGGTTAACTTTCTGCGCCAGTTCCAAGGCAGTGGTGAAATCATAAATGCATGTGATCAGAATGTGACTTCCAATGAGCAATCTAAAAATAGCAGCCAGGCTTGAAACTGCTGCAGGTGCACAAGAAGACTACCTTGAAGTGGAGATGGGGAAAACTAAAATCCGATAATGTTTTTGCTTTTTTTCTGCAGAGCCTTTGATTGCCTTTCATATTAATATTTTTTGTTATGGGAAGTGCACATCCAATGGCCTGTGTAGTTGATCGGGTTGTTTTTAAGTCAAGCTGCCAACAAGCCTCTGGTGGATAAATGTGTGTGTGTGTGTGTATGTGAGTGTGTTGACTTGTTGGTCTAACATTAAGACAAGATCTGATATCCTTATGTCATGTCTGTCATATTCTGTGTCAGGGCAAGTGATTCATTTCAGAGAGCAACATGTCTTTGCTAACAAACCTATATGACCGCATTGAGACATCACTAACTGCCTTACACAAGGTTGTTTTTACTCAAAATTTAGCTGTAAATGTAACCGTTTCTGTGCGCTTGCTTCTCCTTTTCTAAATGAAAGGACAGTGCAGGACCACGAGCGGGCTTGCAGACAGCTGGGTCAGACTTGGGGCACGCCAACAAAACATGCCCCTGTCCTCGCGTGCCACCTCTCTGTAGGCTGCAGACTGTCCCAGGGCTCTGTTGCCTTGG
Source organism: Cichlasoma orientale (assembly GCA_034780415.1). Lineage (NCBI taxonomy): Eukaryota > Metazoa > Chordata > Actinopteri > Cichliformes > Cichlidae > Cichlasoma > Cichlasoma orientale. Next base: position 202,982 of record JAVDPK010001041.1, on the reverse strand, counting down.
AGATGTTGTCTCACCCTCTTTATTTTTGGGTCAGCGACGCAGGGGGTCTGAGTGTTTTTCTACCTCATGTGGTTTGTCTGAAGTCTGTTTCCCTCCTCTGACCCAGACTGAACCGAAATCCTGACGAGCGGGGAGGCGTTTATTCATGTTGGATCAGACGGCATTTCCACGCAGTCGTATAAACGCCCTTATTCATGATATTCAGGCTAAATATAAGTTGGCATTCTTTTTTAGCAACAGCTTACAAAAAGATGTCGTGCTTTGATGTGTAAAATCTCTTTCTGTGAAGAGCTTCTGGCAACAGAAGCAACGAAGAGGGCGAAAGCAGAGGCAAAAGATGCCTCTGCGTAATCTGAATTATTCTTTAACTTTCTCACTTATTAAGTTCTAATCTGTTAGCAGTCAAGATACTGTACAAGCCCAGGCCCATATGGTTTAATATCATAACCTGGGAAGTGATTTCTTAAGGTGATTTCAGAGTGGCCGTTAAGTGTATTTGAGTTTCTTTCTTACAAAAATAGATCCTTAAAGTAATGTGCATGCTGAAATATTTGCATGACTTTTTGCTGCAGCTTTCTGGCTCTAAAACAAATGCCAGATCATTAATGACTGCTTCTGTCATGCTCAATGTAGCTCTTATCTCAAATGCTTTCGGACAGGGTATTTGTAGCGTAATTGCTAATTTGCCCTCCATCATCATTGTTTGTCTCATTTGTCCTTCAGCTGAGCAACAGCGAGAGCACCCAGCAGCAGATGAGCTTCCTGAACAAGCAGCTGCTACTCCTTGGGGAGGCACATAAGCTGTCCATGCAGGAATTACAGCATGCAGACGCCAATAACACAAAGGTACTGTGGAAGAAAGTTTGTGTGTGTGTGTAGGGAGCAGCAGAGATGACGTACTGAAGTGAAAATGGACACTAATTGGGTTTGTTGGGTGTGAAACTGAACGCACCCAGTGAAGCATTTTCAACTTCGCTGCAGCATGAACTCTGGTAGATTCAGTCACAGGCAGGCAGCTAATCATAATGCTTTGAAATAAAGGCACGACTGTGCCCATATAGCATTTGATAGGTTTAATTTGAAGATAACTTACCTTGTAGAATGCAACAGACTTGTAGTAAAGCTCCCCACAAATGTTAACCTGTGTTTGGTTCACTTTTTCAAGCATTTGTTTCTTTTACAAATCCCAAAATCCAGGAGACCCAGATGCTGAATGTGTCTTACGGGAAGGAGGTGGAGACCCTAAGGCAGAGCCTGCTGGTTCAGGGTCAGAAACTGGAGGCAGCGCAGCAGAGAGTCGCCGAGCTGGAGACGCTTCTCTCCAAGAAGGAACACCTCATCGCTGAGCAAAAGAAGTTCCTGGAAGATGTAAAATGTCAAGCGAGGTGAGTAACAAATTCTCAGGGTTCAAACTACTCTAATTGTCTTTTCTGTATAACTTAACACAGCACTTTATAACCTGAAAGTAGTGAACCCACAGAGTAAGTATTTGTAGTAGTATTATTTATTTATTTTTAAGTTTCTTTTACTCGAGTATATAAATTAAATTTCTCTTCATTAACCGGCCAACAATAACAGGAAGATAACTTCTGTTAAGTTGGGTAACACAGATTCATTGCCTTCACTATATATAGACGAATTGAGCTTATACACTATGTTGCCCAAACTCACTCACCCATCTAGATCATTGAATTCAGGTGTTCCAGTCACTTCCACGGCTGCAGGTGTATTAAACTAAGCACCGAGGCATGCAGACTTCTCCTACAACCGTTTGTGAAAGAATGGGTCGCCCTCAGGAGCTCAGTGAATTCCAGCGTGGTACCGTGATAGGATGCCCTTTGTGCCACAGGTCCAGTCATGAAATTTCCTCACTACTAAATATTTCACAGCCAACTGTTAGTGTTATTATAACAAAGTGGAAGCGATTGGGAATGACAGCAACTCGGCCACAAAGTGGTAGGCCACCACTCTTCAGAATCGCTACCGACATCCAAACTTCCCGTGGCCTTCAGATTAGCTCAAGAACAGTGTGTAGAGAGCTTCATGGAACGGGTTTCCTTCGCCGAAGAGCTGCATTCAGGCCTGGCATCACCGAGCGTAATGCAATGCAGGGAAAAACCCTGCATTGACAGGAGTCACCTGTTCCTGTGTGCACATCACATCACATGTTACCTGTTACCATATTCTCTCTCCCCTCTTTGTCTTTTCCACCTTGAACCCGTCTCCTCTCCCTTTCTTTTCAGGGCTGAACTGCAGGCCTCAGACAGCAGGTATCAGGCTCAGAGGAGAATCACTCAGCTGCTGCAGACTGAACTCCTGCAGCTCTACAGCAGAGTAGAGATGGAGGCTCCAGCCAGCACCACCTCCAGCTCACCACCAGATGGCAGAGATGACCCACACATGCCTTGTGACTCCAGGTGAGACTTGGGTTATGATGGTGTTAAGGTTTCTCAATCACAGATCATAAGGATGACAGAAATACTCAGCTCAGGAGGTAGAGTGGGTTTTCCACTGATTGGAAGGTCGGTGTTTTGGTCCCTGGCTCCTCCAGCTGAAGTGTACTTGGGCCAAAGTATACTAACCCCGAGTTCCCCCCAATGCATCCATTGAAGTGTGTGTGTGTGTGTGTGTGTGTGTGGTTTAAAAAGTGCTTAGACATAGAAAAAAGCGTTTTTATCAATGTACTTGGTGCTTGTGAATGAGGCTTGTAGGAAGACAACAATTTCCATGCTCGAATAGCTCTATAGAACTACCAGTCCATGTATTTATTTTACTTATTTTATAATCAGTGAAAACACTGATTATAAAGTCTCTGACATGTCATTATTTAAAAAAACTTTTTCTTTTTGGCTTTAGTGTCCAGCTGTTTGCACTCTGAAATATATATTTTTTCCCCCGACAGTGGCATGGTGCCAGATGGACCAAGTAACAGTCACTCCAACAAGGAGGCGGACAGCAGACCACCACACGACTCCCCTCATGGCAACAGCAGCACTTTATCTTCAGGGCAGCCAAAGGCGAGCAATTCTTCCAAGTCAACGGCCAACTCCATCAATGGCAGTCAGGAACTGGTCCCTCCCCTGCTTGTGGAGCCCTCGCTGCCCTATCCCCACACCAGCCCACTTGCTCCCCTGCCCACCTCAGACACACCACTCACCGTGGGTTCTTATCCCAGTGCCAAGAGCTTCCTGGGCATGAGGGCACGTGAGCTGTTCCGCAACAAGAGCGAGAGCCAGTGCGACGAGGACCAGCCACCACCCCGCCTTGCTGGCCTTGCCCACGGCCTGAAGACTGAGCTATGCGTGGAGCTGGCCAGCCCAAGTTATATTGCCCCAGTCGGCCCTGCACCTTCGCCCAGCCCGACCCCTTCCCCTGCTACTCCTCTCACTGTGCCCACCAAGGAGCCCGCCTATGAGTCCAAGCAGCAGGTGTCCAGCCAGGAAAGTCCCTGCAGAAAGGCAGGGGCGGGGCCTGGTGGCGGGAGGAGTCAGAGGGGGTCAAGTCACCCCCGGCAGCAGCAGCTTAAGATCATGGACTATAATGAAACGCATCACGAGCACAGTTAGGGACGCAGAACTGAGCCGGGATGAAGGGCGGATGAAGGGAGACTGAAATTTAATGATGGAGAAGAGCTACAAATCGACAAGAGTAACATGTCAGCAACTCTTTGGAATTCAGTGTTATTTGTCCCATTCCCTAAGTGTCCCTCTGGGTGGACAACAGGATTGCTACTGTTTTTTTTTTTCTCCCCCATAATGCTTCATTCCCCTGAAGGGTTTTGATAATTTGACACATGCAAAGTCAACATGTTACTAGTGAGCATGCTACACTTATGAATTTGAACAGAAGACAGAGGTGCTGAAAGATGCGCTGACAGGAAGTTGATAAAGTGATAAAGAATCATGAACTTACCTGTGCACAGCACCTTTACATTCATGTTTGGAGTCAGTTCATCTAAATTGGAGCTACTTTGTATTGAGAGAGTTTATTAAAATACTTAAAAGCTGTGAAAATTCCACTCATCACTACTGCATTGGCTGAGAAGACAGAAATCAGACGGTCTGGCATTTCAAAACTTGAATTAATAAATCTTAAACTCTCTTTTTGTCTCTAACTGAAGGCAGAAGTGAGAAAACCTGAATTTTAGGTGAACTGACAGCTTAATCACATTTCTTTCTATTATCACTTTAAAAGGTGGCAGTTCAAATAAGATAAATTATTTATATTTTTCATCAGTTTAATCACATTTCAGATTGAACTTAAGTTGGCTGAGTTTGTGTTTGGTTTGTTCTAGTGTCACTTTGGACCCTCACTTTATTGTTCTTGGCTTTAATCTGAACATTTCCTCACAAACCGTTAAAGTTTTGTCAAAGGGAAAATTGGTTTTGTTTCCAAATGTTAAAGTGTAGGTAATGCAGTCATTCTGAATCATGTTTCCACAAATAAGGAAAGTGAGAGATTTAGAAACTGGTAACATTTTTAAGCATTTTTATAAATTCTGTTTTCTACTTTTTTTTTTCTTTTTTCTTTTTAAATAATTTTTGGGTACATATTCTATATTTGAATCTGACCTGGCAGGTTGCACAAGCCCAAGCTATAAAAATCATGATATTCAATTTAAGACAATTATTTTGAAAGTGCCAAGCAATACATTTGCATTCTAACTGACCTCAGGCATCTCCAAACACAAGTTGTTCACTCAGCTGGACGACAGACACGTCCTGTCCGACGGGCTTTTCCTTTCTGCAGGTCTGATAAACACGGAGTTACCTGTTCTCCTTTGGAAGTATTAGAAGTAAACTCCTGCTGTGGAAGTCCGTCTAAATCCTGTTGTCCACCGGGAACTCCTGCTGTTTTTTCCTTCTGCCTCGCTATCTAAAGCATGTTCAACAATCCACTTTAAATGCCAACCGTAGTATCTACAGCAAACCAAGACAGAAGGTACAATCAGCACAAACTGAAGAAACCAGGACTCTAACAGGAGCTGGAGAATCTGGGACAAAATGGCAAAAAAGGAAGTTCGTAAAGCAGTGGCTTGTGTTTAACTGTGAACAATAAAGATCATCAATGTTTTGCACTACAGTTCTGAGTTTTCCTTGTTTTGTTTTAGTTTTTTCTTCTGGTGGACAAAAGCACACAGGCGAATGTTACTTTCAGCTCTGATTGAATTTTTAGTTTTTTGATAGTTGTTGACAATATTAATTTAGGAAGTGACCTCCTGATGGACTGGTGGCAGAAAAATAAACTTGCACTCCTCCTCAGTCGAGCTACTTGAAATTTTTAATTGGGTATCAAAATTTCGACTTAAAGTAAATTGAAATTTTGAGAAATCAAAATTCAATTTAGCTCTGCCTGGGATTTTTATTTTATTTATTTTTTTTACATTTTTTTTCTTTCTCTAGTGGCACAAACGAGCCTCAATAAATGTCAGCTTATAAAAAAAAAAAATCTTTTGATGCTCATAACATGGCTAGGATATGATTAACTTAGTTTAGCTAGGACTGTTGGTGGGGAAAAGGGGTGTGTCCAAAGCAAAAGCTAGTTCCGGCTTCCAGAAACACCTGGAAGGATTAACGAGGGCGTCTCCTTGATGCCAGGTCAGTAGATTTTATGGCTTCCTAGTTAAATTGTCAAATTCAAAGTTACTACCTTGGGCAATTAGGGCACTTAGACTGTGTAAAAGTCACTACAAAAGTGGCACAAGTTGCTGCAAAAGATGTTTTTTGTTCAAACAGCACTACAGAAATGCTAATCTAATGGAGAAAACTAAAGTGTGCTATCAAGGGAGGCTTTGCATACCAGTCTATGCCTTAAGGCTAAAGCTAATGGTCCCCTGGCTCTGGTTCCAATACAATGAGGTAACTTCAAACCTGAAATGTAAATGTTCTCATAAGCAGTACTTTAGGTTAAAAAAAAAATGCAATTAGTCCTGAAACGGCTTCTGACCAATTAAATCTTCATCCTTTATGTCATTGTTTCAAACCCAGAATTTTATTTGCATGCATGCATGCATGATATTTTAATCTAACGTTCAGGAGAAGATCAAATTGTCAGTGCTGTTTTAGAGGGTTTTACATGTGGATTACCTTCATAAAAAGGGTTTAAACTGCCATTTGTTTTATTTGTGTGTGTTTAAGAGTGTTGTCTCCAATACCATTAAATTCCTTAATACCTTAAAATTATTCCTTTTCCCAGCTGGAACTCTGTTGTGTGACATTTGGGAATATTTCATCTGCACTGCATTTATTTTCTCACAAGATGAGCACATCTCTTAGCTCAGTTTTTGTTGTTGTTTTCATGTCCCTCTCTTTTTCCTGTTCGTGTATTTATTTGCACTCTTGTGTTTGTTGTGCTGCCTCCACCAGAGGACACTGTTCCTCCAAAAACTGATGCCGGAATCTGCAGCCATGTTAGGATCAACCGTAGTCTGTGGGATCAACAGGTAAGGCAGCCTGGTAAATACGGAGTTATAGAGTTAATCATCAAAGATGAGTTAGATCTTTAGGCTGTTAATGGTGCTGGTAAAGCATATACATAAAAAATATATGCATATTTATATATTTATGTATATATATAAGTATTAATGATATTGCCAATTTCTGTTAGTTTTTCTTTAATATTTCTACCATTATCCATCTTCTGTCAATACTGCAGTCAGAAAACAAACCACACTGATCTATTGATAAATGAATACAGCTGAGTTTTTACTTATACAAATATGAATAGTGTTTTGCCATTTTGCATTGTATTTTTTCCTGTTTGTGGATTGCATGTGTACATATGTGACTTTTGCATGTTGTATCAGCTCCCAGTTCTCCGGGTCTCACTGCTAACACTCATCCTGCTTCAGGGAATCAATCTTTTTTTTTTTTTTTTTTTTTTTTTTTGAATACAGCCGACCAAAGTATGATTAGTTTATCAAACGTGTGCATATGTATTGCATGAGAGAGTCCTGAAAAAAAAAAAGAAAAGAGAAAGAAGAAGGGGAAAAAAAAGTGATATGATTAATTTACCAGCGTTCCGCAGGGTCAAGGAAATTGATGCAGGATAATTGGGCACATAGGGAATCCTTGGCAATTTGTGCTTTCAGACTCTACTTGAGAAATTAGATGTCAGTGCAAATGTGAAATTGCTCCTCAATGTTCTCAAAGATTCCATGAAAATTTAAATATAAATCTTAAGTATTTCCAGCAAAGGGATTCTTCCTCCTTTTTTTTTTTTTTTTTGGTGCAAACTTGAAATGAAGCCCTGTGAAAATGATCTGAATGAAGTGAAAGTGTATGAGAGAGGAAAAAGACATCGGAGCTTGTGTAAAGTTTGGGGCTGCACTCCGAGGAAGATGTCAGGACTGTTGCTCTCAGTAAAATCCTCATGCAAGAATTCATTAGATTCTTTCTGGCAGGAAGTTTGAATTCATCTGAAGATGTGTAATTATAATATTCAAGATATGTACACCTATAATGTAGAATATAACTCAGATGGCGCGGCGTAGCCTACTTTTTTCCCTTTGGGCTGTCAGTGTGGAAGTTACAATATACCGATGTATGACGCGTGTTTGCATGAAGGAGAATAACTCACACAGGCGTGAATAGCTGATGTAAAAGCGCGTACGTTTCTCAAGCTCATTCTCGAGGCCGCTGATTGATACGGTTGTCATGTGTATTGGCTGGAAATAAATTAGAAAACTCTTATTCTGAAAAACACCCAGACTCCCATAAGCCCCCTTTTTTTTTTTTTTTTTTTTTTTTTTTTGGAGCAGTCATCAATGAGATTTAGCTTCAGTTACAAGGAACACTGAAAATTGTTAAATCATAATCATCATCATTATTGCAGGGTCTGATCAAACGAGATTTGATATTTATGCAAGATCAAGATAAACTGATCGCTCCAAACTCCTAGTTATATTTAAATGTTAGTGTTTATTCCTCGCGGACACACAGTGCAAAAGAAAATGCTAAACAAGAATATTTTTGGTAAGCATACTACATACTGACACTCTGAAAAACGCCTTCATTTGTCCTCATTAAAAGCTTAAAAGTCCATGAATAAATAATCATTAAAGAGGATACTCCCTCCCTCCCTCCTTTTTTTTTTTTTCCGTATCTTTGGCCTTATGCAAAATACACTCACTGACTAAATAAATATGCTCCATAAAGGCTGTTTAGAAGCGTGCCCCCCCCTCACTTCCACATTTAGATGGCTGACATGCACCTAAAGATCAGATCCTACATTGGCTGTTGGTTTTGGAGGGAAAAATTGGACCTCCGAGAGTCAACTTAATGCAATTAAGTGAGGATGATGAGTCTTTCTCTCTCTCCCTCTCTTTTTCTGTGCTGCTTGAATCGGTAAGCAAGGCGGAATCAAAACTTAAAGGCAAGAAGAAAAGAAAAGAGCCGGAGATGAGCAGCGCGCACAGACCGGTCCCTGCGGTTTAATTATTTTAATTATCTCTCCTCTTTCAGCTTTCCTAAAAAAGAGGCCATTAAAGGATGCCCGTTTGGGTTAATCTGATTAAAAAAACAAGATGGAGGGAGAGATGAAAGGCTGCAGATGTCAGTGCTAATCAGGGGAGTTAAAACTACTATTTGTGAACTGGGACGGTTGTTAAAGTGGGTAGAAAGTGCGTGCCGCGTGAGTGTTTTTTTAAATACGCTTTTCCTCACTTCAAAACACCTCCTTCCTGCAGCCTCTGTTGATAAACTTCCCTCTTATGCATCTCCTCAAACTAACGCCATGTTTAATTCTCTGCCGTGTTCTGTAACCGTGCTGGCAGCAGGTCAGGCAAGCGCAGTGATGATGGGGAGAGAAACGATAAAAGTTTAAGTTGAGTCCCCAGCGGTATGGTTTAGTTTTCATAAAGGAGGATGGCATTGGAGGAAGTGATAAAAGCATTAGCAATTAGCAAATGTGGAGTGAAATTTTTCTTTTTTTCTTTGTTTTTTTTTTGCACGATTCTGCAGAAAGTTGTTTAGTAAGGCACGGAACTATCGATCTGCCAGGTTCTGTGGTTTTATTCTGAGCTAATTGTAAAATGCTTTTTTCCAGGTTTTATCTTGTTAGGTAAGAAAGTGTCTCAGGATCCGAGGGTTTAAGGGGCCGGCGAGAATCTTAGAAACCAGAAAGTATCAGATGTTTTCTTTTAATTTAATCTTTAATCTTTAAGTTTCTACCTTCAGCACTGGAAACACATGGGTTTTATTTTCACTGTACTAACAAATTTTTTTTGTTTGTTTTTATGAAAAAAGATCTTTTTCTAGAGAAAATGTCGACATTTCTATCAAAATATTAGTTTTGATAGAATAAGACGGAGCTGTTTATTGCAGTGCAATAATTTATCGCATTAACGTTACGTCACTCAGCAGACCAAATGCAACACTGTCAACTTTCATAATGGCGGGAGTTGTTAAAGTTCCTGTGACTGCAGAGCTTGACATTTGTTCAGGCAGGAATGAGCACAAAACAAGCACAGGTGTTGAGCCACAGCATGGCGAGAGAGGAGGGGAAAGGAGAGGGGAGAAACACCCCCCTCAAAAAAAAAACAAAAAACAAAGATCTACTTTCAAACTAAATCAAGCAGAAGGAATGTCCTGAGTGTGTACAGAGATGGACGGGAGCCCATGCAATATTAAAGCGCCGTGTCTGGCAATGCCAACCGTGCCACTCCTCTCCGCGGCTCCCGCCCTCCCGGCTTCCCGGCCATCGGCTCTTCCCTCAAGGTGACACTTCAAAGCGGGCACGCAGACGTGGCAGGCCTGGCTGTCGGCATGAAGCCAGTCCCCCACCCCTCATCCACCACCTTCCTCTTTCTCTCCCGCCCACCACCCATTCTAGCCCCCACCCGCTCCCCTCCACCACCACCACCTCAAAGACACAGCTCCTACCCCTGCTGGGCCAGGTCAGCGCCAAGATCCACACCGCTCGCCGCCTCGGGAGCCGCTGTCAAAAAACTCTTCTCCACAAGCTTAATTAATAACGGGCCATTCCTAATGCAAACCCTCTGAATCTGCAGCCTGCTTCCCTCCGATCTGATTGGTGAGCGCTGAGGCCTCGACAGAAGGCAGACAAGGAGAGGAGGGCTGGTTGGGGATGCATCCAAATCATTTGAATTTCGATGATTGGGATTCACATGCATTATTCTCCGTGCTTTATAACCTATTTTCTGTGTTGTACAGTGTGCCTGCCTGCCTGCCTGCCCGTCTGTCTGGGTGTTTTTTAAAGATGTCTCTCTTCTGCAGATGATTGGAGACATTCGAACCAAAGAATATGGGGCTGTTCTCCTCTGTCTGTCTGAGAGGTGGGGTAGGAAAAACCTAAATGTGCACACATACACGCGCACAGGCTGCATCAGCTGGGTCCAAGGCCTGTAATCACCTCTCAGACCTGGAGGGAGAATTTTACCGAGAAAGCCGTGATCGATATTTGCCAATCCGTCTGCCCGTATCAACCTCAAATAAAAGCAGAGAGCAGGAGACAAGGCAGCACAGGCGGGTCGTGGGGAGGTCTGCGGCACTCCCGTTTGATGTCTGCGAAAGCGCTCATCAGTGTGTAGAACCGGCTTCATCTTGGCACGCCGGGTCACCGCCGCCTCACCCTGAGCAGCACACGGCTGATTGTCTCACCGTCGGAGCGAGTGGGGTTGTTGTTTTCTGAGGTGAGAGGACGGATTTTTTCCAGCAAGCTCGGCTTCTTTTTTTTTTCTTTTTCTTTTTTTTAATAGGGCCCCAGCTCTGGCACCTCACGGGCCTGCTCAGGCCGACACGCTGATGATGAGGAGGGGAACTCGTCCAGACCCACTCCTTCTCCTCCTCCTCCTGTCAGTCCCGAGCTCATGTTGTTGCTGTATTTTCATTCGCCGCATGTGTTCATCTGCCTTGTCCGCTGCATTCTTGATGGGCAGAGTCGGGGTTAAAAAAAAAAGAGCAGGCTAAACAACCCCGTGCGCCTCGAGAAGCCGTGGTTAAATGGTACACGGCTCGGAAACACAAGGTCTGCAAGTACGAGCTCAACCACAAGAGCATTGCGGCATTTAGGGCAAGGAGCTGGTTGTGTTAGCTGACACACTGATATAATTAGGTCGTAATAAATAAGAGAGGCAACGGGGAGTGAGGGCGTGTCTCAACAGTAGCCATTAGAGAAACCACATGGGTTTGCTTTTTAAGAAAAAAAAGTCACCTGTCTACCTGGAAGTACACACACTTTCTCTTCTTCCTGCTTGGTCTCACGCACATTTACTCAGTGTCCTACTTGCAGAGTCCTTAAGAGTGTTGTTCCAACCCCCAGAAGCCCTGGCCCTTTAAGTGAGCTAACTGGGATGGTTGTAGGCTCAAACCAACCTTAATTAGTACACTTACTGCACAGCGAGGGCAGGTATGAACTCAAGCCTCTGCACTGCAGTTTCCCTCAGATTAAGCCTCTTTTAGACGAGGCTCTAACCTCCCACAATGACTCAGTAATTAACTTCATTAGCTTCCGATTCTCTTTTTGGATCGGCAGAGTGGGCGAGGCTTAGTTTTGGCCTCTGTTGAGATAATAGTCTTAGAAATCAGTTAATCTTGTCTGTCTGTGCTCTGTCTCCACTAGAGTCGCTGTATTTCATGAGTGTTACCTGCTGTTCATCTTTGAGGCACGCATGTGCATGAGCGGGTTGTAATGAGTCAGGCATCGGGTTTTAATAAGCAGAGCTTTACCCGTAGATCCTTCTGTGATTTGCATCCATGTCGGACACGAGGCGTAAAGCGAGGTGATTGATTCATGGCTTGTCCTATATTGGAGCGAGAGAGAGAGAGAGATAGAGGAAGGCCGTAGATTTATTATCAAGCTCAGCGACAAAGGGAGGAAGAGAGTGTGCATATGTTAATCCGCTGGGTGAACGATGATCAAAGACTGGAACAAGCTGAGCCCTGCTGATCGCCTCAGGGCAAACGATGCTCTCCAAGCAGCTGGGAAAGTGTGCAGACGAGGAGTAAACAGATAGTTAGAAAAATCAATAGCTGAGGTTTCGGGCCACGGCTTGGTGCGAAGGTCAAAGTAGGCTGGTGTCTGCTGCGCGTGCAGGGAAGTCTGGGAACCAGGGGCGCTTTTAAACCAATTTACAAGCAGTGATGTGTTTACAGCCAAGTTGTGTCCAGGAATGAAGTTGAAGTTGAGGTTATGGCTGCTGTGGTCATTTGAGTTATATATATATATATATATATATGTATAAAGCACCGAGGAAAAAAAAAACACATTTCTGCTTCATTCTTAAGGATTCAGTTCATGAGCAGTGGCACGGCTGTGTGTTTGGAATATGAGGACCTCATGTCAGCTCATTTGGGCTTCAAAGGAAGCAGGATTTTCTTTTTAGTGTCAGCACACCCTCGTTTGTTCATCATCTGTTATCCCATCATTTTCTTCAAACTGACCTAAAGCATTCCCACGAGGCCTCAACCTCAGATGCCCACACTGCCTGACTACTTTAAGAATTTGTGCCGTCCCTGTGATCCCGCCCTCGGAGATCATTTTTGGCTTAAATTATGAAATTTCTTCATCACAAACATCTAATTCTTCTGTATGCCATGGAAGAAATGTAGATAAGCAAGCAAATTATCTTTCATCAAAATTATTACAAAAACTATATATATATATATATATATATATATATATATAAAATCTGTCAGCACACTGTTTATTATGTATTCATATCTTTGTTTGCCAATAGCTGAATAATTAAGGCTGCTTAGCTTTTTACCCCAAACTTTGCTGTCTTTTGACTTTCTCCACTTCAGAAGTGGATTGTTTTTGTGATTAGTCACTTTGTTTAATCTGTTAATGATGGCATCCCCTCAGGCTAAATGCCTGATTCGTGCTTACCAGCTTATTTATTCATTTGTACTTGTGACGTGTTAATCTGCATAAACGGCAAAGAGCTCCGCGAGGACCCCCGAACGTCTCTCTGCACCTGTCAATTACAACAAATCTGAGACACCAGGAAGCAGCCACCCAGGTCTTCTCACCTTGATCAGGGTAGAAGTCTGCCTGTCAATCAGCTCTCTTCTTCCCTGTCCTGTCAGGGAGATACTGATATTCAAAGCTTCATCTCTACCTCAGGTCCGCGGCATTAATTGAGCAGAACTGCTGCTAATTAGAGTTGATTAAAGAAAGTGCTGGATGGCGGAGAAACAGACAATTCAAAAGCCACACCAAACAGTCCTTTTTTCTTTTATGACTCTGGGGCAGTGGCTCACATCTTTGGGCTCGCGACCACCTGTCATTGTTATGTATGCATATATTAAATGGTCTATATACTGTATACAGTTTTCACATGTTTTGATCCACCCGTCATAGATTGCTTCATCATGCAATGCTCCTTGGGATGCGACTGATTGATCCCAAACTCATTCATGCACGAGGCAACGACCCCAAGCATGCAGCGAGAGCAATTTTCAGCAATGCTAAGAAGGAGGAGTTCTGCAACCACTGGATGCAAAGAAAACCCTGCACACTTAATTTATTGTGCAGCTGCGCAATAGCTTAAGTGTGATGTAAAATAGGCTGTTATGCCCCATTGCAACCCCTCGTCGCCTTGCGGTGGCAGTGCATGAGTCTTTGGGTGTTGTCTTGTTAACTGTCTGCACTTAACAAGGTATGGACGAAGGCATTCCTTGAAAGGGACACCAGTTCTTGCTAGACCTTGTCATACTCTCCTGGCTCATTTTTAGCTGAGAGTGTTTAATAATTTAAAATCTAGGCAGTGTTTCTAAAAACTCTGGTGTCAGTCTCCATGTTATGCCGCAGCTTATGAGATTGTAACAGGCCAGCATCACGATTCCAAATGTTTTGATCACTGTGTGCCAATTTTGAGAGTCGGCGTATGACTGAGAGCTACACAGGAAAAATGCACATATCAAACACTTTGGATGGTAGTGTGTTTGCCACTGTTACAGAGGTTTCGTCTGCTGTGATGGAACAGAAGAGTTGTAATTGAAGACAAATGCTCCCTTGAGCTCGTTCCGTGGTGCTTTATCTTTGTATCGCATCAACTGTCGATAAATGAAAAGTACCATAGTGCAGTTTTTCCCTGCCACGTTTGTGGGCTCCACAACCTGGTGCCACTTTGAGGATGCTGGGCCTACACCTACTGTAAGTAAATCAGAGCTCATCAATGTTTTTAAAGGGTGAGGCAATTTTAGCATTTTCTGGCAGTGGGATGACAATTTACACCTCGAGCAAGGTAGTAAATCCCAAACTGTTTCATCATTTATGTGTAACTGTGCGTGAGAAGGGGAAAGGAGATCCAAATAGTAAAGCGCTATACATACTATTCACAAGTTTTGACTAAACTGCCAGGAGAATTAATGTGTACAGCACATCTAAAGAGGAAGCAGATGACCTCTTATGCAGCCTGGCCATTAGCAAATCCTCTGGTTTGTTGTTGGACAGTCGGAGACCTATAATTTACTGCAGCACAGTTCGGTTAGCCCTACAGCAGGCCTCTGGTTATCAGATGCAAATTTCCCCAAATGAAACGAATGGGAAATATCAACAAGCTCTGAGTAATTGCGGCTGATAAAAAATGCATAGGGGTTGTGGTGCCAGACTCGATTCCTGCAGAAGCAGGGAAGTTATCTCTCATTACCCAGACTGTGATAAAGCGCACCGAATTTGCCGTCAAGCCAAAGCAATGCATTCAGCTCTGTCTAATAAAGCCGGTCTAACTCGCGTTTGCTTGTGGAATCCATTCGAAGGAGTTTGTTATGGAGGAGAATATTGTTAGTGGCTGCAACGATTAATTTTGTCTCTCCCTGCTTTTGACACTTGCCTCCATAGCTAAAAATCCGTGCATATGAAGTTTAGATGTTTTATTCATTGTGAAAGTTAATTTATGTACAAGTATAAATGTATACTGTGAGGATTTCACACTAACAACCTCCACAGTACACTTAAAAACATCAGTCTGCTGCAGTTCGTCATCGGCGTACTGAGGGTTACAGTATCAGCTTTCAGCGGCAGCTCTGTTTTTTTTTTTTTTTGTGCCACGATTCAAGAATTCAGTCTTTCGATCCATCACCGGAGTAAGTAAAGGAGTCATGACAGGCTCTGATTCAATCTGCCATGCAAAACAGCTGTTTGGCTCCAAGAAACGTGAATAATAAAGAGGGTGACATGACGGCTGTCGCTGCGAGCACAGCTGGAGAGCCAAACTCCCCAAAACCAAAAACACGACACTAGATTATGAGGAATGAACGAGGGCGGCTTCACAGCAAAGACGAGCAGATTTTTCTATCCTTGCAGGACGCGAGCGTAGCCTGTGGAGATGTGAAAATCTAGGAAATGTTTTAGCTCATATACTGCTTATTACATAAATTCTGTGCCACTATTTCTATTGTTTTTCTGAACCTTTTCATCTGTCCAAGACTGTGGTTTATGCAGAGACATTTGCAGAACTAAACACGGCCTTCAGCTATACTTTGAATTCATCGCTTATCAAAATATGCCAATCTGCTCAATTAGATGGTAAATGTAATATAATGTATTATAATAATTGCCGTGTTGGCCGTGCACAAGCATGACTATAGCCCACAGTTAAGTGACAGCAGTCAAATCCATATTTTTTGTCTAAGCCTCATCGTGAATTCACATAATGTTGGAATAATGTGAAAAATTAATTCCCAACTGGGAAAATTCACCTGAACGGTCCATCAAGTTGTAAAAAAAAAAAAATAAAAATTGTCAACTTGTTGATGTCATACACAAAAACATGGTGGATGAAAATAAATTTGTCAAATCAAATCGTAGTATGGTGAAAAATTGCAGCAACCCTGATAAACAGGTAAGGTACAGCTGTATTTATTCCTTATACTGGAAACACAGCTATCAGCATGTTTTGTAAACACTCCGAGTATTAAAATTCAACAAATGTGTAATATGTAAGCGTCCGTGTTGTTTCCACATTCTGGCTTAAAAACACATGAACACACTAAAATCAGAGAAACAGCTTCCCAGCTCTGCACAGTGAGTGCAGCTCTGTGTGAGAGGGTGAAGTAGTTTGAAGACGGTGCGTTACTGCTGGATGATTGCTATCCAAGCTGATCTTCACACTGCTCTGAAATAAAATAAATTCAATAGCTTCCTGGAAAAAAAAAAAACAACACATTTTTTACTTTGGAAAGTGTTGGGCAGTTGTGCAAAGTGTACTTATAATAAATACCAGACACCTGTTAAAAAAAATCAAGTTTTTAATATTCACTGTGCTGCTCAAGCTGTCAAAAGACGGTCCCTGTTTGATGACAGATTAACTGCGAACTTGGAGATCTGTGTGATGCCCATGCAGAAGGGAAAAAAACACAACTTCATATCGCAATAAGGGTTAACGCTTGTGGCAGTGCACTGACGTCAACAGCTGTTCTCAAACAAGCCCTTTGATGACTCATTGACAGCAGAAGCTCCGGATTGCCACTTTCACTAACGGGGGAAATGTCAGCGTCTGTGCTCGACTCAGGCTGATCACAGTCCCCTACAGCTCCCGCCTGCCAGAACAAGGCAGTGATGAAATAGCTCTGGTGTTAATGGATGTGAGAGCAATCTTGACCCTTTCCAAAGAGCAGGCTCTCTGTCTCCATTAAAAGGGCCCCTTGCTTTGGTTGGGATCAGAGCCTTGGCTCTCTCTGTGCCATGGGGAGTAGCCAGACAAAGGTAATTGTACGCCTCCTCTGCCCCTCCACCTCCACATCAGGACTCTGGGGAGAGCCTGTGGAGGACACAGACTTTGAAATGAAGAGAAAACACACGCAGACAAGTAATGATTAGGTTATTAGCGCTGAGGTGACTAATTACCTAATTGTACTGTCAAAACGTGGAGCAGGAGGGGGAGCTGAGCTGCAAGGTGAGCAGAGCAGAGCAGAGGTGGAGTGTTTGGAGAAACTCAGGTTCATCTCTTCTCTCCCCCCCTCCCCAGGCTGGGCTGCAGGGGTGGGTCCCTCGCTACATCTCTCTTTCCCTGCGGCATCCCCCCAGCCTGCTGCTCAGGTCCCGGTGACATCTGCTCATAGCACTGCGTGTCCTCCCTCCCCCCGCTCGGACGCTGGAGTACCACACAACACATGCCTCCCCGTGCAGATGTTCCGGTCCCTGGGTCCTCCCTGCGTGGATCACGTCGGGCCCGTTTGATGTGTGATGAAACGGAATCGAGCGAGCCACTCAGGGGCCTGGGGAGCAAAGTGGGGAGAGGGGGGGTGATGATCGGTACCAGAAAATATGAGAGCCAGGGAGGGAGGAGGGGAGGTGGGGAAGAGTACAGTGAAAATGGGATGTTGGGATACGTCTGATTACAATATGAATCAGAGGGCAGGCGCAGACCACAGGGCTGGGATGCCATTTCACTCGGGGTTGGAACCCTCAGGAGGAGGATGAGAATGAGCGGAAGGGAGGAAACGAGGAAGGAAAGGAAAAGAATTGAGGAAAGGAGAAGATTAAAAAAAATAGAATGACAGAAATGCAAGAAAAGGAAATAAATGAGACAAGAAGATGAGAATAAAAGAAAGGAAATTAGGGCAAAGGGGGAATTCCAGAGGAGATGGATGAGAGGTAAAAAATAAAAACAAGGTGATCAAAGAGGAGATAACATCAAGAAAAGGGGAGGACAGTGGGATAGAAGGAGGTGGAAAAGAAATGGGAAGTAAGGGAAGACTGAAAAATCGAAGACAAAGTAAAAAAAGGGAAGACAATTATGAACCGAGAGTAGAGGAAACAACCTGAAGAAACAGAGCAGGAGGTGAAAGTCAATGAGAGGAAACGGAGGCAAGGAAATTAAAGAAGATGCTAGAAGAGGAAGTGAAAAGAGGAAACAGGAAGGAAATGCGGTTAAAGGAATTTGTGGGGAAAGCAAAGCAATAGGAGAGGAGGAAATAAAACTAGGAACCAAAAGTAGAAACCAAAAGAAAGTAGATGAAGAACTTTGGAAGAAAGAGCAGAAATGAGAACATGAGAAGAAAAAAGATAGAGTACAGTAGATATGAAGAGATACAGTAAAATCAGAAAAGGGGGAAACGGTGGAAGTGGAAAAGTGGGCTTATGAGAAAATGAGTAAAAAGTATAGCAAAGCAGATTAAAAGAGACTAAAACTTATGAAAGTAAAGAGAAAAAAATGAGACAAAGGAATGTCAGACAGGTTGTGGGTATGGAAGACCATCAGGAGGGGAGAAACAGGAAAGAGGGAATATATTAGAAAAGAAGAAACATGAAACAAGAGGATGAAACCTAAATGGGTAAGAGCAGATTTTGTTAGTTGACAGAAAAGGGTAGTGAGAAGTGAGGAAACAAGGAAGCAGGAAATGAGGTTAAAGGAATTAAAATGGTAAAATAATGAAAAGAGGAAGGAATTATGAAAGGGACACTTGGCAGAAAATGCAATGTGAGGAAGGAGAAGAGGAAAAGGGACTAAATGAAAGAAAAGAGATGAAATTGACAGATGAGGAAAAATATGAACTAAAGGAGAGGAAGCAAGAGGAAGCCAAAGAAAAGAAAATACTGAGGAGGAAAGTGTAAAAATAAGAACCAAGAAGAAAAAAAAAGAAATAAGAGAAATTAAATGAAGTTGATAAAAGTGGAAGACAGGATGAAAGAGAAG
Source organism: Cichlasoma orientale (assembly GCA_034780415.1). Classification (NCBI taxonomy): domain Eukaryota; kingdom Metazoa; phylum Chordata; class Actinopteri; order Cichliformes; family Cichlidae; genus Cichlasoma; species Cichlasoma orientale. Next base: position 184,378 of record JAVDPK010001041.1, on the reverse strand, counting down.
GAGAAATGAAATGCATTTAAAAAAAGAGGAAAAGAAAATGAGAAAATACAAAAGAAAATCACGAAAGGAAAGGAAAGGAAAAGGAGAGATAAAACAAGAGGAACCAAAAGGGAATGTAAAGGATGGCAGGAGACAGAATAGGAGAAGAAACCAGGAAAAGGAAGAAGTACAAGAAGTGACCAGAAGAGGAAAGTTAGAGGGAAGTAGATGAGAAGAATAAGAGGGGAGAAAGATGAGAGAATAAACAAGAGAAGAAAAGATAACCAGTAAGTAGAGGAAACCAAGAGGAATAGAAATGAAGCAAGGAAAGAAAAGGAATGTAAATCAGAGAAACTCTGATAGGAGGAGAGGAAGCAAGAGTCTTCAAGCTGGTCTCAGTGTTCTCTCATCTCCTTTCTGTCTTTTTTTTTTTTTTCCTCCTCCAACATGGCTTCCTTCCTTCGTCTCTTTGCTCTGTGTTGCTCTACATTCATTTACCGCAGCATCCCTCTGCCTAATCTTGCTCCCTGTGCAGTATGTTAATTATTGTTGTGAAAGAACCGAAAGTTAATGACGAGGATGATGAAGATGATCATGCGATTATGATTACCACTTAGTGCGGGCAGCGCTGCGCCTCGTATGGAAAAGTTTAACGGGAGGAAGTGGGTGAAGAAGCGCTAACGGGGGGATCAGGTGAAGCAGTGGATAGGTTAGCAGTTAAAGATCAAAGTGAAAAACAAAGGCGGATTTCAAACGGGCCCAGAGAGCTTGGCAACAGACCCGCGGCTCCTCTGATAATACTTAGATCTATAAATGTTCCTTTTTTTATTTATTTATTTTCTTATTTATTTTTAAAATTATTCATCGCCATAATAATTTGGGCCTAACAAGCACTTGAGGGAGACGGCTTCCTTTTGCATCTCTCTCCCCCATTTCTTTAGTTCCCTGCTCCGTGGTGCTGGGAGCTCAGGGATTTGGGGGCATTATTAGAGAGAATTTCTTTTATTTGCTGCTAATGAATGATATGCATGATACTGTTTTCTTTTTTCTTGTGTACTTTGTGGGGGTAACTGCGAGGATTGGGGCAGGAGCTGGAGAATTGGACTCTTTTTCAAGGCTTTGTTCGCTTAACCCTCTTCTCGCCTTCCGAGCGAGTGCACAAGGTTGTTATCATCACTTTGCCAGATTTCCAATTCAAATATGTTATCATACTTCACTTGACATCACTGATGTGGCATAGTTTGACTTTGTTTTGCTATTTTCAGTCACACTTTATGTTAATGAATTATGGGTTAACTGGTTTGTAGATGCAGTGAGAGGCACAGCAGGTCTGTAAACAGCTCTGCCACGGAAATAACTGCACTTTTATTGTTCTTAACTGTTCTTCATTACAAAAAAAAAAGTGGTTTCTTCTGCACAGCCAAAGTGTTTGTGCACCGTGCCCACACTGTACGAACTGATCAAGCACTCGCAACATGGGCGCTAACACTAACATTAACAGAGAAGCCTGTTTTATTTGAACATGATGGCTACATCCACACAAATGTTGACCAGAACAGACAAAGGCAGCAGAAGACGAACACGGAGCAGCAAATGGCTAAAAGGAGGAGACAATTAGGTGGACTGTTTACTCTGTAGGGACCTTGTTATGTCATTATAAGGTCCCTACAGACTACACTTGTTTGTATTATTAAAGCTGGCATTTTGGGAAATCAGATTGTTGTGCTATTCAAACTGCAAAGCATGCACAAAGTTTGTGACATGCCAGAAATACCGATGTCATAGATTTTCCTTACAGCATAAAAGCTGTAAAGAGTTTCCTGGTTATTCTCTGTAGGTGGTATAGTCACAGGCATTAAACATTGGAGATACTTATCACATCAGTAATTGATAAAAATGCAACACGTACCTTAAACGAGACGAGTAATGCGAATTGTTGCTTTTTCGGTAAATGTATTCTGACAGGATGCATTCATTCACTTCCCCCCTTTTTCCTTCAGACTCAGTCTGTTTTTTAAAATGATTTTTTTGGGCCTTTTTGCAGCTTTATTCAATAGGTTACAGTGGAGAGAGAGAGGGCTGGGAGAAGCCACAGGTCGGGACACAAACCCGGGCCACCGTGCGGCATACATGGCCGCCTGCTCATCCACTGAGCCACCCCGGCGCCGTTCAGGTGGGAGCTGTTTCGCTCATTTCCAAAATTTTCTGCCAGTGCTTGTTAATGTTTATAAAATAACACGTGAGTGCATTCATGTCAACAATTTCCTGTTTACTGTAAGCACAAAATGATTATAGGCCTTAATGGCTGTTTATTATTATTATTATTAGCTTTGCTATAAAAACCGAATACAAACCAAATGACTTGTTAAGTCTGACATTTTGCCGTCTACTCTCCTGGTGCCGTGCTTTCTAAAGTATTATTTTGCTGTTTATGCAGAAATGCTGGGACTGGCTGGGGAAACACTGACCTTCACCTCTCTATGCAGAAATAATGCAAATGCCTTTTAAAGTGGCTTCTCGGTGGAGTTTTTGAACAGCACACACACAGACACAGACACACAGACAAACATAGGAACATAAACTATTTTGCCTGAAGTGATGGCTGCAGTACTATATTTCAAATGTTAAAACAGCAGCACGCACGAGTGTGCTCTGTGCCGGCGTAAACATGGCCTGATAATGACCTCCCTCCTGACTGGAGAGAGATGCCCCTCCTCGACTGTCCCTCCTCTCTCTCCTTTTTATTCTTTGAGTATCCCAAAACTTTGAAGTTGCCTCTGTGCCACCTTCTCCCTAAATCGGCGGCTTCAAATGGGAATTGATGGAGGCGTTATTGTCTCCCTTTGGAGCGTGCTGCAGAAGAGGTTTGTGTGATGAATGTTTGAGCAGCGGTGATAAAGCTGCACTTTTCCCATGCTGAGAGTCATGCCAGAGGCTTCACACGCCTCACTGGTCAGGAGGGGAGAGTCCAAGCTGGGCAGCCCTGATCTTCACCTCCTACAGTGGGCCATATAGAAGGGGCTTCAGATAGCTCTGGAGCCAAAGGTCGACTATATAAGTACAGAGCAAGTCCAGAGTGCATCGTTGAGAAAAGACTTATATGTGTTGATGGGCAGATTGACATTGCTGCTGCTTTCATCTATTTTAGACCCACTCCACAAACCTAAACTTTGTACTAACATGTGTCAACATTTCAGACTTGTGTTAATGTTTAATTCATGCCTGTAAATGACCATTAATTAATAAAACCTCATACTTCAGGCTCCTTCATGTTGCATGAGCAAACATTTAACTTTTAATCTTGCTGCAGAGAGGTCGACACATGCCGAAATTAAAAACTACCACAGAGACTCAATTAGAGCAATCCAGTGAAAGATATCACTCAGATGCAACTTGGAGATGTTAAATCCCCGTCTTTGTTTGTTTCTGCACAGCTTGTTGCTCCCCAAACCAAACATCTGTGCAGAGGGAGGGAAGGGGGGGTGATGGCAGGCCACATGGGGAGAGGGCCTTCTCTCCCTCAGTCTGTCAGCCCACCTGACTGCTACTATGGCAGGCCTGCCCAAGGCAAGACCACAGGCTAAGGCCTCCTGTGGGCCTCCAGCAGGGCTCGGCAGCCTCCCCAAGCCCATTAGAGCACCCCTCCTACCACCTCCACCCAAGCGGCCCCCACCCAGCCCTCCAGCCCTCTGCCCCAAGATGCCGTCGCTCTCTGTCCTGCTCTTTTCTGCACTAAAATAACTCTATTGTTTTCCACTGTTTGCCATGTTGTGCATGTAATAGGAGCTGTTTGGGGGCATGTTTTATTATTTTTATTTATTTTCTGCCTGCCTTGTCCTCAGGCTGCAAGGCTTCAAATCAGGCTCCGGAGAGGCTCCAGCTTCCAGTGGTATGAGAGTATTTTTAGGGAACAAATCCCAGGAAGACCTTTTTACTGTTACTGCACTAATGTGGTGTGACTGTCAAAGCTTCCACTTATGTCCACCGCTCCCCTGAACGGTCCAACATGGAGGATTGTTGAAGCACTTAGGATTCACTGTATCTTACAGCGAACTCAACAGCAAGGAGTATTACTGTTGTATATTTCTCCCTCCGGTTCTTACATCTCTGATTTAATGAGATTGTCTCGGTAGCTGCTCAGATTCTCAGAGGCAAGGTGAGGTGTGATGGGGGGGGGGGAGGATCAGATATTCTGGATATCCTGTGATTCTCTGTCTATTTGAGTCTTTTTGATCTAAATGAAACTACAGGGTGCAGAACAGACCCTGCATGTGAATCAGACACAGCGACTTTGCATACGAGCTGCAGAAATACCAGGAGAGCAAATTCATGTTCAACCCCAGTTGTGGATGCAATTTGTGAACGTGAGGTTCTGAAGCGTGCTGTAATAGTTCAATTTATAATTAATCATATCTGATTTGCCAGATTGCCATAAACTTGGGGAATAAAAATTTGGGAGTGTTGGGGTTTTTGATTTTTTTTTTTTTTTTAAATCATTAAGTATTTATAATCCGTGATGGATATATAAACTGTGTTAAATCTGTTGCCTTGAATATTGATTATCTCAATAAAAAATGCAGTTTGATAAGAAGGTTAGCAGCGTTCTCTGGTCAGCCTCCCTCGTTTTACAACTTACATATATATTTTTTTTAATTCCTCACCTCCTAGTGGTTTTTCCCCGCTCGCAGTTCAGTTTGCCAATTAGCTGTAGAGGTCTTTAACGAGCAAGTCATTAGTTCTAATTAGGATGTGGTTAACTGCGATGCATTAAAAGGCGAAACCCATCATGTTGAAGGATGGTGGTGTCGCAACCAAGCCAGACTGGAAACAGCTGTTGATTTTAGCGAGAGGGTCATGCTATAAACAAATACTCCCCTGAGCACAGTGAGAGCGCGGGACACCCGGTCTTACAAAATGACTGGCATGCAGAATTAAGGAGTAGTTGAGTGTTTGATTGGAAGGAAAATGTGTTACTTTGTCTCCACATTTTATTTAAATCGGGCATTTCTAAAAATGTTTAGGAACGATTTATGAGAACTACGCATTCAACTGCGTCTCCAAAAACCTCTGTTTTTAATAATATAATATAAAATAATGATAGTGTTTGATCACAGCCGTCATATTAATGTGCTTTACCCACAAAACTGGACACCCTGTGGATGCAGAAAGTCAACAGTGGCAAATTACTTCAGCCAGTCGATTGTTTACTCTTTTTTTTTTATATTTATCCACCTTGATAAATAGACTTTATTGCAGCACACCAGAGCAGACAAGGCAATGTGAACATCTTATCAGTTAGACAACAAGCAATATCAGGTGTAAGTAAAAAGAGAAAGAAACACAAAGCCATAAAAACAAGCCTCCGAAGTACACACTAATCAGCCACAACATTAAAACCACCAACAGGTGCAGTGACTGCCGCCGATCAGCTCCTTATAATGCAACGTTTTACTGGAAAACAAGTCCCGGCATTCATGTGGATGTTACTTTGTCACCAACCAAGAAAAACAGCGTTTTAAAAGTATTTTAAGCCGAACCACGATCTTTTTCTAAACCTAACAAAGTGATGTGTTTTTAATTCGTTTAAAAATCATACAAATGATAATTGAAAATCTGTGCCGTGTATGATTCGAACTTGGGCCTTGAAGGCGTGAAGGTCAACACGACTCGCTCTACCAGCGCCCCTCCAAACTCCAAATGTGCATTTTTGCCTTTTAAAAAGCTGAAAATATTCATTTCATGTACACGGACACAAATTAGTACATATGAGAGCAGAAAGATGAAAAGTCGCGTTAATAATTTTGGGAAAGTCATGTCGAGGAACTAAATAAATAAATAATATTAATGTCCAGCAGCGCAAATAAGCGGATTAAATGTCGTGGCTATTTCACAAACCGCTGTGAAAGAGGCCGAGCCATCGACTGGGCCTCCAAACAACCGATGATCAATCGGTCAATCAATCAACCAATCGATCGTCCGCGGGATCCTTCGACTGAAGGAAGCCTCACCCCTGAAACCACTGAACCCAAAACATCTACTGCCAGTGTCCTGGTGCAGACTGACGATACCTGTTTTGGCGACTTGTGGTTGAAATACACGATATTAGGGAGGTGGTTTTAATGACTGTTTGTAGATTTTGCATCATCTATTATTTCTTTGTTGTCTGTAAGCTGTTGATCACCAAGTTACCTACTGTATTGTGCCGGAGGTCATGCTGATAATGGTGACGATGCTCTCAGTCATTATTTGAGGAAAGTTGCTGATTCACTTGGTAACCCATCATACCTTAAAGGCCTCACAGTACCATATTATCCTAATAGAGCAATTTACTCTCAGACCACAAGCTGACTTTAGTTTTTAAAAGTAGAATGGGAGGGAGAGCCGTCAGCTTTCAGGACCCTCTCCTGTGGAACCAGCTCCCAGTTTGGATTCGGGAGACAGACACCCGCTCTACTTTTTGATAAAGCATGCAATTAAACTATTAGTACAGCAGTACAGGTTCAGTGACCCGTCTCCATAATCACAATAAGCAGTAGCAATAGCTAGGTTGAATCTTCAGAACCGATTTAACTGTTGAACAAAAACACGTTTTTGGTGATATGAAAGATTTCACAAACTCTTTTATGTGAAGCCTAAGAGCCTCATTACCTGAAGTGACAATAGCTGGCAGACAGCTGTTTTTGTTAATGTGTGTGCAGGGACGAGAGAGAAGGCAGGAGACGATGGCAGGGTGGCAGCGGCGGGGTGTAGCTGAGGATGTGCAGGTGCACAGCGAACGTGACAGAGAGGTACACAGGCGGAAAACAGACAGAAACTGGAATGAAACACGGAGAGAAAAGATAAAGAGGAAGAAGGGAATCAGCGAGCTTGGCTCGTAATGTAGGAGTCGTGGGGCTCGGCATAAATCATCGTAGATTACCGAGCCTGTGGAGATCTTTTGACTTGTGTTCCTCCTCTTCCTACCTTCTGTCTGACATGAGAGTGAATGAGGTAATCCACGGTGCTCAGGGGTACACAGGCTCTGCTCCCATCTGGGCTTTGAACCTTTTGCTCACCTCACGCTCGGTCTCTGGTGTGTCGTGGTACAGTGGAGCATGTCAGACAAAGAAATTAAAGATGGCAGTTTACAGGGAAACACTCGGCTCTTTTGGTAACGCGGCTCCAAGAAGAAGCTGACAAATTGATTTAAAAGGATGAAATACGTTTCCCAACCCACAAACGTTTTCCTCTCACCTTTTAAAACATATTTACCTCCCTGCCTGTTCCCGTTTTGTCACTTTTAGGAATGTGTATGTACTTCGTGTCTGTTTGCATGCTTGCATTGATTCATTTTTCATGCCCGTAATAGCACTTCTTTGCAGCCTTTGTTATCAATCAGGTTTTCTTTTATTTGCATGCAGGATTGTACGTGAGTGCATACAATGCGTGTGTGTTTGGAAAGTGCTCTGCTCGCGAGCGTGTTTTCAGAATCAGGACTGCGACTGTTCTTTTGTTGCTCACAGCTGTCCTATATTAGGGATCAGCTGCTATTCCCCAGGCAGTAAAGGGCTTTCAGAGGACTTGCTAATTGGCTGTAATCTCCTTTTTAAACTTGAAAGCCAGCAAGCCTCCAACCTCGCAGTTTACAAGCAATTAATGCAAGGGAACACCAATATCGCTGGTCACAATTGGTGTATATGTGCTCATTCTTCCCGCAGCTCCCTCTCATCTGATCTCACGCCTGTCTCAGAAGCGGATTGACTCCTCCTGTGTTGTGGACCCCCGGTGTAAACAGCTACTCAGCAGTGGGGCGTTCTGGGGAAGTGGCGCAACCGGGGGGATTTGGTCTGAATCTTGAAGCGTCCATGGGGGATGATGGTGGGGTTTGGGGATCGGAGGGGTTTTCCTTCTGAGGCGCTGATGAAATAATAATGCACAGAGTTGGCGAGGCTGAAATTTGCACATGAAAATCCTCTCCCTTCGCTCTCCTTGCGTCTAATGTGCCGCCGATGACAATCCCTGCCTCTCACAGTTTATATGCAAATGAGTTCTCTCAGCTTCCTCCTCCTCCTCAGAGAGTCGCCCAGCCGAGCTGGAAAGAGCCAGATAGGCAGAGGGATAGAAAGTGAAAGAGACAGAGTGGGGCTTTTTTGTTGTGTTTTGTTTGTGTTTGTCTTGTTTATTTTTAAAAGGATTTTAAAAGATGATAATATATTTTAATTTTTTCCTTTGTTTTTTTTTCCAGTTTTTTTTTCCTGAAAGGCGATATGCAGATTCTCTGAAGAGTTTGAAATGCCAGACTTTTCTTTTGAATTTAATTGGAACATAATGCCGGTAGTCTAAATAAAGTGTTTGTGTGAAGTGAGAAATGGTTGTATAATGACTCTTTTTTTTTTGTTGTTGTTTTTCTTCCAACAAACAAGGCTCATCTTTCCCACAGGAGTCTCCTCCACCCCTTCTTGTCTGACGATTCTCTGTCGATATAAATATTGTTTCCTCTCTGTGACCTCTGCTCCTTTTTTTGTCTCGTCTATAGACATTCAGCTGTCTTGTTGAGTTACGTAGAGAGGAGTTGGGTGTTAACATCACATCACAGGGCATAAAAGCTGCTATCTGCAAAACTGAGGTAAGTGCACGAGAGTAAGATGTGGCAATCCATGCTCTGACAACCAGTTGTGTTCAGCCCGCCTTAATCTCACGAGCTGGTGTTTATGATGTTTATGCTTTAAAAAGCATCAGCGGGACATAACAACTGAAACACAGGAAGTGTCATAAGAATAAAATTAAGCATGATTTACAGACAGCACATTTCACCTAACACCCTCCAAGCACTCTCCTCTCTAAGTTATACATATTCATAAGCTTTTCTGTCCAGGATCTAGTTGGTCAAATTCTCCAGTTGGCTAATAGATACTTTAAAATAAATTAGCAACTCATTCTAAAACCACGATGTGGCAGGAGGCTTCACTGCTTTCCTGTAACACCCGATTCAAAGCAAACAGAGGCCAGTCAGACGAGGGGTGAGATAGATGGGAAGAAGAAGCAGAGGAGGAGGGAGAAGAGAGGAGCTTTATGTCAGCCCGCTCTTCTCAGTCACGGCCAGTTAGTTAAAGCAAACGCAGGCGGACCCCTGAGAAAACGCAAGGCGGCGGAGAGTGCCAATCACGGCCGAGCCCTGGGCATTCCCCGGTACAGCTCGCCTTGAGCAACTTTTTATTAATTTAATAAACATCCCACAGAGACGGAGCGATGTGGACTTACGTACCCTTGCAGACAACAGCACTGCTTGGGCCTAATGAGATGTGCTACTCACACGCGCGCGCACACACACACACACAGACGCACACATACATATATATATATTCACACAAACACAGAAAGTGGGCACACTCTTTCTGAAAACACACAGTCGTGCAGCCCACGGGCTCAGTTGCTCAATAAATATGTCAAAAAAATGTCACTTACATATTGTGGTTTCTAGCCGTGAAATTGGTTTTATTTGCCAAAGTTTTCAGTTGTACATCCTGAGATTTCTGCCTCTACTCCACTGCAGTGAAAGTGAGTGGGATTTTATTTGTGGTTACAAGATTTAAAAAAAAAAAAATATATATATATATATATATATATATTTTTTTTTTTTTTTTTTAAATATCTTTTTCCTGGAAACACTGGTACTTTGGATTGTCCACATAACACCATCGAAAGACAACAGAGAAGAGAAACATATTTCAACGGGGGGAAAGATGGTTCATATCATTATTAAGGTTCAAAAAAAAGAAAATTCAGAATATATTGGGATACTTAGTTTGTATACTTACACATATTACACTATGCACACTATCTGCTATATACTTGTGTGTACATTTTGATGGGGAAGCATCTCAGTTGAACCTGAAAAGTTTTGCCAGCTGCTGCGTTTTACAGCCATTTATATCTTGTTGGGTCTCTATTCTATTCAGACATCCACCATTCATCACGCATGTGATGAATGGTGTTTTTGAAAATACAGATTTTCCTGTGCTGCTGAGAGCGTGCCAAACCAACGTGCATCAGTGTAGCCCATCTTTCTTCTGAAAATATTCCTAATCACGTGCTTACCTGTGGATGAAAGGCCAAAATGCACCCCAAATACCCGCATATATATGTTGACAAGGTGTGCAAACTTTCAAATGATTTCAGTTGTTAACTTGCACTCCACTTTGTAGAAAGAATTTTATATTCATGTTCCACTAAAGAAAAATCCAGATATGGTGCTTTAAATATGAGCTTTCAGTGCTTTGACCACCATAATTAAAATTCCATTCACCTCTGGGCAGGCATATTTCTTAAAATCTGGCCAACAAAATAACATTTTTATAGAGACCAGTAAAGGCAGGGGAGAATATATATCTTGTTTTTGTACTTTGGGTGAAATGTCCTTTTAAACTGGCGTGCCGTCTTTGAAGTAAACTTCTTTTTTTCGGCCCCTTAAAGCACTCCTCAGACTCGAGTTCATTACGATTCTGCGGGCAGCGTGCGATGCGCCGAGGGGTCCAAAGGCAAGCACAAAACATTTTGAAAATAATAATGATCTCACTTTAACGCTTGTTTCTTCTGTCTCCGGCTGCTTACAGCGGTGTCAATGTCGATGGGAGTCATTAGAAGGGTCGGCCTCGCCTCTCGACTGATGAGGAGCGGCTGCAGCAGCGGGGACCAGGGGAGCAGGAAGAGGACACACTCCGGCACGCTAACAACCACAACCATCATCACCATCGCCACGCATACCTGCCGCTCTGGGGAACCTGTCAAACAGCGGATGGACCCTGGTTTGCCTGCAATGCAAAGTCGCGTGTGTGTGTGTGTGTGTAAATGTATGTGACTTCATCTGCTTGCGTGTGTGGATGTACATATGTATAAATGTGTGTGTGTGTGCTCCTTCTGTCTACATAATCCTCCCCAAGTCTCGCCTCACTCTTTGGATTTGACTGTTCACTCCTCTTTTTCTTCCTGCACCTCACCCTTCTGCCCCCACCTCCTTCCTCCTCCATTTCTCACTGTATCACTCCATATATTCATGAATTTCCTGTTTATCATGAAAACTTATGCATGAAAATAGAGGGTGGGAAGGAAAAAAACAACAACAACGACCAAAAAAAAAACAAAAAACCAAAAAACAAACAGGGTGAATTTTGATCGTCTGGGTGCAGCGCACTGCACAGGCAGCCTGGTCCTCGGGGGACGTATTCAAGAAGCCCCTGGTTCCATCTTCCTTTTCATTTCTTTTCTCTCCTCCCTTCCATCCATCCACCCACCTACCGCCTTCCTTCTCTCCTTCCTAATATTTGTCCCCCTTTGCTTTAGCCCCCCCACCACCACCTACCCGCTGCCTTTCTCTTCTCTGTCTCCCCTTCACAGTGTCAAAGCCAGTTACAGACAGAAGAGCTCTCCTTCTTAAATAATTCACAAGTTGATTAATAGACTCACAAGGGTATAATTAGGCAGGGGAGAGACAGTGGCTAGTGTAACCAGTACAGTGCTTAGGGGAATTAGAGAGCGGGGTTATTGAGGAAATGGAGAGTACCAGTAAAAAAATAAATAAAATAATTTTTTTTTTTTTTTTTTTTTAAAAAGCGTGGCGGCTGCAGTGGTGGACTCATGGAGGGGATGAAGAGGAGGGGGAAGAAGGAGGAGACGAAGGAGGGGGGGGCACCTTTTTCTGAGGCTATGTGTTGGATATGAGGCAGCCTCTCCAGGAGCATGGAGCCTAGGGTTTGTTTGATGTGGAAATTGGACAGTTTGAATCCGTCTCCTTTAATTTTTCACAACTTACAGGGCCCCCCTGGGTGCCTCACATTCCTCTTATAGGATATAAATTAGTTTTTTTTGTCCTCTCACTCCCTCATTTTTAAACCCCTTTTTTCTCTTTCTTTTTTACACATTACCCAGGTACCCCTGTTATTTTTTTCTTCCCTGCGCTTTCTTCCTTTTCCTCACTGAAGAGAGTTGCAGTTTCACCCCCGATGTTTGTCAAACAGTCAGTCATCAGCATAAAACTTCACTTATGTTGCCTCTAAGGCATCTTTTGTATTCTGAAAGGGATGTGCTTTCTGCTGCCAGACTGGTCTTCAAAACAAACAAACAGAACAATAGAGCAACAGATCTCTCTTCTCAGTTCAGACATCATATTTCTGTTGTGGTGATCTCTGTCTGCTTCGCTTTTGCTGTTAAAATAAAATGAAAAGAACCGACGGAAACACACCCAGACAGGTACAACGCTGCCTTTCCTTGCATGTGTTTTTCCTTGCCTCCTTCCTGGGAAGTTCTCTGCGAGTTAAATCATTCATATTGGATACACACTGCTCTTTCTTTGGTTTGTTCCTCTGTATTTATTTCATTGTCAGTATCTCAGATTGCTTCCCACAGCCCTGCTCAGCTGTGTTTTTTTTGCACTCAAGATACGCCAATATCCAAACAGACTGATGTGTCCATCCAGACACACCAGCACGGGGCTCACTCTGATGTGCGCTGTGTCTGCCTGCATGTCGACGTGTCAACTCTAATTCAAGCTCCTCTGTTTCCCCCTCTCATCTGTCTGCTCCAGATGTTGCGCTGGGTGTCAAAATGGATCTCTGCTCCTGAAAAAAAAAATGGTGGAAAGCAACATATTTCTCTGTTTGTAGAAACTGAGAGATAGACTTTGAAATTCATTTCAGGCATGCAGGAGGAGATGAGCCCAATTCAGCAAGAGTACGCCTTGATGCCGCTGCTGATTTCACTTTTCGCTTGTTATCTGCCTCGAGCCTTCTGACGTGATTGCAGAGAGAAAAAAATGCAGTGCTTAATGGTTAATTCGCTTCTTTCCTTGTCTTCTCTGTATTTGAAAATAGTGCATTAATTATCCTTTCTGTACCATGTAATTGGCCCTTCTTTGTAGTCCCCAACAGACAGCTAATGCCTTCTTTATATTTTGTTGGCTGTGCAAATACCCTGCCACCAGGAGGCGCTGAAAAGAGCGGGACCCCTGTGTGTTGATTTATTTATCTGTGTCTGGATTAAAGCCTGTATACCTGATAAAGGGGATGTCAGAGGAGCTTTGACAGCCACAGAGGCAGCAGAGTGTGTGCGATTTGGTCGCTGCGTCGGCAGAAACAAGGAGTGTCGATGGCATCTTTGAAGTCTTGACAGACGAGAGCCTCTGAACATCCCCTTAATCTTGCCTTCCCCTCAGAAAGGCGTGCGAGCAGGCAGGTTCTGAGCACACTCGGCTCCCTGTTTGCCTTATTCTCTTAATGACACAAACCATTCAGCCACCACGCATGATAGCATTTCATCTGGCATAATGTGTGGTGGCTGCTTACTTCAAACGCTTCAGCGCCTCTCCGCATTAAGCCGGCTGGAGACGGCAAGAGCCAGGACATGAACACACAAGGCTTTTCCTCATGGCTTGATGGGATGCCTGTGTATAGTGTATGCTGTTTGATTGTGGTGATTGTTTTTCGTGAGCCCACCTAAAGCAAATACAGGGAATCTGCCGTGTATGATTGTCTGGAAATCAGATCAATGGAAAGAGAGATGTTTTGCACCTGAAAACTCCATGTGCCTTGAGTGATTCATGGAGCTTATAATGACCCTTGAACCTTGAACTGTTCCCATTACTGTTTCTTCACACAGTACTTATGGTGTTGCTTCCTCACGTAAAGACAAATCACTGCAAAGACAATGTCAGAGAAAGGTGGTTTTGCATTACTCTGCACTCTATTTCCAGCTTATTTCCCATCAGTGCCAGTTTGATGCTTTTCCATCAGTTCCCATATTCCTTCACATCCCACCCAGCACAGTGCCAGAGCAGGAAATATAGCTGGAGTGGAATATGAGGGGCGTATGTTGTGGAGGACCAGAGCTTCTGGGCAGAAGAGGGCAGCGGGGTTAATTACTCCATTACTGGGTGGCTCAGCCAAGAGCTGTTTAAACAGGCCCCAGTCAGCAAGGGATTAGGCCTCATTACTCCAGCTAAAGTTACGCTCACGACCCTTCCCCACAACCGATTACTGTGGGTTTGTCTGGTATTCTGGGGAATATTCACATAGAGGGAGGATGGGAAAATATAGAAAGGAAAAAGAATTTAAGACCAGGCAGATGGCAAAGGATAGGTGAGGGGAAGAAGAGCAAACTGGCAAGTACAAGACGGCAACTCCAGTACATCACTTGTATCATCACCTGAGCTCAGCCAGGGCTACAATTATCCCCCAAAATGTCCAAGCGTGGCAAGATTAGCATCTGAGGCTCAGGTTACCCTGCCTCCCACTGAACCGAACTCCTCTGCCATTCTCAGCCACTACCTCTGCATCATCCTGCTCCTCCTCCTCCAGGTGTCTGATGGCACTTGATGATAATGACGGTGCTCTCATTTGCAGGAAGGACATGCCTCTTGAAATTAGGTTGATGTTTGTGCTCCATGAGTGGAGCATGATGGGTCAGTTTACCAGGTCTATAGGGCATGAAATACTTTGGTTTACGATGACAGTCGTGTCACTCGGTGATGAAAGGAATCTTTATGAAATGGATGATGAGGTGTTACTGAATTGAAATGCATTGGAACACTAAAAAGTGGCTAAAAGGACTGATGATTTATCGACTTTCATGATTTTTCCTTATCATGAGCAGAATTACCCGCAGAGTTGTGTATGTGGGTCGCCCCCATGAAAAACTTGCCACATCTTCTCTGCCAATGCCAAACAGCTTATTCTGCTATTCTTGTTTTGTGTCATTTATTGATTGAATGATTGAGTCTGAAGAAAGAAGACATAACGGCAATTTAACAATTTATTCATTGAACAGACCGAGGCTTCAGTAGCATGTGGAAAAACCATTCACAGCCGCAACAGCCTGGCGCCTCCTCCTCGTGCTTTTCAGCAGCTTGGAATCCCATTCTTCCACCAGCCAATGTGGTTGTGCTGGTCACTCTGGCACAAGCAGCACACCCAAGCTGATCCCACAAGTGTTCAATGGGATTTATCTCAGCACGGCAGGCAGGGCATTCTATCCTGTCCAGTCCCAAATTCTGGAGGTAGTCTCTGATAAACCCCGCTCTATGGGGGGGGAGCGGTGCCATCTTGGAGGATAGAATTTGGTTCCAGACTGTGGAGATATGGGATACCACTGGTTGCAGAATCTCATCTCTCTGCATTGAGATTGCCTCCAATGATGAAATGCCTGACTGTCAGCACCTGAGGTACCAGAAGCTCAAAACAAGAGTCAGTAGCAGAATAATCTGTTTGGCATTGGCAGAGAAGATTTGGGAAGTTTTTCAACCCACATACTCAACTCTGCTGCTCAACCCACAAATGCATTCTCCTTACAAATTTCCTTACTTTTTGTGTTAAGTTTAATAGGTAGTGTGTTGTGGTTAATACTGCACCAACATGTGTTCAGTCTAAGCTAATTTTGCCATTCATGACAGCTGTACAGGTTCTTGTTTAAGCCATCCCTTTAAGGCTTACGTTCATGTGTTTCCTTGCTAGCCAAGATGAATGTCCCATTTAATGCCACACTGAATTATGGGTGCACCTTGCTAACCAGTCAAAACAGGCAGTGGCAGAGAAACAAAATGCTTTGATTCAAATCTTCATTATCAAGAAGACTTAAAGTCATTTCAATGTATTGTGACCACAAGAATTCCTTTAAATTATTTTAGATGAACTGGAATATAAATTACCTCCCCCTACTGGCAGATCCTTGTATGTATTAAGAGCTTTTGGATGATTCTTGGAGGGAACTGACCTTTAAAAGGGTGTTTGAGTTTAACAGTCTTTGTCTGTGAAACAGGGGTAAGTGTCTAGTTGTGTTTTCACTCACTCCTAACCTGCATTTTCCTGTCAATATTGATATGCCTGGGAGGATAGAGAATTTACGGATGTATTCCAGCAAAGTTGCCGATGGATCAAATGGCTAAAAAAGTGGATGTCTTCCAATTAGAAGAGTCAGCTGTGTACTGGGAGAACTAATCCAGGGGCTTTTCAAAACAGATTTCTGGGAGCTTGAGTTGTGGCCTGCTGAACTGCGCACTCAAAGTTTTGTGTCAGTGCCTCCTTGTCTTTAGTCCAATCACCTGGAACACTTAAAAAAAAAAAAAAAAAAAAGCCTACAAACATACACTTTTGTACCGCACATTCACACTGTAGCCACGCAAATGTCTCCAGAGGGGCCGCCAAATGCAGTCAATAAAATTCCCATTTCATATGAGTGAAAAGGCCTTTTTTTTTTTTTTTGAACGAGAGAGACATGTTCGCTCACCAAACTATGTGATTTAAGTTTAAATCCAGAACAGAGCTTCTATTATATAATTGAGGACAAAAAAAAAAAATGAAATAAAATCAATAGAAGCAGCTGGATGTGGCCACGGCAGGCGCGGATCACATCCATATTGAGAGTGTACCCTCTTCGATCTGTGTCTGGGCCGGGCTCAGCTTCACTAGCCTAATCACATACGGAGCAGGTCGATTGGAGGACTTAGCCAGTGGCGCTCTCTGATAGCATATGTTAACACGATGCTCCCTCTTGTTCACCGTTAAGAAAAAAGCTGCACCTGAGATCCTTGGCCATTCAGAGCTCAAAAACCAAGGATTATTTTAAACATAGCCTGAGGTGAGAGCGAGATTCTCCGCTCCAGTAACCAGAGCGAGCTGGAGGTGGGCGGCTAAGGACAAGAGGGGCAAACAGGATATTTATCCTATTGATTTTCTAAAGTTGAAACAAGAAGATTTAGGGGGGCTTGACTCTTAAAATTCCCAAGGAGCCGCTCACTGCTCAGCCCCATGGCCATAAACACACGCGCGCACACAAACACAAAGCATCTTGCTAGTGAGAAGTGTGAGGGAGGTTTAGGGGCCTTGAGCTGCAAAGCTGTGCTGTGCTGTGGAATGATGTGCCCCAATGTGTGTCAGAGGAATCATTATAGCTAGTGCTAGAGTTGAAGCCCGCCTATGGTGTTTGAGTGTGTGTGTGTGTTTGAGTGTGTGTGTGTGTGTGTGTGTGTGTGTGTGTGAGAGGGAATGCGAGAGTCATGTAGCAAAGTGGAGGTGTGAGCAGACAACAGATGGGAAGGGCCTCAGTATTGCAGAGATGTGGCTTTTGTCTCTCCCGCTGAAGAGAGAAAAACCTGCAAATCAATAACAAACCTGCTGTGAAAGAAAATGTGTGGGAATGTGACTCAGCTCAGAAAGTGTCCTGGAAATTTACAAATTTGGATGGCAGCTTCACAGTTTGAGGGATAAGAAAGTTTGCCTGTTGCTATGTTCATAATGTTGCATTTAGTTTTAATTTTTTTTTAACTTTTATTTGATGAATTAAATCTCGAGCCTTTTTTACCCTGTCACAGTCGTTCTTAGGGTTCAAAATTCTGTAAGTAAAAGTTGTTTAACTTCAACTTACACAAGGGCTGGATGACTGACAGCTGGAACACCTCCAACCCTAAGTGCAGATGATTATCACACATCTGGCTCTTTGCCAGAAAGACATACATAAAATTAGGTTTAAAATTCAGTTACGGATGCTGACAGCAGCAGACAGAACCTTTCCTGGGTCCGACTCTTTAAATCCATCCACTTCACCAAGATAACATTTTTTTTTAATCAGGTGGGTAAAATCGAATCCCCTCCCCAGTAGAAATTGGTTGGCTTCCCATTCCAGCTGCTCCGTTTCCATCTGAGTAGACATTTCTGTCTGATGTCAGGCAAAGCGGAACATCAGTGCTGTATTTTATAGAAAATAAAGAAACAATCTGCAGCCGATGGATGAATTCAATAGGGCAGTGTATTTTTGTTGCATACACAATTGAATAGGAAAAGATAAACAGTGAGGAAAAAGATTCACGCGTATGTTTATTTATGAATTAATTGAAGTTAATCAAACAGCACTGCAGGGCTGTGTCTCCAAAGCCGCAGAAACTTTTTTCACCTTGTTAACAACTCCAATGGTAACTTTTATTGTCAATCTCTCACCTGAAATTTATTCAGATGCTCAATTTTGGTGGAAAGTTTTGAAGGAGCATGACAGTGTTTCCAGAACAACAACTACAAATAACAGTCACTGCATTCAAAACTGTGCTCGCGCACTCGCTCCCATTCTGAGACCATGTCACGGCTGTCCTAAGAAACAGACCCCCTCCTACCTCACTGACCTTCACCACAACTGCAATTTTCTGCCAGCGCCAACATCCTGTCTCCACCCCCCTCCAGAGCCAGTGTCAGAACACTGCCCCCCTTGCCCCATCACCCCGTTGCAAATCTCACAACTCCTTTATTCACAGTAAAACATAGAGAACGAATTAAACTGGGAAAATGTACCATTTTAAAAGAATATTAGCTCATTTTAAATTTGATGGCAGCATCATATCAGAAAAGTTTACCACTGTGTAGCATCCCCTCTGCTTTTAACAACAGTCAGTAAACATCTGGGAATCGAGGAGATTCCTGCTGGACTTTTCAGAGAGGATGTTGTCACATTCTTGTCTGACAGAGGATTCTGGCTGCTCAGCAGTCCTGGGTTTTTGTTGTACAGGATACGCCAAATGTTTTCCACTAGTAAAAGCTCTGGACTGTAGGCAGGCCAGTTCAGCACCTGGACTCTTCTGCTATGAAGCCTATGAATAGATGCAGTATTCAGTTTAGCACTGTCTTGCTCCAATATGCAAGGAGTGCCCTGAAAAAGACAAATATGGGGGCCATATGTTGATCTAAAATCTGTAATAACTTTCAGCATTGATGGTGCAAGCTGCCAGTTCTATAGGCACTGATGCACCCCCATACCACCAGAGTTGCAGGCTTTTGAACTGAGCACTGATACACTAAATTGCCAAAAGTATTTGCTTGTCTGCCTTCACACACATATGAGTGACATCCTATTCTTAATCCATGGGGTTTAATATGATGTTTTCCCACCCTTTGCAGCAATAACAGCTTCAGCTCTTCTGGGAAGGCTTTCCACAAGATTTAGGAGTGTTTGTGGTAATTTTTGACCATTCTTCCAGAAGCACATTTGTGAGGTTGGACGAGAAGGGCTTGCTCACAGTCTCTGCTCTTATTCTGTCGGGTCAAGTTCTTCCACACCAATCTCGCTCATCCAGGTCTTTATGGACCTGCTTTGTGCACTGGTGCACAGTCATGTTGGAACAGGAAGGGGCCATCCCCAAACTGTTGCCATAAAGTTGGGAGCATGAAAGTACGGGCTTATGAGTACTTGAGACTTGACCCTCACTTGACTGCTCTGTCACTTGACTTTGAGATTTGACTCCCTAAAGACTTCAAAGTAAAAGCATTCAAGTATCCAGGTGCAATTTTTAAAAAGTTATGTATAAAAGCAGTTGCAGCACTTAAATATTTAATTACACCTTTTTCTATAAAGGTGGTTTCTCACTTGTATGAAACTGGAGTAATGCAGCTTTGAAATGAAGGAGTTGTAAATAAATTTAATGGTCAGCATCAGTGGATGCTGACCATTAAATACATTAAATACAGTGGATACAACTTTAATTTTCATTGCACGAAAGGACAAGAACTTGATGGAATGGAATATTTTTCTGTTAAGTGCTCCTTGGGCTGGGTTTCAACTTTATCGTCAGCTTAGTGTTAACACTTGAGCACTAAAAGAAAAACATTCAGTATGTCTTCCTCGTTAGGATTGGGATTTGTGGCAGTTTGTGAGCATGCAGCTAAGGTTGATATTGTTTCACTGTTTAATAATGCATCTCAGGCTGTGTTGCGAGCAACATAAAAGTAATGTAACAAGTTGTATAACAAGTTATTTTCTTCAGGGTGTTAATAAGCAGTGTAATACCTTACTTAAAAAACAGTATTAGTAATGATGCCAACACTGAGGTTTACTGACAGTATATGACAAATGCCAACATGTCAGACCTGGCATCGCAACATCTTCTCGTAGAGACTATAGCATCATTCAGTCAGTTTATTATCCCTGATTATGTTCCCTGATGAGTATTCCACTCTTCGGTGTGACAGCTGATCACTTTTTATGCGTTTAGAAAAACAGTGCTTCATCTATGAAATTAATGAGCATGTTGTACCCTGCATGATTGAGGAGTTGCATCACTGTTACAGTCGCAGCATGGAATCCCGTCCCTTTTTATTGTTTCATTGTTTCTAAACACACTCAGTGGTGAGACGACAAGATGACACGTTGATATTTTAAGACATTACCATGACTCACGAACTGAGTGATCTTTTATATAGCCAGTTTTAGTTAATGCTCATATATCTCACTATCTTAAGTTATTAACTAGTTAGATTTACACTGAGACTTTTTAAAAGCCTAGCTAAAGGTGTGCTATAAATGAATAGTACTATTAAAATGTTGAAGAGGGGTTGAATAACTTTTTGTTAAATAACTTTTTTTTTTTTTTTTGGATTTAGAGACACAGCAATGAAGCATGGTGGAGAGAAGATCCTCTACCAATGCAGTGAAGACTCAAACCCCAAAACGTACTTTCATATGGTCACAAGAGGTGACAGAGCGGCAGTGGGATCGGAGAGTGTCACGCCCCACTCATGCAACAATGCTGATCAGAATGTGCTTATGAAATTAACTTGGACTAGCTCAAGAAGTTCTTCATGGTTACTTCAACCATTTCTTGTCTAGCCACAACCCCTGAACCCCTGCAGGCAGATAAGGCTAATTACTGATACGTCTTTAGAAACTAACACATACAAACAGTATGTGCGTATATTTTATAACACAGCCAAACAAGCCTTTGAATGAAGGTTTGTTTTATTATTTTGGTCATTTATAATTATAGAAACGAACATATCTCGTATCTCTGTGTAATTTCACCACTTTATGCTAATTACAGATCATCAGTCACGGACCTGCAGTGTTGGCTGCAACTCTCATTTCTCCATTCTCCACCTGCTCCTGTTTGGACCTCCTGGGTCAATCTGCAACCACGACTCGACGCTCGGCGGTCACAACTCCCGACTCCTCAGTCATGCTCACAGATTATTGCTGATCTCATAGGTGGTGAAGAGGTGCCACGTTAATTGTTCTTTGGAGTGCCCCAATTATGCCATTAACGGCCCCTCAGTGATGAGGCTAATGGCGAGAGACCTCGTTTGCATAGCATTATCTTAATTGAGCCTGAGGCCTGGCATGAAAACAACCTCGAGATTATGTTACTGATGGATGGTGGCAATGGTCCGGCGGCAACCATTTACCCGACAGCTATATTAATTAACAGCTATCCAGTTACATGGGCTTTAACAGGGATGAATAAGTTAACATGGTGACTGTGATGGTGGTGGTGACAGCGCTCCTGTGCCTATGTGTGGGCTTTTAATCGAGACACACTAATGCGGGATGTGTGCGTGCGTGTGTGTGTGCGTGTGTGAAGAGGGATGCTAAAGAAGGCCTGGCATCGGATCTTATTACCCATCTCCTAAAGGAGGAAACGGAGCCAGCATTAGTACCAGCCTTTAAATAAATCACCACACAAAGCCTGCACTAATAC
The DNA here is from genome assembly GCA_034780415.1 of Cichlasoma orientale. Classification (NCBI taxonomy): domain Eukaryota; kingdom Metazoa; phylum Chordata; class Actinopteri; order Cichliformes; family Cichlidae; genus Cichlasoma; species Cichlasoma orientale. The sequence goes on along the minus strand of JAVDPK010001041.1, from coordinate 162,924 downwards.
TTTTAATCGTGAATTAATTACACACTCATTGCAGGGAGAAGACCCATAAATGCTCCAATATGCTCAAGCCTGAAATCTCTATTGCGTAATATCTCAGGAAAATAACAACTCCGGAATGTGTCGCCTTATGTAATGTAAAGCCAGCGCTTATTGTGGATCACCCTTGGACCAGAACTCGGACTCACACATGCAGAGTGTCCCTGGATCAGGATGGAGTTTTAAATGAAGTGGGCCAGCCAGGTAGCTCTTTTGTTATGTAAAGATCTGCCATGTGATCCGTTTGGATAAAAGAGGAGAGAAAAAGAAGCCGTTCAGATAAGCTTCCCCTCATCAGATAATTAAGGATTCCTTTGCTCCAGTTTCCCCTTCTTAGCATAAGTGTCTGATCAACTTTCAATAAGCTCATCAGTCAGAGTTGGTCCTCGAAGCGCCACTGTAGGGGTTGTAGCAGGTTCCTCCAGGATGTGAATCAAGTGCAGTACCAGGGGGTCTTGGCCTCTGGCATGCCCAGTAGGGTGGCAAATAAATTTAAATTAAAGAAAAAAATCAACAATTTACTCTGCTAGATGCAGCCAACAGTGAATAGACACTTCAAGGATCAGCGATAGATATTGTTTTGTAATAGATTTACAGCCTGGGGTTTGTTTTAAGACTAATATTTCCACTGTGGATGTATTTGTTGATTAGATCTCATTAATCCCCTCAGTCTGCGAAGACTTGAACATTTGAGCTATACTTTTTCTTCACTAATAGTTTACTCAACTAATCAGTTTGTTCAACCAACATATTTGTAAATTTGTTTTTCTGATTTTAGCCTCCGGTCTCCAGCTGCTGGTGCACGCCGATTTTTTCTTCTTTTTTTTTTTGTCCCATGTTATCTCTTTAGATGTCACTGCTTTGACAAACTGTGCAAATGAGCCACAAATCAGGAAGCACAATTTGAAATAATTTTTTAATAACATGCGGAGGAAGTCAACAAGTCGCACTTGCCTTCGGGCTACAATAAGTGAAATTACTTACTGTTTGTGCTGCCGTCTAATTGCAGCCTCTCAACAAACGGCTAAGACTTTTTCTCTCTGGGGGGGGGGGGGGGGGGGGGGGGGGGGGGGGGGGGGGGGGG